>CM038678.1:627187737-627565744 GCA_021605205.1 Aegilops longissima
TTAAGTGTGAAAATCGCCTTTTGCAAACACCCCACACTATGTGCGTGGGGCGAAACCAAGACTGCCATCTTTAGGGTTATATACACATATACATCAACGGCTGCACAGGAGGTGTTTTAATACTTGAACGCACAAGTATAAAAAGCTCCTATATTATATTGAAACATTGTTTTCACAAATCATACATGTTATTAAAACATAGTATCCTTCAAGCACTGTGTCTCTATTAAACGAGCGCCCTGCAGGACTTCCTCAAAATAGTGCTTGGCAGGTACTCGGCTTCTGTCCGAATCTTGGGATGCAACGTTGGTGGCCTTCATCTCCGCCCAGTATGTCTTGACACGGGCAAGAGCCATCCGCGCACCCTCTATGCATGCTGACCGCTTCATTGCATCAATATGCGGCACCGCACCAAGGAACTGTTGCACCAAGCCAAAATAACTCTTCGGCTCGGGCCTTTTCGGCCACAAATGAGTCACGACAGCCTTCATGGCAAGTCCGGACAACCTATTCAGCTCAGCCCATTCGGCCAAACGATCGGTTAATGAAAGTGGACGCTCCGGACTATGGAACTGCGACCCAAAAAGCTCTTCCATTCCGTGATCCTTTTGACCTCGGAAGTGTTCGGCCGCGTCTACAGCACTCGCCGCCAAGTCTAGATAAGCATCCTTCGCACCCCACAGCCGGTCCAATTGAGCATACTTAGGATCCGTGAACTTCCTCCGCAGCGAAAGGGCTTTCGGGCGCAATATCTCCGGCTGGCGTAGCTCCTCCTTCATAGCTCTCATTGCGAGCGAGTATCCTTAACCTCGGTGGCGGCCTTTTCAGGTCCTCTTGCTTAGCTCGATCTTCTTTTCAAAGAAGCTACATAGCGGTCGATAGCATTCTTCAATTTCACGACCATCTCGGCCATTTATTTTTTGCTTGGCGGTGAGCAGCCTATTCGACTTTTAGCTCTGCGGCCGCCTTTAAAACAACCGCATCACTTTTTCAGCTTGCTCCTTGGCTCGGGCGAGCTCGCCGAAAGGCTCTCCATAACAGCGGCACCTCTGCATTAAGCATACATGTTGTAAGGCATGGGCGTCAAGCTCCCTTACGAGGTGTCGCGGAGAAGTTGCATACCTTGTGACTCGTCAAGCCGCTTATTAACAAGCGTGATATCGCATCCGCCACGTCAAGTTGCCGCTTGATTCGGCAAATTCATCAGCCGACTAGCCACGGGCGCTTCACCACCTACATAAGAAGGCGCATATTATACCTGGGGTTATGATCCTCGGCGCGCCGTCATTTTGACACGCACCAAGTCTCGGGGCTACTATCTATCTGGCGCATTTTATATGCAAAACTGTCGGAAGGTACATCATTTTGCGTACCTCAAAACCCGTCGATAAACTCACGGCGGCTTCATGCAATCCGCTCTCAGCGATCCTTTCAATCACCGTACCCATTAACGTACGGTGATGTTCCGAGATAAACGCTTCGCCGAGTAGATCCTTCAGCTCCTCAACCGTACACCCATTGGTGTCGGACTCGTCCGATGACCTTTTGAAGGCGGACACGAGAGGGCTTTGAGGGACATCGGCTGCCTTCGGCCCCGCGGATTGGAGAAGCCCTCGCGGCGACACCTCGGGGTCGCCTGCCTCGCATAATGATGCGGCAGGCGGAGGTGTTCGCTCTCCATCATCTGGGACCAAGATCCCACGAAGGCGAGCTCTGCTGTGAAGGGCTGAGATCCGAACTACAAAGGTAAACTTTCGGTTACCTTCAGAAATAAAGCAGGGATGTCTCTCTTTAAAAACGCCCCTTTACTTACGGCTCATTGGAGGCTGATCTCCTTGGGAAATAGTGCGGCGGGGCATCTCCGCCTTGAGGACCCTCGGTGAAGATTTCTTCCCCGCTTGAGGCTTTGGTCTCGGATCTTGAGCGGTCCTCTTCTCCCCTTGGAGGAGGATTCTCGATCCCCCTTTCTTGATAGCCTCCTTCACGGAGGTAGTAGTTCCTTGTTCCCCCTTAGCCTTCTTCGAAGGGCACAACCTCTAGCATCTTGGTTAATACAGGATCCGGCTTGGTCTCAGGGAGGAGGGCCGGACACCTGATTAGTTTTGCTTTTGCTATCCACTCCTGTTTAAAGGACAACTCTTTTAAGGGCAAGTTTATGATAAATATGCGGATAGCATGTCCGGGTACAGGACTACTTACTTGAGTATCCAGGCGATTGCAGCTCAGACCTGCGTCCTCGGTTAAGTCCGAACACATTGCTTGTGATCCGAAGAACAGTTGGTACATCTCCACGGGTGTTACGCCCATAAAATGTTGGAGAGCTCGTGGTCCCTCGGATTAAACTCCCACAGGCGGAGGGGCGGCGTTTGCAGGGCAAGGTGCGGCGAATCAGCATGACCTGCGCTACTCGACCAGATTGATCTCTCTCTCGGAGGTCTCGAATCGGCCTGCAGCGAGATGCGTCCTTGGGCGGTCCCAGTCAAGCCCTTTATTGACCCATGATGCCCCGCGATGGAGGACCCGGCGGAAGGCAGGTGGCGCCGCCCATTTGGTGCCCACAGGGCGGTGATATAAAACCACTCATGTTGCCATAAATTGAGCTCCTCTTGAAAAGAGCCCTCGGGCCATGGGCGTCCGCATTCTTGCTTATAACAGCCCCTCCTTTTCTGCTGATGCCCTTGATCATCTTGGCTCCACTTTGAAGGTCTTGAGCCATAATCCGAAGTGAGGGGTGCGGAGGAAGGCTTCACATCGACAATGAACAACGAGATGTGGAGGATGGACTCGGATCAAGTCATGGAATTCCAGCCCATAATAAAACATGAGCCCCCTCACAAAGGGGTCCGTCGGAAGCCTAAACCCGAAGGAAGTGAGACACGAATACCACGCTCTCACGGGCTCGGGAGTGGGAATAACCTGCCCTTGGGCAGGCAGCCTATCTGAAATTTCGCGGTTAGATACTGGCGTCTCTCGCTTTTAGCACATCTTCTTCCGTGATGGAGGAAGACATCCACCGACCGTTCAGGTCGGAACGGACATCGTTGAAGGTCCGGCGCCTAAATCTGGAGCTTTGGGTGTTGGAACTTCGAGGTGAGGCGGATCCAGCGGGCCTTGGTCTCGTTATAAAGAGGTGAATACCAGAGCCCTCCCGTGACCGTTCGGGACTCGCCTTCGATGGAGGCGTGCCAGCGAACACGGCCCAGGGTTACCGCGCCGTATTGATGAGAATCCCGGAATAAGGGGCACGATCTCGCTTTGATAAGGCGTGCCAAAAACCGCCTCGCTTCATCTGCTGAGGTGGGACGGTAAAAACTATTATATAAAGGCCTGGCCGTGGTGTGATGTCACGCCGTGGAATACGTCGGCGAGATATGTGCAAAGGTTATTCTCTCTGATGGTATGTGGAACTTGTTTTGCGAGCGGACACAATCCTTGTGTTCAAAATCTTCTATGAAGTATTCGAGGAGGAACCCGCCTTGCAATGTCGAAGACAATATCGTCTGGACTACGTCGTCATTGAAGCCTGGTTCAGGGAGCTCTTGAGGAGTCTGGATTAGGGGTGTCCGGATAGTCGAACTATCACCGTTGGCGGACTCTGGACTATGAAGATACAAGATTGAAGACTTCGTCCCGTGTCCGGATGGGACTTTCCTTGGCGTGGAAGGCAAACTTGGCGTCACGGATATGTAGATCTCCTACCATTGTAACCGACTACTGTGTAACCCTAACCCTATCCGGTGTCTATATAAGCGGAGGTTTTAGTCCGTGGGGCGAACAACAATCATACCATAGGCTAGCTTCTAGGGTTTAGCCTCTTTGATCTCGTGGTAGATCCACTCTTGTACTACCCATATCATCAATATTAATCAAGCGGGGTAGGGTTTTACCTCCATCGAGAGGGCCGAACACAGGTAAAACATCGTATCCCTTGTCTCCTGTTACCATCCGCCTAGGCGCGATTGAACCCCTTACCGAGATCCGCGGTTTGACACCGACCGGCCCTTGTCCTTTTTGCACGGGCGCCACGGTCGGCGTCAGAAGTCACCTGTGATCTCGGCGGTGAGGCAGATCGTCATTTTGCCTGCGCGGCACCTCGGTGCGGCAGCCGGCTTCGTGCTGCTCGGCGGCCGCGTCGAGGAATCGTTGGACGCGTTCCGCCATCTGGCGACGCTCCTCGCCCTCGAACTTGTCCAGCTCTTCTGCCGTCGCCTGGACGGCTCGGATGTTCTCCACAGGCGTCGCGTAGACAGGGCGATCAGCCACGAACAGGTTGGCGATGACCACGCCGCGCTGCTGGACCGTGCCAAGGCGGCTGGGCCCAGTGGGAGCCCGCGTGCCGCCCACAGCGCGATCCATTTCGCGCTGGTAGGCTTCCGACAAGCGTCTCATGCCGGATAGCTTCTTGGCGCCCTCGACAAGCTGGAGGCGGTGTGCCTCCAACGTCTCGGCGTCGGCGTCTTCGGGAATGGGCGCTGATAGGTCTTGCGACACCGCGTCGAGCGGGTCGCGAGCACCTCCGCCGGAGTGCTCGCCGTGCCCAATGACCAGCACCTCCATGACGGTGCTTCCGCCGCTCTCCGCGCGAGGGAGCGGCTCGTCGTAGACCACCACATTGGTGGGGAACGCGTCGAGCGATGCGGTGTTGGAGTCAACCAACGCCGGACCTCTGAACTCAAGTCGCAAGCGGCTCGGCTGGAGACGTGGAGCTGATCGAGGAGGCCCGCGAGGAGGCTCTCGGGGCCATCGGTGCCCGCGTCGGATGCGGGCTCGTCAGAGAGGCAGACTCCGCCAACGAGATCAGCGAGGCATCTCGCCGCGCAGGCCAACTCCGCGCCATGCAGCACGTCAGCACAGACGCCGTCTGGCATGCCGGGCTGGCTGCGCTCGCCAGGGGGTTGGGTGCGACATATGCCAAAGGATGGCTTATCATGGTGGGAGCGAGTAGAGCGTCGCGGTGCCGGAGCGGGATGGCGTGAACCGAAGCAGGCGTGCTTTACCCGAGTTGGGGCTCTCCTAGGAGATAACACCCTACTCTCTGCATGCGGGGTCTCCGCATGATCACTAAGGCTCAAGTGAATACACAAGTGCTCCTCGAGCTGTATGCTAGAGGTAGGAGAAGGCAAGGCTAGCTCTTCCCTTTCCTCTAGGATCTGGTCTAACTATCACAGGTCCCAACCCTTTGCATGGGTGCCCTGGGGGGTTTATATAGGCCTACCCCCCAGGGGTATATTGGTAATCCGGCCAGGTGTGGGCCCGGCTGCCAGTCTCTCTCGTGCCGGCTTCTCCGCCGACTGTTGGGGCCCACCGACAGGTGGGTCCCGCCGACTGGTGAGGTACGAGCCGACAGGCCGTACCCGCCGCTCCCGGGCTTGTCGGCGGCTGATCACTGTAGCTACGTCTCTAATGACGCAGGCTTGGTCGGGAGGTCATGGCTACAGCCCCGCCGCCTGGCGGGTGATTACTGTAGCCACTCCCTATCTTATCTAGTTGATGGCGCGTGGGCCCCGAGGGAGGGGCCGGCCGACTCCTAGAGGCCGACCTCCCCCGGGTCTGATTGGTAGGGCTCTTTGCCGTCTTCTAGGCTCTCGCTGACGACGGGGCCCGTCATCCTTGGGCCGTATAGACAGACCGTCGTGGGAGCAGGACTCCGCCCATACGGGGTGAGGTCAGGGAAGCGGTGGCAACAGTGCCGCGCCGGGCAGAGATCTCCGCTGGCACGGGGCACTGTGGCCATGCTTGCCTGATTTGGAGGAGGGGATGGGCTATACTGTAGCCACTCCCCGCCCCGTCCTCCTGACAAGGGCACAGGCTGTGCAGGTGTCGTGGGCCGACTCTCTGGAGCCGGCTTCTCTGGAAGTCGCCGGGCTGGATTCGGCTTGACTTGGCCTTGCATCCAGGACTCGGCCGCCCATGGGAAGCCGACCAATCCTTCAGTCGGCTTCCAGAAGGCGGCACCTCGCCTTGTCGTCTTGAGGGGCGCAGTCAGCCGCGATGTCTTGAAAGGTCTTGGGTCTCGGGTTTGCCTACCCGTAGCCCATTACTCCGACACCGTGGTCGACTTAATCATGGAGGTTTTGGTCGTCATCCCTGATTGGACAGTGCCCTATATTGCATATATTCCCAGGAAAGAGCTTCCAGAAGATGAAGATGAGGCACGTCAGATTGTCCGTCTATCCAAAGCCTTCACGGTAATGGGTGGACAACTTTATAGAGAAAGTGTGACTGGTGTTGTTCAGCGGTGCATCACGCCAGAAGAAGGTCGAATGATTCTCAACAACATCCATTCGGGGACCTGTGGTCACCATGCATCCTCTCGGACCATTGTGGCCAAAGCATACCGAGCGGGATTCTATTGGCCGCGGGCAAATGAAATGGCAAAAGACATAGTCGACAAGTGTGAAGGCTGTCAGTTTTACTCAAACATGTCTCACAAGCCTACGTCAGCCCTGAAGACCATTCCACTCGTCTGGCCCTTTGCAGTTTGGGGATTGGATATGGTTGGACCTCTGAGGACTGGCAGGAGCGGATTCACTCACCTGCTTGTTGCAGTCGACAAGTTCACTAAGTGGATTGAAGCCAAACCCATCAAAAGCCTTGATTCAAGTACTACTGTTAGCTTCATCAGAGAGTTGACATTCAGATATGGGGTCCCGCACAGCATCATCACAAACAATGGTTCAAACTTTCATTCAGATGAGTTCAGAGCTTTCTGCGCTTCCCAAGGTACTTGGGTCGACTACGCTTCAGTCGCCCATCCGCAGTCGAATGGACAAGCAGAAAGGGCAAATGGTTTGATCCTACAAGGTTTGAAACCCAGGTTGATGCGTGACCTCAAACATGCGGCAGGTGCTTGGGTGGACGAGTTACCATCAGTACTGTGGGGCCTGAGAACAAAGCCAAATCGGTCGAGTGGCCGGACTCCCTTCTTCATGGTCTATGGAGCCGAAGCTGTGTTGCCGTTTGATTTACTCCACAATGCTCCACGAGTAGAACTTTTCTCAGAAGCAGAAGCAGGACAAGCCCGACAATATGCGGTTGATATTCTGGAAGAGAAAAGAGAGATGGCCCTGATCAGGTCGACCATTTATCAGTAAGACCTTTGTCGATTCCATGCTAGAAATGTGAGAGATCGAGCATTTCAGGAAGGTGACCTTGTAATCCGAGTGGATCAGCAGCGGCCCACAAGCTTGCTCCCACCTGGGAAGGCCCCTTCATCGTCACCAAGGTGCTTCACGATGGAGCATATCACCTGTACGATGTGGAGCACAAGAAAGACGAGCCACGCGCTTGGAATGCGGAACTGCTCTGCCACTTTTATACTTAAGAGTTCAGACTATTGAGATGTAATAAGAAGTACCATTCAGTTTGTTTATCAAAGGCATGGTTTTAGAGTCTCCTGAATTATTGTTATTACTTATACATGTGTTCAAAATCTCCCAGTGGGTGGCTTAGCTGCGAATCCGATTCGCCTAAGTTTCAAAAAATCCTGCCGAGTGATGAGCAAGCCTCTCACTCGGAGACTTAGGCTGCAGCTCCGTACTCGCCTAAGTTTTAAAAACATCCTACCGAGTGATGAGCAAGCCTCTCACTTGAGGGCTTAGCTGCAATTCCGTACTCGCCTAAGTTTAAAAAATCCTACCGAGTGATGAGCAAGCCTCTCACTCAGAGGCTTAGCTGCAGTTCCGTACTCGCCTAAGTTTAAAAAATCCTACCGAGTGATGAGCAACCCTCTCACTCGGGGCTCAACTTCTGATCTCGTACTAGCCTAAGTTTAAAAATCCTACCGAATGATGAGCAACCCTCTCACTCGGGGGCTTAGCTGCAGTTCCGTACTCGCCTAAGTTTAAAAAATCCTACCGAGTGATGAGCAACCCTCTCACTCGGAGGCTTAGCTGCAGTCTCGTGCTCGCCTAAGTTTAAAAAATCCTACCGAGTGGAGAGCAATCCTCCCACTCGAGGGCTTAGCTGCAGTCCCGTACTCGCCTAAGTTTGAAAAATCCTACCGAGTGGAGAGCAATCCTCCCACTCGGGTGCTTAGATGCAGTCCCGTACTCCCCTAAGTTTGAAAAATCCTACCGAGTGGAGAGCAATCCTCCCACTCGGGGGCTTAGCTGCAGTCTCGTACTCGCCTAAGTTTGAAAAATTCCTACCGAGTGGAGAGCAACCCTCCCACTCGGAGGCTTAGCTGCAGTCCCGCACTCGCCTAAGTTTCTAAAAAACCCTCTCCTCGGAGCTGCGTCCCAAGTACAACGTCCGCTCCATTTCGATCCGCAAGGACGATGAGGTGCAGGTCGTCAGTGACCCTCTCTTCGGAGATGCACCACAAATACAACGTCCGCTCCATTCTGATTCGCAAGGACAACGAGGTGTAGGTCATCTGTGACCCTCTCTTCGGAGTTGCGCCACAAATACAACGCCGCTCCATTCTGATTCGCAAGGACGACGAGGTGCAGGTCGTCTGCGACCCTCTCTTCGGAGTTGCGCCACAAATACAACGTCCACTCTATTCTGATCCGCAAGGACGACGAGGTGCAGGTCGTGCTCAACACCTAGGGCTCTTATTCATGACCCACTCAGAGCTGCATCGCAAAGTCAACGACAGTTACGACTGAAGGATATAGCCTCACTCGGAGCCAAAAAACTCAGAAGCAGCAGAGATAAAAGACAAACATGTCCATAGAAAAACCAAGTTCAGATAAATCTCATGGTTCAGAACCACAGATAGAAGTGCTTGGGCATGAGGCCCGAAAGAGTTTTAACGGTTACAAAATAACTTGGCATTCCGAGGCAAATTTAATCAAGGCTCAAAGTTTGTTCACTCCGCAAGGGGAGGACTGGCAAGCTCGACGAACTCGTCCAGGTCGATTCCGTCTGCAATACGGGTGGCGGCTTCAATAAAGGTCTCCATGAAGGACTAGAAGTCGTGTTTCTTTGTGTTTGCAACTTCGAGGGCTGCAAGGTTCTCTTCCTTGGCTTCCTTACAGTGGACACGAGCCAGAGACAGAGCCACATCAGCGCCACATCGAGCAGACGGTTTATTCCATTCCTGCACTCGACCAGGGATCTCGTTAAGTCGAGTCATCAGAGACTCAAGGTCATTCTGGGATGTCACCCTTGGCCAGAGCACAGTGTCGATCCGTGACACCGCCACCTTCAGTCGAGGAATATAATCCATGGCACTGGCAAGGCGGGATTCCAGTCGGAGCACGTTCATGGCAGCTTCATATTTGACAAGGGAGTTGATGGGATCCAAGCTCGTCTCAATCTTCTTCCCAGTTTCTTCCTCGAAGTTTTGACAGAATTCTGCACGAACAGAGAAATGATGAATCGACAGTAATATGGAGAGTCAACAATAATGAGTCATTCGGATAAAGAAAGGTACCTTCAAGCATCAGGAACAACCTTTTGGCAAGATCTCCCAGATATGCCTCCAACTCGTCTCTTTTCCGAGAGAGGCCTTCGATCTTGTCATTCAGAGCCCCCTTGTCCTTCTTCAGACGTGTCACTTCCTTGTTGGCCTCATCAAGAGCAGCCTTCAGCTTGGCGTTTTCTTCTTCTAACTTCCTGACTGAAGCCAGCTTCGTGTCGGCAAGTGTTGTTTTTTCTTGCGCCTCCTACTGTGCCGTTGTGAGATCAAGGTCTTTCTGTGTCAATGCTTGCTTCATTTTCTCTGAAGAAATAACAAACAGTCGGTTCAGAAAGAAGAAAGGAAAGATGACACAGGAAGACAATCCAATATCACAGTCAGCAAATTCGTTACCTGCCATACCAGCAGTTTCATCTCGTACTTTCTTCAAATTCTCTTTGGCCAATTCCAGATCAAGGTTGAGTTGGATTTGTTTCTTTTCGAATTCAACAAACTGAGATATGAGCCCGCAAGATCTCTGAGGTCAGCAAACAAGATATATCAGTCGACTGAAGTGAAAGATAATCACTTCCGGGTGATTAATTGCAAGTGCAAGACATATAAATCAAAAGAGTTCTAAGACTACTGTAGAATCAAACATTCAACTGAAGTCTCGGGGACTACACCCAGTGGGTGCACTTGGCATGCCTCCACTGGTTTAGCTGAGTACCTGACTTGGTTCGTCCAGTCAACAAAAAAACACCAGTACAATCATTCTCATACCACAGTCAACTGCCCGCAGTCGGCCATGGTCTCGAGGACTACACCCAGTGGGTGCACTTGGCGTGCCCCCACTGGTCCGGATTCCATTCGGCATGACTTGTCTAAGTCAAGTGGAAGTTTTGAAGATACACATTCGACAAAGACCTCCGTCAAATCGAACAGTCAGCAAAAGCTCAAACACCCAGTGGGTGTGCATATGGTTTTCAGGTATCATATCCTAACAAGAGCAAGTATCAAAGATAAAGGTCAGTCGGAAATCATCAAACCTGGACGTTGGTCTAGAGAGCTGCACTGGCATCATAAGCCGCTTGTCCAGCCTCGCACACTATCTTCATCTGCTCCTTCATAAGGCCTGCATGGCGTATGGCTTCCTTGGCAGCGCTCACCTGGTCCTCCGGGACATGATAGGTAGTGAAAAGTGAAGAAGAAGAAGAGCGGTCAGTCAACGCCGAAGGACGTTCAGTCGACACGGGATCAGCAAAAGTAACGGAGGCCCGATTGAGGTCTCCGGACTATTGTATCACTGGCTTCGGCACTGGTGTCATCTGAGGTATCCTCCTGCCTGAACTCTTGCCCCTCCTCCCCGTGGGCTTCTGGGGCACGTCTTCATCATCATCGGGAAATTCAATAACATTCCGCGAAGCTGCAAAAGAGTCGACCGCAGTTCAGTCCACCATGAAAAGCATTTGACAGAATGAATTCAAGATGTTAAGAGTCATACTGGCTTTAGAAGTGACCACGTCCTCTGTCTCCTCGTAATCATCATCTTTATAAACAAAAGTCCCAGAGGTAGCAGCACTGCAAGTTTCAAAATTCACTCGGTCAGGACTTCCGAGGTGAGTCGACCAAAGATCAAGTCGTGCCAAACTAAGGAGTCGAATTCAAAGATTACCCAGAAGCAATGGGGACAACCACTTTGATCTTGGGCAAGACCTTCCGAGGTTTTGACGGCGCGACTTTGGGCAGCTTCGGAGCTTTCTCAGTCGGCACGGGAGAAGACATCCGAGTGTGCTTTGAAGTCTGTCCAGTATGTGCAGTCGCTTTGCCGCGGATACTTACTGGGTCATGGGTATGCTTGGACCTCCTTTCGGTGCAAGGGGGGAGTCGACTTCCTCACCACCGCTTGAGTCGTCACTCTCATCATCTTCCCCTCCATCAGAATGCTGGTCGCCGCTGTCACCCCCGCTCACCTCGCCCTCCTGCTCCTGCTCCCCGTTGGGCATCGAATACATCTCGGTATAAATCTGCAAGACACAGAGTCGACCGGGTATCAGTCGGTTTCAAAAGTAATTACATGTCAGAACAAAAAGACATTCAGAAGGAAACAGTCGGACCTTGTCTGGTTGGTTGTTGAGGTCGAATGGAAGGACCCTCCTAGACCCCCTGGGGTTGTCCTTGTTGCCAATGATGCCCTGCAACCACTGCGCCACCGTCTCCTCATCGACTTCTTCCGGGTGGATCCGGGTGCTGTCTTCAACACCCGAGTACATTCACATTGAATGATCGCGGGCTTGGTGGCTGGATACGTCGACTGAGGAATACCTCTAGCAAGTTCATGCCAGTCACACCATCGCGGACAAGTTGGACTACTCGGTCAACCAACATATTCACCTCCACTTTCTCAGCTGGAGTCACTTTCAAGGAGGAGGGTTTCTCAAATCGATCCATGGAAAACGAGGGAAGGCGAGTTGACTGTCCAGGAGACGGCTGGTCCTTGCAATAGAACCAGGTCGACTGCCAACCTTTGACTGACTCGGGAAGAATCATAACTGGGAAAGAGATTTTACCCCTCATCTGGATTCCTAAACCTCCACACATCTGGATCACGTGTGTCCTCTCATCACTCGGATTAGCCTTCTTTACAGACTGAGAACGACAAGTGAAAATGTGCTTCAAGAGACCCCAGTGCGGTCGGCACCCCAGAAAGTTTTCGCACATGGACACGAATGCAGCAAGGCATGTGATGGTGTTGGGAGAAAAGTGATGAAGTTGGGCCCCAAAGAAATTCAGGAAACCCCGGAAAAAAGGATGTGGGGGCAAAGAGAAACCGCGGTCGACGTGAGTAGCGAGAAGGACACACTCACCCTCTTGCGGCCGCGGCTCGGTCTCATCCTCCGGAAGCCGCCAGGAGCCATGGGGAATCAATCCCCCCTCCTCCAAATCCTCCTGCTGGATCATGGAGCGAATCCGATCGCCACAATCCAGGCTGGCGGCGAGGCCGGACCTCGACGACGACCCCGGCTCGTCTTCTTGCCCTTCGCCTTCGTTGTCGCCTTCTTCACGCGCTCCAGAGCCGCCGTCTTGTCCTTCGCCATCGCTGCGAATTGCGCTCAGGCGGGGCAGCGGCGTCGAGGGAGGAGGTGGACGTAGTAGAGAAACAGAGGAGGAAGAAAGGAAATGGGGCGCACAGTGCAAAGGCATCGGCCCAGACGCCTTATATGGGCTTGTTCCCCGAGTGACTGACTTGTGGGCCCAGGCAATCCTGTCAAATCCCGCAACAATCACGCGCGCGGTACGTGGCGAAAAAGGTGGCGCGGAGATCGAGCCACCCCTGCCTAATCCGCTCTGATTACCACAGCCCTCTCCGCCCCGCGCGCTTCCCCAAATTTCGAATCCCGCGAGATCCGGAAACGGCAGAGCAGTCAATCATGCCGGAGATTTTATGCCGTATCAACATTCGAAGCTTATCAGTAGAGTTCACTCGACAACCTCTGAATGGCTCAAGGCGACAGAAAAATGAGGTCGAAGTTTTTTGCATGGTTCACCAATCCAAGTAAAATGCTTCCGAGGCATAAAAATTGAGTCAGAACCATCTCCAACTTCATCTCCACTCAGACCCAGAACCATTCGGGGGCTAATGACAATGACATGTACCTAGGGTAGGGCAATGAACTTGATCTAAACACCCTTCCCAAGGACGCTGCCCTAAGGTCAAAGGCATTCAAAACACAGCAGCTTCTACCGATTGAAGTCACCTCAGAGTGCGATCCACTCGACCAACTATACCACTCGGATAGCCCAATTCCACTCGACCAGTATATCATCATTCGACCATACAAGAAACCATTCGGAATACAGAAGACCGAAAGTCACTCAGGATGGCAACGGTCAAGCGTTCACTCTGTAGTGTTAATGTTCATTGATGTGTCTTTATGCTGGCGTTACCAGTAACGCCCCATCTTTATGTACATTGAACCCTTGTAACGTGGGCTGGCTGGGGTCCTGGCGCACTCTATCTAAGCCACACCCCTCCACTAGGACAAGGGTTCCCACCCCTGTAACTTCACGCATAAGCCAATCGACCAAGCCTACGGGCACCGAGACGTAGGGCTGTTACTTCCTCCACGAAGGGCCTGAACTCATAAATCTTGCGTGCACAATCTCACCGTAGCTAGTATCTTGCCTCTTCATACATACCCCCTATTATATTGTCAGGTTTACTCCCACGACAGTCATCTTGTGGGGAACCAAGAACAAGAAAATCAGTAGGGTATTTTATTTTCCCACACAAGACTTCAACATCTCTAACAATCCTAATTGGTGATATAGTGTCTCTATTAGCAAGTTTAATAGTAACATCTATGTCTTCTATTTCTGTGGGTGCTATGTCATTCATAATTTCTTGATATAAGGTGTAAGGAATAACACTCACACTAGCACCTATGTCACATAAACCATGATAATAGTGATCTCCTATTTTAACTGAGATGACAGGCATGCCAACAACAGGTCTATGTTTGTCCTTTTTATCAGGTTTGGCAATTCTAGCAGCTTCTTCACAGAAGTAAATAACATGCCCATCTATATCTTCTTCCAGGAGATCTTTAACCATAGAAATACTAGGTTCTACTTTGATTTGTTCATCGGGTTTAGGTGTTCTAATGTAGCTTTTGTTAACCACAGTTGAAACTTTAGCATGTTCCTTTATCCTAACAGAGAAAGGTGGTTTCTCAATATAAGTAGAAGGAGCGACTGGATCAACATTATAAAGTATAGTTTCTTCTTTAACTGGTACCGGCTTTTTAATTTCTTATTTAATAGGTGGGTGATATTTAAACCACTTCTATTTACGGAGTTCAATATGAGTAGCAAATGATCCACAAAAGGAGGCTACTATCTCAGAGTCAAGTCCATATTTAGTGCTAAACTTTTTAAAAGCATCGGTATCCATAAAATATTTAACACAATCATACTTAAGTTTAATACCTGAACCTTTACCTTCGTTGAGTTCCCAATCTTCAGAGTTGCATTTAATTCTTTCCAAAAGATCCTACCGGAATTCAATAGTCTTCTTCATAAAATAACCAGCATAAGAAGTATCAAGCATGGTTTGATCATTACGAGAAAGCCGAGCATAAAAATTCTGGATAATAATTTCTCTTGAGAGCTCATGATTGGGGTATGAATATAACATTGACTTAAGCCTCACCCAAGCTAGAGCAATACTTTCTCCTTCACAAGGCCAAAAGTTATACATATAATTCCGATCACGATGAACTAGATGCATAGGATATTTTTTTGGTGGAACTCCAATTTCAAACGATTCCAATTCCCTGATCCAATATCATCGCTTAGCCTATACCATGCCAATGCTTTTCCCATCAAAGATAAAGGGAAAACCTTCTTCATCACTTCATCTCCGGGCAAACCTACAAGCTTAATCAATCCACAAATTTGTTCTACATATATCAAGTGCATATCAGGATGTTTGGTTCCATCTCCTGCATAAGGGTTAGCTAGCAGTTGTTCTGTCATACCCGAAGGAATTTCATATTCAATATTTTCAGTAGGTGAATTAGCTCGAGGGGTAGCTAATTGTGGTTCTGGACAAGGTGAAGATACCCCGAACAAACCCCTCAAATGATTGTTTCCATAATAACAAGTGACAATAAATTTCAGCTCACTATATAAATGTTTCCTTACCAAATTCCACTTACTAAAGGCGCTTCACTCCCCGGTGAAAGATCGAGGATGTCGCCTAGAGGGGGGGGGGGTGAATAGGCGCTTTAAAATAATTACGGTTTAGGCTTGAACAAATGCGGAATAAACCTAACGGTTAATTTGTCAAGCACAAAACCTAAAACAACTAGGATCACCTGTAGCGACCCGACCTCAGACGGTCAAGCCTGCGTATTCTTGTGCCATCCACGGATCAAGATCTTTGGCACACACAGTACATCAATGTATATATCAAAGTGCAATCACATGCGTAAAATACGTAAAACTGATATATACCTCATAATACTCAGCGGAAACAATCAAACGGGTGTGGAGTCCCATCAACGCCATCGGCAAGTTGAGTGTAGACCGTAACCCTGTATCGTAACTCTTACTCGTCGAGGAAATATCTGCAACATGATACGTTGCAGCCGTGTAGGTCAGTACATTGAATGTACCGGCAAGATCACAACATGAGAAAACAGATGATAAAACTATACTATATGCAATATGGCTTATGGCTCTGTATCTGAATTTTGTTTGCGTAAAAGCTGGTTTTATTTTACCTACATCAAAGGAATAAAATGAAGCCTGTACTATGGAGTTTTCTATCATGACATGGTTCCGCCAACCGATGTCTCATAGCCCAAAATCATCATATGTTGCCCACAATTAAGTTATCAATCCGGTGTTGAGAGTTCCGAGATAGATCCAAGTCCGGAGGCTCAAATTGTCCGTGCACGGGGACACGGCTAATCGATTAGGTTATAACCCTCTGCGAGGTTTGTACACTTTACCCGCAAGATTCGATCTCTCTTTACGTTCTCGCACTTGAGTGTTTGAGAACAAGATGACCAAACATGGTCTTCCAAAGAGTTTCTCGACCACTTTGTCGGTACCCATCAATCCTACCGTTCTTCTACATCTGCTAGTACCGTCCCAGCCAGAGTCACCACTAAGGACAACCAAGCGAGCCCATAATGACTTGCGGTTGCACAGGTAAGCTTCGGGCGTGAAGTATTCTTCCGTCTCTTTGAGTCTGGGTGAAGCTTTCCGCGAGATGTCATGGCGCTTCTCCATGCATCCCGCCAACCACTGGTTTCTCGGGGCTGCCCGTCAACCGTCCTTCACCCGATGGTGTGTATTGAAATCTGTCTCGAGTCTTGAAGTCTTGAGGTCTTGAAGATGCAGTCCTTGCAGATTTCCATCACGGAGTTATCGTCATTGACGTAGAGCCTCCATTCTCACACCACTCCGAGCACTCATACCAAACCCGTCTACTACAGCGTAGCATTAGAATAAAATAACGTCCGGGCTTGGTAACAGGGTGATGGGTTCCTACCTCATGCATACTACTCAACTACCAGAATTTCAATAACACTCTTGAGGGGTGGTTGCAAAGGTGCCACTAAATGCAATAAAACATAGGTAAGAAAGCATGGTCAAAGTGAACTTGCACGGTTGGCGATCTTGAAAGAACTAGGGTTTCGTAGTAGTAATCTTCGCACTCAGGAAATTCTACCGAGGCAAACAATAACTATAATAAGCTCATAGCAATAGGTTCACAAAACACAACATAACAAAAGTAACATAGCACAACAAAACAATTCAAAACCAAATCAACAAGAAAAACTCAAAGAAAATCCAATTCAAAGTTTTTCCCTACTCCAAACAATAGCAAAAATAGTTTTTATATAACAAAAATTCCTCAACATAACCTAATCATGGTTTTAGGTTAACTTAACAGAAAAGAATTAACTAAGCAACTAGGAGCAAAAAGAATTAATTAAAAGCTATTATAAAACTCATTTTAGGCCTAATCCAATTTCTACTAAGAAAATTAATTTAAAACTTTTATTAATTATAAATAAAAGTTCATATAATGGAATGACAGAAACTAACCTAGAATAACTAATCACAAGTTAAAATAAATTAATTTACTAATTTATTAATTAGGAAAACAGGGACTAATCAATTAATTAGGATTAATAGGATTCTGCCTAGAATTAATTATTTATTAACCCTAAAATACCAAAGTTAATTTCTAGGGTTTGGCAATATCAAAATAAAGTGATTGCAAAAGAATCATGCAAAATAATTTTCTAACTAAAACTATAGCAGATTTGCTATTCTGACTAAAACAATATTAAAGCATTTTAATTATTTTAACATAGCTAAATATATGTTTTTCAGAAACTACATAAAATTTGCAATCCAACAAAAAAGAATCACTCAAAATATTAAACAGAATAAAAGATATACATTTTGAAAATTGAAACTATTAAAAATAAAACAGAAAATCAAAATAAAAAGAAAAAGCCCAATGGGCCTATCATGCACTAAGGCGTAGTTTAGTCTAAGCGGGCCTAGGGTTTAACTAACAGAACCGGCCTAATAAATAAACCTAACTAAATAAAAAAAACCGTTAAGACGGCGGTTTTCTAATAAAACGTACCCCTTGGGGTTCTAATCGTAGCCACACGATTGGGATCGGACGGGGAGGAATGCGGGACTCACGGACTCCGGCGACGGCAATGGCGGGCGGCGAGAGTGCTCGAGCGTTGGGGCGTCAGCGAGCTTGGAGGCGTCGGGGAGATCTTGAGGAGCTCGGGGATGGTTCGGTGGAGTTAGAGGTCGGGGTGCACAGGCGACGGCGAGGTTTTGGCGGCGGTGGGAGCTCGGTGCTCGGTGACGTCGAGCAGGAGGTGAGGGGTGCGGCGAGCTCGGGGAATGGGGTGCGGGGGCTTGGCTTATATAGCAGGGCCTCGGCTCCTCTTCGAAGGGATCAGGCGTCGGGATCCGGATCCTTGGGATCCGGTGGATCTCAGCGAGTTCAAGCGTGGGCGGGGAAGAAGAGGCGGGGCCTGAGGCGATGAGAGAGAGAGAGGGCGAGGGAGCGGCCGACCGATCGGGAGAGGTTTGGTAGCGAGGGGGGGGAGCTGGGCTGGCTCATTGGCGCCAGGTCAATTTGCCTGTGGGCTGGCGATGGGGGGTTCATTTTGGCTGGGCGGGGTGGCTTTGGTGGCGCTTGGGGGGTTTTCTTTTATTTTTTAATTAAAACAAAACAAAAATAAAACCTAAACTGTAAATAATTTATATAGGGTATATATATACCAAAATGATCAGAGAATATTCCCTTTCATTTGAACATTTTCCAAAGTCAAAATCCAAACTTCATAAAAATCTATTTTTTCAAATTCAAATAAATTTCAGATTTGAATCCAAATCTTTTAGGCATTGTTTCCTCTGATATTTTTGGAGTGTCATGCTTGCTCCTCTCATACTTTTGATCAAGTATTTATCGGGCTTAGTTTTTGAAATGTTTCCCACATGCCAAAGTTTGAAATTCAATTTCAAAACTCAAAATTTGAAGGGGGTTTCAAAGCACTTTCAAATGATTTTTAACTTGATTCATTATAACTTCCAACTCCTATTTCATATAATTGAAGAAGTCATTTTATCTTCCCTCATGAAAATCATTGAGTTGCATAAAGTTTTGAATCTGAAATATCCCCAAATGAAATTCAAATTTCCCAAAACCCTTTTCATTTCAACATGGAAGAAGTCATGTCATCTTCACTCTAGGTTTTGGTGTTGCAATGAACTTGAGTTCAATTGGGATCCAAAAATGCAAAGGGGAAAGTTTTGGGAAAGTCATTTCATTCCCTCTCATTCAACTTTCAAAAGTTTCAATTTCTACTCAATTCCATTCAATCAATCACCAAACAATCGGACAAAGAGCCATAGTTATTTATTTATTATAACATTCCAAAATTTAGAATTTTGGGATGTTACAAACCTACACTTAAAATGAATCTAGTCCTCGAGATTGAAGAAACTAACAAGAAAAGGTTAGGGGTTGGGGTCTTCTAGCAAATGTTCAGTCGGAAAGGTCGGTGGGCTACCACACTTAAAATCAAGGTTACGGTTCCAATAAACTCAGATACTTCCTCTGGAGTGCTGACAATGTATGTATCTTCACATATCTTACAATAACTCCTTCATTAACGCTCTTCTGTCAGAAGCATAGAGTTTTCCTCAAAAGCTTGGGTCGGTTCGTCAAAGTTGTGGTCCGTCAGAGACTGGATCCTCTTAGCTGATAGGTCCGTGTCCATTCTAGACAGCTATCGAAATACTCATGGTGGTCTACAATTTATGGTTTCTCTTGCGAAAAGCAGTGCAGGTTGAACCTCACCGTATAACCTACGTTTGGCAACAACTGCCATGTATAGGGGTTTATCATCATACCACTCTAAAGCTTAAGCAAGGCTTCAACGAGCGTCGTCACTTTACTATGGTTAAGTCTCTCAGATTTACCATTCCAAATAGCAAGAGCGAAAGATACGAGTAAGTCGGTATGGTGATCAATCCATTCCGCACCAGATCATTACCACAGTATAAGGTTTAGCGAATCTCGTATTCTAACACTCGGTCATACTCACGGGCATTGCAGAATTTCTCTTGTTCTCGAACTGGGTTCGAGTAAATCCATAGTTTCGCAAGCTGAACAAACATCTATCGTTACTTCACCACTCTCGGGTTTTTGCGTAACCTCCTATGAAGCGTAGGCTGATTGGATCACGATTCTTCCAAATTTATTCCTTTATCAAGGCTACAACGGTTCTTTCTCAAAATCCACGGGCACATGGGTTATGGTCCACTTCAACACTAGTGCAGCTTTAACTCATCCTTGGAGTAACTCTCTTGTTACACCTCCTTAAATCCAGTAGTACTCTGTTTCTTCATACCATCATATCAAAAGCAAAATTTCAACTTATTTTGTCCAGCTTCCTTCTATGGCCGTCATGAATAACACGTTTCTTTCTTCATTGATCCTGTGGCTTTACAGGGTACTATGACCAAAAGAATGCACAAGTTTTTCCATAAAATCTCATTATTCTCATATCAATCTTTCATTACATCCTTAACCATTTTCGTAAATTCAAATTCCAAAAGTACTTTGTTTACAAATGCTGCCACCCACATGATTTGGTATGGTGGACATTACTTCCAACTTTATTCATTTATCCTCCTCGAGGATTCTTGATCCCACCGGAATTGTGCGACATGTGCCTTGAATTCTTCAATCTTACGGTTCATTGTGGTGGCCTTGAGCTTCACCTCCATCATCTCCGTATGCACTTCACTTAGGTATTCACGAGTATGACGGAGTCTTGCTTCAAGTATTTCTCCGATCGGCGTATGGCTTCCATGGCTGCTTCACGAACAGCATCGAAGAAAGTTGCTTGTGGCATCGTGAAATGAAGAAGTAATGCCCCATCCTCTTTGGGCAAACTCCTTTCACACGGTGGAGGTGTACCTCCACATACCAAAGTTCCACTCCCTTATGCATGAAGGGTAGCCTTTGTAGACTGCATCTCCTTCAAGGTGAATATGCTTCATCATGTCCTTGAGGATCTTGGGTAATCATGATCACTTGTCGGGGTCATGATGGTTTCGGACCTTTAAGGAAAGACTTCGTAAAGGGTCGTCATCTGCAGTTTGTGAAACAGAAATGATGCTCGAGTAAGGTACTTATCTCACAGGCACACATTCCTATCAAAACTTCAAACTCAATTTCCAATATCCAATTTATGCATCACAACTCCTTAAGATTTTCAGCATGTGACATTACAACTTTATTGAGTCATGAACTATTACAATCTCTCGAGTAATCTATTACATAACTCAGCTCATGAAAATGCAATTGCTTTCTACTACTCTTATTATCCATAATCAAAATTCCAACTACTCAGCTCCAGCTTTTGTTTTGTCGGAACATTTAGTAGCATAATGTCCTGCTTCCTTGCAGCGAAAACAAATGACTTTCGATAAGTCTTTGGGCTTCTTGGAGATGGTGCCTGCTCCTTGAGTTCCTTGCTTCCTTTCGGGACAATGATTGGCATAATGCCCGACGTCCTTACATTCAAAACAGGTAATATGACTCTTGTCCCTATTTGCAGAAATTGGGTTGTTACGAGGGTGTCTTTGTTTTCTCTTCCGGTTTCCTCGTTACGATCAATCCTTCTATTCCTGTGGATCAAACTCTATTGCTTCCGTCGGAAGTATCCGGATACTCTTTTCTTTCCTTGGTGCAATCTTGTGAAAATGTCCTTCTTCTCCACATGAATAGCGTGCATTGGAGTAAAATCTGTTGAGACCTTCTCCATCCGGTCTTCAACACTTTCATTCATTCTTGGTTCTTCTAGGTCTTCCTTGAGGGCTTCTTTCATTCCATCTTCCTGCTTGAATAGTTCGTTGCACCGTGGAGTAAATGTGACCTTGCCGGTAGTGGGTGGTTCCTTCACACGGAAGCAAGTCACCGACTAGTTGGGCATTCCTCACTGGATGTTTCTCCTCACAATGGGGGCATCCATCCTTGTGTTCCTCCAGGTGTGTCCTATTTCTCCGCAAATCCTGCGAGGCACAAGGTTTATTTCTTGGTGTATCATGGTGCTTCCGGATAAGGCGTGATCTCAACAGGTCTTCTTGAAATCCTCCCAAGTTCTTGCTCCATTAAATCCTGTATGGCTTGATGCATTTTCCACCAGGTTGCAGCACTTTCGTAAAATCTTGAAGAGCGTATTGGACCTCATACTTCCTTGAAACCAAATTGTTCCCAAGTGACTCTCCATGTTACGCATCCATAGCTCGCCTCCGGTGAGTCTTGATCGAAGAATATCAGTCCAACTTCATTCATCATCTATGGGGTTCAAGGGTTTTAGGGTGAGGTGAGAGAGATGGGGATGTACACACAATACAACCAATAGTTTTTGAAGAAACAAGTTTTATTTTGGGGCTGTCGGAAAACATCAAACAAATGACAGCTCACAAATCATCACATCTAACGTAGGTGTATAGCAGGGGTTTGGTCTTCTAAAGGTCAAATAATTCTTGAGATCCTTCAAGTCTCCGGAGTCTTCAACTGTTGTAGATTCTAATGGAGAAATCCTCTTTACTCTGAAGGGTCATCAGTTCTCCCAGATCAAATCCTTCTTGGGCGTCTTGATTGATCCTCCGGGTGATCAAAGGATAAGGGTATATTCTAACTATTTGAGGTGAGAGGTCTATCGATAAAATCAGAAAAGACGAGAAGTAAAGGATCCTTTTGAAAATAAAGTTTTAGAGATTTCTGTCCTAGGGCTTTCCGATTTCTAGGGTCACGTCCCACAGTCAACATGTGCTCGATACCATCTACAGAGCGACCCGACCTCGAGACGGTCAAGCCTACGTGTTATTGTGCCATCCACGGATCAGTATCTTTGGCACACACAACATCAATGTATATATCAAAGTGCAATCACATGCGTAAAATACGTAAAACTGATATATACCTCATAATACTCAGCGAAACAATCAAGCGGGTGTGGAGTCCCATCAACGCCATCGGCAAGTTGAGTGTAGACCGTAACCAGTATCGTAACTCTTACTGTCGAGGAAATATCGCAACATGATACGTTGCAGCCGTGTAGGTCGATTACATTGAATGTACCGCAAGATCACAACATGAGAAAACAGATGATAAAACTATACTATATGCAATATGGCTTATGGCTCTGTATCTGAATTTTGTTTGCGTAAAAGCTGGTTTTATTTTACCTACATCAAAGGAATAAAATGAAGCCTGTACTATGGAGTTTTCTATCATGACATGGTTCCGCCAACCGATGTCTCATAGCCCAAAATCATCATATGTTGCCCACAATTAAGTTATCAATCCGGTGTTGAGAGTTCCGAGATAGATCCAAGTCCAGAGGCTCAAATTGTCCGTAACCGGGGACACGGCTAATCGATTAGGTTATAACCCTCTGCAGAGGTTTGTACACTTTACCCGCAAGATTCGATCTCTCTCTTTACGTTCTCGCACTTCAGAGTGTTTGAGAACAAGATGACCGAAACATGGTCTTCCAAAGAGTTTCTCTGACCACTGTCCGGTACCCATCCAATCCTACCGTTCTTCTACATCTGCTAGTACCGTCCCAGCCAGAGTCACCACTAAGGACAACCAAGCCAGAGCCCATAATGACTTGCGGTTGCACAGGTAAGCTTCCGGGCGTGAAGTATTCTTCCGTCTCTTTGAGTCTGGGTGAAGCTTTCATGAGATGTCATGGCGCTTCTCCATGCATCCCGCCAACCACTGGTTTCTCGGGGCTGCCCGTCAACCGTCCTTCACCCAATGAGTGTGTATTGAAATCCTGTCTCGAGTCTTGAAGTCTTGAGGTCTTGAAGATGCAGTCCTTGCAGATTTCCATCACGGAGTTGTCGTCATTGACGTAGAGCCTCCATTCTCACACCACTCCCGAGCACTCATACCAAACCCCGTCTACTACAGCGTAGCATTAGAATAAAATAACGTCCCGGGCTTGGTAACAGGGTGATGGGTTCCTACCTCATGCATACTACTCAACTACCAGAATTTCAATAACACTACTGAGGGGTGGTTGCAAAGGTGCCACTAAATGCAATAAAACATAGGTAAGAAAGCATGGTCAAAGTGAACTTGCCTGGTTGACGATCTTCGAAAGAACTAGGGTTTCGTAGTAGTAATCTTCGCACTCCGGAAATTCTACCGAGGCAAACAATAACTATAATAAGCTCATAGCAATAGGTTCACAAAACACAACATAACAAAAGTAACATAGCACAACAAAACAATTCAAAACCAAATCAACAAGAAAAACTCAAAGAAAATCCAATTCAAAGTTTTTCCCTACTCCAAACAATAGCAAAAATAGTTTTTATATAACAAAAATTCCTCAACATAACCTAATCATGGTTTTAGGTTAACTTAACAGAAAAGAATTAACTAAGCAACTAGGAGCAAAAAGAATTAATTAAAAAGCTATTATAAAACTCATTTTAGGCCTAATCCAATTTCTACTAAGAAAATTAATTTAAAACTTTTATTAATTATAAATAAAAGTTCATATAATGGAATGACAGAAACTAACCTAGAATAACTAATCACAAGTTAAAAATAAATTAATTTACTAATTTATTAATTAGGAAAACAGGACTAATCAATTAATTAGGATTAATAGGATTCTGCCTAGAATTAATTATTTATTAACCCTAAAATACCAAAGTTAATTTCTAGGGTTTGGCAATATCAAAATAAAGTGATTGCAAAAAGAATCATGCAAAAATAATTTTTCTAACTAAAACTATAGCAGATTTGCTATTCTGACTAAAACAATATTAAAGCATTTTAATTATTTTTAACATAGCTAAATATATGTTTTTCAGAAACTACATAAAATTTGCAATCCAACAAAAAAAGAATCACTCAAAAATATTAAACAGAATAAAAGATATACATTTTTGAAAATTGAAACTATTCGGCTAAAACAGAAAATCAAAATAAAAAGAAAAAGCCCAATGGGCCTATACTGTGCACTAGGCGTAGTTTAGTCTAAACGGGCCTAGGGTTTAACTAACAGAACCGGCCTAATAAATAAACCTAACTAAATAAAAAAAACCGTTCGGGCCGGCCGGTTTTCTAATAAAAACGTACCCCTTCGGGGGTTCTAATCGTGGCCACACGATTGGGATCGAGACGGGGAGGAATGCCGGGACTCACGGACTCCAGACGGCGGCGGCGGCGGCGAGAGTGCTCCGAGGCGTTGGGACGTCGGCGAGCTTCGGGGAGACGTCGGGGAGATGCGGGGGAGCTCGGGGGATGGTTCGGTGGAGTTGGGGGGTCGGGGTGCACCAGAGCGGCGACGGCGAGGTTTTGGGCGGTGGGGAGCTCGGTGCTCGGTGACGTCGAGCAGGAGGTGAGGGTCTGGCGAGCTCGGGGAATGGGTGCGGGGGCTTGGCTTATATAGCCAGGGCCTCGGCTCCTCTTCGGAAGGGGATCGGGGCGTCGGGGATCCGGATCCTTGGGATCCGTGGATCTCCAGCGAGGTTCAAGTGGGCGGGGAAGAAGAGGGCGGGGCCACGAGGCGATGAGAGAGAGAGAGGGCGAGGGAGCGGCCGACCGATCGGGAGAGGTTTCGGCGCGAGGGGGGGAGCTGGGCGGCTCATTGGCGCCAGTGGTGTTGGTGGGCTGGCAGATGGGGGTTCAAGGCAGCTGGGCAGGGGGTGGCTGGCTGGCGCCTTGGGGGTTTTTCTTTTATTTTTTAATTAAAACAAAACAAAAATAAAACCTAAACTGTAAATAATTTATATAGGGTATATATATACCAAAATGATCAGGAGAATATTCCCTTTCATTTGAACATTTTTCCAAAGTCAAAATCCAAACTTCATAAAAATCTATTTTTTTCAAATTCAAATAAATTTCAGATTTGAATCCAAATCTTTTGGCATTGTTTCCTCTGATATTTTTGGAGTGTCATGCTTGCTCCTCTCATACTTTTGATCAAGTATTTATCAGGCTTAGTTTTTGAAATGTTTCCCACATGCCAAAGTTTGAAATTCAATTTCAAAACTCAAAATTTGAAGGGGGTTTCAAAGCACTTTCAAATGATTTTTAACTTGATTCATTATAACTTCCAACTCCTATTTCATATAATTGAAGAAGTCATTTTATCTTCCCTCATGAAAATCATTGAGTTGCATAAAGTTTTGAATCTGAAATATCCCCAAATGAAATTCAAATTTCCCAAAACCCTTTTCATTTCAACATGGAAGAAGTCATGTCATCTTCACTCTAGGTTTTGGTGTTGCAATGAACTTGAGTTCAATTGGGATCCAAAATGCAAAGGGAAAGTTTTGGGAAAGTCATTTCATTCCTCTCATTCAACTTTCAAAAGTTTCAATTTCTACTCAATTCCATTCAATCAATCACCAAACAATCGACAAAGCAGCCATAGTTATTTATTTATTATAACATTCCAAAATTTAGAATTTTGGGATGTTACAAACCTACACTTAAAATGAATCTAGTCCTCGAGATTGAAGAAACTAACAAGAAAAGGTTAGGGTTGGGGTCTTCTAGCAAATGTTACGGTCGAAAGGTCGGTGGGCTACCACACTTAAAATCAAGGTTACGGTTCCAATAAACTCAGATACTTCCTGGAGTCTTGACAATGTATGTATCTTCACATATCTTACAATAACTCCTTCATTAACGCTCTTACATCGGAAGCATAGAGTTTTCCTCAAAAGCTTGGGTCGGTTCGTCAAAGTTGTGGTCCGTCGAGACCGGATCCTCTTAGTGATAGGTCCGTGTCCATTCTAGACAGCTATCGAAATACTCATGGTGGTCTACAATTTATGGTTTCTCTTGCAGAAAACGGGTCTGGGTTGAACCTCACCGTATAACCTACGTTTGGCAACAACTGCCATGTATAGGGGTTTATCATCATACCACTCTAAAGCTTAAGCAAGGCTTCAACGAGCGTCGTCACTTTACTATGGTTAAGTCTCTCAGATTTACCATTCCAAATAGCAAGAGCGAAAGATACGAGTAAGTCGGTATGGTGATCAATCCATTCCGCACCAGATCATTACCTCAGATAAGGTTTAGCGAATCTCGTATTCTAACACTCGGTCATACTCACAGGCATTGCAGAATTTCTCTTGTTCTCGAACTGGGTTCGAGTAAATCCATGGTTTCTGCAAGCTGAACAAACATCTATCGTTACTTCACCACTCTCAGGTTTTTGCGTAACCTCCTATGAAACGTAGGCTGATTGGATCACAGATTCTTCCAAATTTATTCCTTTATCAAGGCTACAACGGTTCTTTCTCAAAATCCTGGGCCTGTGGGTTATGGTCCACTTCAACACTAGTGCAGCTTTAACTCATCCTTGGAGTAACTCTCTTGTTACACCTCCTTAAATCCAGTAGTACTCTGTTTCTTCATACCATCATATCAAAAGCAAAATTTCAACTTATTTTGTCCAGCTTCCTTCTATGGCCGTCATGAATAACACGTTTCTTTCTTCATTGATCCTGTGGCTTTACAGGGTACTATGACCAAAAGAATGCACAAGTTTTTCCATAAAATCTCATTATTCTCATATCAATCTTTCATTACATCCTTAACCATTTTCGTAAATTCAAATTCCAAAAAGTACTTTGTTTACAAATGCTGCCACCCACATGATTTGGTATGGTCAGACATTACTTCCAACTTTATTCATTTATCCTCCTCGAGGATTCTTGATCCCACCGAATTGTGCGACATGTGCCTTGAATTCTTCAATCTTACGGTTCATTGTGGTGGCCTTGAGCTTCACCTCCATCATCTCCGTATGCACTTCACTTAGGTATTCTGAGTATGACGGAGTCTTGCTTCAAGTATTTCTCGATCCGACGATGGCTTCCATGGCTGCTTCACGAACAGCATCGAAGAAAGTTGCTTGTGGCATACGTGAAATGAAGAAGTAATGCCCCATCCTCTTTGGGCAAACTCCTTTCACACGGTGGAGGTGTACCTCCACATACCAAAGTTCCACTCCCTTATGCATGAAGGGTAGCCTTTGTAGACCGCATCTCCTTCAAGGTGAATATGCTTCATCATGTCCTTCAGATCTTGGGTAATCATGATCACTTGTCAGGGTCATGATGGTTTCCGGACCTTTAAGGAAAGACTCGTAAAGGGTCGTCATCTGCAGTTTGTGAAACAGAAATGATGCTCAGAGTAAGGTACTTATCTCCTGGGGCACACATTCCTATCAAAACTTCAAACTCAATTTCCAATATCCAATTTATGCATCACAACTCCTTAAGATTTTCAGCATGTGACATTACAACTTTATTGAGTCATGAACTATTACAATCTCTGAGTAATCTATTACATAACTCAGCTCATGAAAATGCAATTGCTTTCTACTACTCTTATTATCCATAATCAAAATTCCAACTACTCAGCTCCAGCTTTTGTTTTGTCGGAACATTTAGTAGCATAATGTCCTGCTTCCTTGCAGCGAAAACAAATGACTTTCGATAAGTCTTTGGGCTTCTTGGAGATGGTGCCTGCTCCTTGAGTTCCTTGCTTCCTTTCGGGACAATGATTGGCATAATGCCCGACGTCCTTACATTCAAAACAGGTAATATGACTCTTGTCCCTATTTGCAGAAATTGGGTTGTTCTGAGGGTGTCTTTGTTTTCTCTTCCTGGGTTTCCTCGTTCTGATCAATCCTTCTATTCCCTGTGGATCAAACTCTATTGCTTCCGTCGGAAGTATCCGGATACTCTTTTCTTTCCTTGGTGCAATCTTGTGAAAATGTCCTTCTTCTCCACATGAATAGCGGCATTGGAGTAAAATCTGTTGAGACCTTCTCCATCCGGTCTTCAACACTTTCATTCATTCTTGGTTCTTCTAGGTCTTCCTTGAGGGCTTCTTTCATTCCATCTTCCTGCTTGAATAGTTCGTTGCACCGTGGAGTAAATGTGACACCGCACCGGTAGTGGGTGGTTCCTTCACACAGAAGCAAGTCACCCGACTAGTTGGGCATTCCTCACCGGATGTTTCTCCTCACAATGGGGGCATCCATCCTTGTGTTCCTCCCAGGTGTGTCCTATTTCTCCGCAAATCCTGCGCAGCACAAGGTTTATTTCTTGGTGTATCATGGTGCTTCCGGATAAGGCGTGATCTCAACAGGTCTTCTTGAAATCCTCCCAAGTTCTTGCTCCATTAAATCCTGTATGGCTTGATGCATTTTCCACTGGTTGCAGCACTTTACGTAAAATCTTGAGCGATTGGACCTCATACTTCCTTGAAACCAAATTGTTCCCAAGTGACTCTCCATGTTCGCATCCATAGCTCGCCTCCGGCTGAGTCTTGATCCGAGAATATCAGTCCAACTTCATTCATCATCTATGGGGTTCAAGGGTTTTAGGGTGAGGTGAGAGAGATGGGGATGTACACACAATACAACCAATAGTTTTTGAAGAAACAAGTTTTATTTTG
Organism: Aegilops longissima; assembly: GCA_021605205.1. Lineage (NCBI taxonomy): Eukaryota > Viridiplantae > Streptophyta > Magnoliopsida > Poales > Poaceae > Aegilops > Aegilops longissima. The sequence goes on from CM038678.1 coordinate 627,216,669, forward strand.
GGGCTGTCGGAAAACATCAAACAAATGACAGCTCACAAATCATCACATCTAACGTGGTGTATAGCAGGGTTTGGTCTTCTAAAGGTCAAATAATTCTTCAGATCCTTCAAGTCTCCGAGTCTTCAACTGTTGTAGATTCTAATGGAGAAATCCTCTTTACTCTGAAGGGGTCATCGTTCTCGGTATCAAATCCTTCTTGGGCGTCTTGATTGATCCTCCGGTGATCAAAGGATAAGGGTATATTCTAACTATTTGAGGTGAGAGGGTCTATCGATAAAATCAGAAAAGACGAGAAGTAAAGGATCCTTTTGAAAATAAAGTTTTAGAGATTTCTGTCCTAGGGGCTTTCCGATTTCTAGGTCACGCCCTACACCAACATGTGCTCGATACCATCTCTGTAGCGACCCGACCTCGACGGTCAAGCCTCGTGTTATTGTGCCATCCACGATCAAGTATCTTTGGCACACACAAGACATCAATGTATATATCAAAGTGCAATCACATGCGTAAAATACGTAAAACTGATATATACCTCATAATACTCAGCGAAACAATCAAGCGGGTGTGGAGTCCCATCAACGCCATCGGCAAGTTGAGTGTAGACCGTAACCTGATCGTAACTCTTACTCGTCGAGGAAATATCTGCAACATGATACGTTGCAGCCGTGTAGGTCAAGACATTGAATGTACCGCAAGATCACAACATGAGAAAACAGATGATAAAACTATACTATATGCAATATGGCTTATGGCTCAGATCTGAATTTTGTTTGCGTAAAAGCTGGTTTTATTTTACCTACATCAAAGGAATAAAATGAAGCCTGTACTATGGAGTTTTCTATCATGACATGGTTCCGCCAACCGATGTCTCATAGCCCAAAATCATCATATGTTGCCCACAATTAAGTTATCAATCCGGTGTTGAGAGTTCGAGATAGATCCAAGTCCAGAGGCTCAAATTGTCCGTAATCGGGACACGGCTAATCGATTAGGTTATAACCCTCTGCAGAGGTTTGTACACTTTACCCGCAAGATTCGATCTCTCTTTTACGCTCGCACTTCAGAGTGTTTGAGAACAAGATGACCAAACATGGTCTTCCAAAGAGTTTCTCGACCACCGTCCGTACCCATCCAATCCTACCGTTCTTCTACATCTGCTAGTACCGTCCCAGCCAGAGTCACCACTAAGGACAACCAAGCGAGCCCATAATGACTTGCGGTTGCACGGTAAGCTTCCGGCGTGAAGTATTCTTCCGTCTCTTTGAGTCTGGGTGAAGCTTTCCGCGAGATGTCATGGCGCTTCTCCATGCATCCCGCCAACCACTGGTTTCTCCAGGGCTGCCCGTCAACCGTCCTTCACCCAAGAGTGTGTATTGAAATCTGTCTCGAGTCTTGAAGTCTTGAGGTCTTGAAGATGCAGTCCTTGCAGATTTCCATCACGGAGTTGTCGTCATTGACGAGAGCCTCCATTCTCACACCACTCCGAGCACTCATACCAAACCCGTCTACTACAGCGTAGCATTAGAATAAAATAACGTCCGGGCTTGGTAACAGGGGTGATGGGTTCCTACCTCATGCATACTACTCAACTACCGAATTTCAATAACACTCTTGAGGGTGGTTGCAAAGGTGCCACTAAATGCAATAAAACATAGGTAAGAAAGCATGGTCAAAGTGAACTTGCACGGTTGACGATCTTCGAAAGAACTAGGGTTTCAGAGTAGTAATCTTCGCACTCCGGAAATTCTACCGAGGCAAACAATAACTATAATAAGCTCATAGCAATAGGTTCACAAAACACAACATAACAAAAGTAACATAGCACAACAAAACAATTCAAAACCAAATCAACAAGAAAAACTCAAAGAAAATCCAATTCAAAGTTTTTCCCTACTCCAAACAATAGCAAAAATAGTTTTTATATAACAAAAATTCCTCAACATAACCTAATCATGGTTTTAGGTTAACTTAACAGAAAAGAATTAACTAAGCAACTAGGAGCAAAAAGAATTAATTAAAAGCTATTATAAAACTCATTTTAGGCCTAATCCAATTTCTACTAAGAAAATTAATTTAAAACTTTTATTAATTATAAATAAAAGTTCATATAATGGAATGACAGAAACTAACCTAGAATAACTAATCACAAGTTAAAAATAAATTAATTTACTAATTTATTAATTAGGAAAACAGGACTAATCAATTAATTAGGATTAATAGGATTCTGCCTAGAATTAATTATTTATTAACCCTAAAATACCAAAGTTAATTTCTAGGGTTTGGCAATATCAAAATAAAGTGATTGCAAAAAGAATCATGCAAAAATAATTTTTCTAACTAAAACTATAGCAGATTTGCTATTCTGACTAAAACAATATTAAAGCATTTTAATTATTTTAACATAGCTAAATATATGTTTTTCAGAAACTACATAAAATTTGCAATCCAACAAAAAAGAATCACTCAAAAATATTAAACAGAATAAAAGATATACATTTTTGAAAATTGAAACTATTCGCTAAAACAGAAAATCAAAATAAAAAGAAAAGCCCAATGGGCCTATACTGTGCACTAGGCGTAGTTTAGTCTAAACGGGCCTAGGGTTTAACTAACAGAACCGGCCTAATAAATAAACCTAACTAAATAAAAAAAACCGTTCGGGCCGGCCGGTTTTCTAATAAAAACGTACCCCTTCGGGGGTTCTAATCGTGGCCACACGATTGGGATCGGACGGGAGGGAATGCGGGACTCACGGACTCGGCGACGAGGCGGCGGCGAGAGTGCTCGGGGCGTTGGGACGTCAGCGAGCTTGGGGAGACGTCGGGAGATGCGGGAGCTCGGGGATGGTTCGGTGGAGTTGGGGGGGGTCGGGGTGCACCAGAGCGGCGACGGCGAGGGTTTTGGCGGCGGCGGGGAGCTCGGTGCTCGGTGACGTCGAACGGGAGGTGAGGGTGTGCGAGCTCTCGGGGAATGGGGTGCGGGGCTTGGCTTATATAGCAGGGCCCTCGGCTCCTCTTCGGAAGGGGATCGGGGCGTCGGGGGATCCCGGATCCTTCGGGATCCGGTGGATCTCCGGCGAGGTTCGAAGCATGGGCGAGGGGGAAGAAGAGGGGCGGGGCCCACGAGGCAGTGAGAGAGAGAGAGGGGCGAGGGGAGCGGCCGACCGATCGGGAGAGGTTTCGGGCGCGAGGGGGGGAGGGGGAGCTGGGCCGGCTCACTGCCGGTGGGCCGGGCGCCTGTGGGCTCGGCCAGGGGGGTTCAAGGCTGGGCAGGCTGGGGTGGTTCGGCTGGCGCTTGAGGGGGTTTTTCTTTTATTTTTTTAATTAAAACAAAAACAAAAATAAAACCTAAACTGTAAATAATTTATATAGGGTATATATATACCAAAATGATCAGGAGAATATTCCCTTTCATTTGAACATTTTTCCAAAGTCAAAATCCAAACTTCATAAAAATCTATTTTTTCAAATTCAAATAAATTTCAGATTTGAATCCAAATCTTTTGGCATTGTTTCCTCTGATATTTTTGGAGTGTCATGTTTGCTCCTCTCATACTTTTGATCAAGTATTTATCAGCTTAGTTTTTGAAATGTTTCCCACATGCCAAAGTTTGAAATTCAATTTCAAAACTCAAAATTTGAAGGGGTTTCAAAGCACTTTCAAATGATTTTTAACTTGATTCATTATAACTTCCAACTCCTATTTCATATAATTGAAGAAGTCATTTTATCTTCCTCATGAAAATCATTGAGTTGCATAAAGTTTTGAATCTGAAATATCCCCAAATGAAATTCAAATTTCCCAAAACCCTTTTCATTTCAACATGGAAGAAGTCATGTCATCTTCACTCTAGGTTTTGGTGTTGCAATGAACTTGAGTTCAATTGGGATCCAAAATGCAAAGGGAAAGTTTTGGGAAAGTCATTTCATTCCTCTCATTCAACTTTCAAAAGTTTCAATTTCTACTCAATTCCATTCAATCAATCACCAAACAATCGACAAAGAGCCATAGTTATTTATTTATTATAACATTCCAAAATTTAGAATTTTGGGATGTTACATCACCTATGTGCACCAACAACTTATGCTAAGCAAGATAATCAACTATGTGATAGCAAGATATATGACAAAGAACAATATGGCTATCACAAAGTAAAGTGCATAAGTAAAGGGCTCGGGTAAGAGATAACCGAGGCACGCGGAGACGACGATGTATCCCGGTTCACACCTTGCGGATGCTAATCTCCGCTTGGAGCGGTGTGGAGGCACAATGCTCCCAAGAAGCCACTAGGGCCACCGTAATCTCCTCACGCACTCACACAATGCAAGATGCCGTGATTCCACTAAGGGACCCTTGAGGGCGGTCACCGAACCCGCATAAATGGCAACCCTTGGGGCGGTCACCGAACCCAGACACTTTGGCAACCCTTGGGGCGGTCACGGAACCCGTCAAATTGCTCGGGCGATCTCCACAACCTAATTGGAGACCCGACGCTTGCTTGAGCTTTACACCACAATGATTGAGCTCGAACACCACCAACTGCCTAGGGCGCCAAGCACCCAAGAGGAACAAGCTCAAGGGCACCAAGCACCCAAGAGTAATAAGCTTCTCAACTTGTCACTTCCACGTATCACCGTGGAGAACTCAAACCGATGCACCAAATGCAATGGCAAGGGCACACGGAGTGCCAAGTCCTTCTCTCTCAAATCCCACCAAAGCAACTAATGCTAGGGAGGAAAATGAGAGGAAGAACAAGAAGGAGAACACCAAGAACTCCAAGAACTAGATCCAAGGGGTTCCCTCACATAGAGGAGAAAGTGATTGGTGGAAATGTGGATCTAGATCTCCTCTCTTTTCCCCAAAAACTAGCAAGAATCCATGGAGGGATTGAGAGATAGCAAGCTCGGAGAAGGTCAACAATGGGGAAGAACACGAGCTCAAAGGGATAAGGTTCAATGGGAAGAAGACCCCTTTATAGGAGGGGGGAAATCCAACCGTTACCCGCTGAAAATCCCATAGAGCGGTACTACTGCTAGAGAAGGGCGGTACTACGAGGGCGGTACTACCGCTCCTATCCAAATGCAGTACTACTGCTACTGAAGAGAAGGTCAAGGCCACAGGCCCAGAGCGGTACTACCGCTAGGGAAGAGCGGTACTACCGCTTAGGGCGGTACTACCGCTCCTACTACCTCTCTTAGTGCCGCAAAACCCGACACGAAAAACTTCGTTTGAGAATCGAGGCGAAGTAGCCAGACGACAGAAGACTACGGTCAAACTCCCAAGCGGTACTACTGCTCAGGAGCGGCATTACCGCTTGAGCGGTACTACGCTCGAGAGCGGTACTACATTGGGAGCTTCAGTGGTACTACCGCTGAGGGTCACGCAGTACTACCGCTGGCACCAACCTTAAGCCACAACCACGAAAACAAAGAATACTCCAAGGAAAACCAGAACTGCCATAACTTCTTCATATGAGCTCCGAATTGAGCAAACTCAAGCTTGTTTGAAACAAGACAACGAGTAGCATCAAGCATGGTTGTAGTAAGAAGAGGAAGGGGAGGTATGCTTAGCAAACAAAGGAGTGAAACCTCCAACCGAGAAGAACCGGCATACCCTCCAACATCGAAAACATCATAGAAGATGCATGAGAACTCCGTTTTCGATGAACTCGAGCTTGTCATAAAATGACCATAAGCTCCAAATCTCACAAGGAGAAGAACCAAACAAGAACCAAAAAGATGATGCAAGGATGCAATGGTTTGAGCTCTCTCGAACGATACGATCAAGCAGCTCATCGAGAGCCCCCTTGATAGTACGGCAACGATCCTATAACCCGGTCTTCCACAACTACCATGAGACCGGTAAAATAGAAAACCTATCAAGGGCAAACCTTTGCCTTGCACATGGTCCACTTGAGCTAGATGATGACGATCTTGACTCCCTCAAGTTGGACCACCTTTCTTGATTGCGTTGGCTCAAGAAGACTAGTTTATTGCTCCCCATACTCCACTATGGGTGAGCCACTCTTCCAAGACATCTTCACAAGTCCATTTTCACCAAATGGACGGCAAGCTTCAAGCACTTGATCTCTTCGTGATGCATCACTTGAACTTGCACACCGCAACCTAACCCCACAAAGAACTCTCACGAAGACCATGGGTTAGCACACAAAGCGTAATGGACAATGCTTACCATACCATGGGATCACTTGATCCCTCTCGGTACATCTTCTACGCTTTGTGAGTTGATCAACTTGATTCACTCTTGACTTAGTCTTGATCAACCTTGAATCTTTCCAACTCTCTTTGTTTGGATGATGTCTTGAAGGTAAACATGAATGATCACACAATCTTCTCTTCAAGACATGCTTGCAATAAGCTCAACACTCACATGACCAATCTTTGGATAATTCCTTAATAGCACCTTGGTCAACACATAAACTCCTTGAAACCAACACATGGACTTCAAGAAATGCCTATGGACAAATCCTTCAAATATAACTCAATGCAACCATTAGTCCATAGAGAATGTCATCAATTACCAAAACCACACATGGGGGCACCGCATGTCCTTTCACCCGGCAATGGCGCCAAAAAATAGCCTTGATGACCCACAAGTATAGGGGATCAATTGTAGCTCTTTTCGATAAGTAAGAGTGTCGAACCAAACGAGGAGCAAAAGGAAATGACAAGTGGTTTTCAGTAAGGTAATGTCTGCAAGTGCTGAAATTGTAAGTAGCGGAGTAGTTTGATAGCAAGATAATTTGTAACGAGCAAGCAATGATAGTAGTAACAAAAGTGCAGCAAGGTAGACCAATCCTTTTGAGGCAAAGGACAGCCCAAAACGGTCTCTTATGATAAGCAAAGCGTTCTCGAGGGTACACGGGAATTTCATCTAGTCACTTTCATCATGTTGGCTCGATTTGTGTTCGCTACTTTGATAATTTGATATGTGGGTGGACCGGTGCTTAGGTTATATTCTTACTTGAACAAACGTCCTACTTATGATTAACCCTCCCGCAAGCATCCGCAACTACGAGAAAAGTATTAAGAATAAATTATAACCATAGCATTATACTTTTGGATCCAATCGGTCCCTTACGGAATAGCGCATAAACTGGGGTTTAAGCTTCTGTCACTCTCGCAACCCATCATCTAATTGCTACTCCACAATGCATTCCCTTAGGCCCAAATATGGTGAAGGGTCATGTAGTCTACGTTCACATGACACCACTAAGGGAATCACAACATACATACTATCAAAATATCGAACACATATCAAATTCACATGATTACTTGCAACATGATTTCTCATGTGACCTCAAGAACAAAAGTAAATACTCACAAATGCTAAACATGCTCAAGATCAAAGGAGTATTAAATAGCACAATGGATCTGAACATATAATCTTCCACCAAATAAACCATATAGTAATCAACTACAAGATGTAATCAACACTACTAGTCATCCACAAGCACCAATCTATAGTTCCGGTAACAAGATTGAACACAAGAGATGAACTAGGGTTTGAGAGGAGATGGTGTTGTTGAAGATGTTGATGGAGATTGCCCTCCCCAAGATGGGAGAGTTGTTGGTGATGATGATGACAATGATTCCCCCTCTGGGAGGGAAGTTCCCCCGACGAAATTGCTCCGCCGGAGGACAAAAGTGCTCCTGCCCAAGTTCCGCCTTGAGGCGGCGGCGCTCCATCCTGAAAGTCCTCTCCTGATTTTTTTCTAGGTCAAAACGACTATGTACCAGAAGATGGGCACTGGAGGTGGGCCTGGGTAAGCACAACCAACTAGGGCACGCCCAGGTGGGTTGTGCCCACCTGGTGGGCCCCCTCTGGTAGTTATTTGCTCCAATAATTCTTAAATATTCCATAAAAAATCTCCGTGAAGTTTCAGCTTGTTTGGAGTTGTGCAGAATAGGTAGCCTGACGTAGTTTTTCCAGGTCCATATTTCCAGCTGCCGGAATTCTCCCTCTTGGTGTGTACCTTGAAAATTATGAGAGAAAAGGCATTAGAATTACTCCAAAAACCTTTATTATGGATAAAAACATCATAAATAACAGTAAGAAAACATAATGCAAAACTGACGTATCACGCGCCTCCTCCTGTGGCCTTCCTCCCTCTCTCCACTATGGCCCATTAGGCCCATTAACTTTCCCGGGGGATTCCGGTAGCCTCCTGGTACTCTGATAAATCCCGGAACCTCTTTGGAACCATTCTGGTGTCCGTATATAACCTTCCAATATACTATCAATCTTTACCTCTCGACCATTTCGAGACTTCTCGTCATGTCTGTGATCTCATCCGGGACTCCGAACAAACTTCGGTCACTAAAACACATAACTCATAATACAAATCGTCATCGAACGTTAAGCGTGCGGACCCTACGGGTTCGAGAACTATGTAGACATGACCGATACACATCTCCGGTCAATAACCAATAGAGGAACCTTGATGCTCATATTGATTCCTACATATTCTATGAAGATCTTTATCGGTCATACCGTAATGACAACATACGTTATTCCCTTTGTCTTTGGTATGTTATTTGCCCGAGAGTCGATCGTCGGTATCTTCATACCTAGTTCAATCTCGTTACCGGCAAGTATCTTTACTCATTCCGTAATGCATCATCCTGCAACTAACTCATTAGTCACATTGCTTGCAAGGCTTATTATGATGTGCATTACCGAGAGGGCCCAGAGATACCTCTCTGATACTCGGACTGACAAATCCTAATCTCGATCTATGCCAACCCAACAAACACCTTCGGACATACCTGTAGAGCATCTTTATAATCACCCAGTTATGCTGTGACGTTTGATAGCACACAAGGTATACCTCCGGTATCCAGGAGTTGCATAATCTCATAGTCAAAGGAATATGTATATGACATGAAGAAAGCAATAGCGATAAAACTTAATGATCATTATGCTAAGCTAACGGATGGTCTTGTCCATCACATCATTCTCCTAATGATGTGATCCCGTTCATCAAATGACAACTCATGTCTATGGTTAGCAAACTTAACCATCTTTGATTAACGAGCTAGTCTAGTATCCACACATGTATCAAGTTTCCGGTTATTACAGTTCTAGCATGAATAATAAACATTTATCATGATATAAGGAAATATAAAATAACAACTTTATTATTGCTTCTAGGGCATATTTCCTTCAAATACTTCTTGTATAACGGTGCGGTCCCGGGCACAAGATCAATTGCAAACTCAAGCTCCCAGTCTGGCGACATTCCGTGTAATTCCTCGGGGAATACATCTGGAAACTCACTGACCATAGGAATTAATTCCAATTCTTCAGCTACAGCGGTGAAGACCATTTCTTTCTTGGGTATGCTCCTACGAGCATAGAATTTTGTGGTTCGACCTTCCTGGCTTGTCAAGGTGACTTCTCTGGTCGCACAGTTGATGCATACTTGATATTGGGTCAACTAGTTCATCCCCAAAATAATATCCAACTTGGCATACTCGGTGACTATCAAGGAAGTTGGAAAGCGGACTCCCTTGATATCAATTTCCAAATTACGACAAACCAGATTGCTTCTGAGCACGGATCCCGGGGATTATACCATCATACTTTTTCCCAAAATCGAGCAAGGAAATTTGTTTTGGCCAACAAAACTCCGCGAAATAAAAGAGGGGGGAGCCCTAGATTCAAATAAAATTATTGCAGGTATGCTATTAACAAGAAACATACCAGTGACGACTTCTGGGTCCTCTTGGGCTTCATCTACGAAGAGGTGGTGAACTTGCCCTTGGATGATTCTTTGAACAGGGTATGGCCCCATGTAGTTGACTTGCGGCCTGACTGGGGTATTTGGCCTGCCGTTCTTGGGGCACTCTCTAGCATAATGCCGGTTTGTCCACAATTGAAACATGAATTGTTGTGCTGACACTCTTCGCGCATCGGGCAAGTCACGACATTCTTGATTTGAGTAGTGGTCTTGTTAACATTCTGCTGTTAATTGGTTTTGTACTCAACCTGAGTCTGCTGCCAAGTACGAGCCTTCTGCATCGGCTGTCCATCCTTCTTAGGCTCAAACTTGCGCTTGTGGTCATTATTAGCGGGCTTATTGTCGTGCAAGAGCTTGTGCTCCCTTTCTGCAATGAGGGCCTTGTTTACCAGAGTTTGGAAATCCGAGAAATCCAACATACTAAGAGTGCATGTGAGGTGCTGGTTCAGCCCTCCAAGAAATCTGTCGATCTTTCTTTCTTCCGTGGCCACATCATAGAGAGAATAACGGGCCAAATGGTTGAACTTATGCAGATACTCACTTACTGACAGGCTTCCTTGGGTGAGCACGAGGAATTCACGCTGCTTGACCTTCATAATACCAGCGGGAATATGATATTTGTGAAAATGGTCCTTGAATTTAGTTCAAGTGATTTCTTCGTCCGCAGGCCACATGGATTTAGCATTATTCCACCATATAGCGGCAGCTCCTTCAAGATAATGCGTAGTGAAAGGAACCTTATCAACTTATTCAGTGCGATCAATCTCAAGTTTTTTCTCAATAGTCCTTAACCAATCATCGGCTTCCAAAGGATCGATAACTTGACTGAAACTGGGAGGCTTGGTTCTCTGAAAATCTGACAGCTTGAAGTGATGACCATTCTGATTTCCATTCTACCCAACCATAGCTTGCACACTTTTCAACAGCTCAATCAGATCGTTGTTCCTTCTTTCTTCAAACATACGCATAGATCTTCACTTTCAAATGTACAATATGAAGAAGGCAGATGAATACTATGTAGTTTTTCTTTTTGTCAGCATTTTGTGGTGACGTGGACCATATGTGATATGGGTTTCGAACATGTGTGCTTGGACATGACACACCTTTGTATCACTCATTTGCAGAACATCGTTTACTACTATGTTGTTCACTTGCCTAATGTCTCGTAGCTTTTTGCTTCATTTTGCCAAAATTCTATCAGGTTTGCCACAGGTTTTGTATAATCTCAAGAAGCAAACCTCCTTTTAACAGGTTTTGTATACATGTTTTACAAGGCCTAAGTAGCATTTTTTATTGGTAGTAGGGATATGAAGCTGGGAAAGAAAGTCCAAAAGAAGGCAACTTATTAGGTACTTCTTCTACCTATATTTCCGCATTACTGAATAAAGAAGTTTTATATTTACAGCACTTGCCTGCAGTAGAACAGAACTTGCCTGCATTATATTATAGTACTTGCCCACATTTTATATCACAATACTTGCCTACAAATAGGACATGACTTGCCTACATTATACCCCCTCCGGCCCGAAATACTTGTCAGAGAAATGGATATATATATATATATATACATCAAATTTTATCCATCTCTCCAACAAGTATTTTGGGACGGAGGGAGTACTACACTGTAGTGATCCGACCTCAGACGGTCAAATCTCTGTGTATAAGTGTCATCCCTGCATCGGTAATGCTAACACACAGTACTCGGAGGATTTACAACAGAGTGCAATCACACATTTATTACATCAAATGTCTCAAAAGAGAACTTATTACAATAAATATGGCTTAAGGCCATCTAAATAAGATAGCAGCAAAACACTTGGAAGATAAAGTGAGTCCACCAACTCCAACGACATAGCTGAGTGCACGACAACGACCTAGCGCACCTTATTCTTCGTCTGAAAAGTCTGCAACATGATATGTTGCAGCCCAAAACGGGTCAGCACATGGAATATGCTGGCAAGATAACACAATAGAGCAATGAACAGAATAAATGCTATCACTACATGCATATATGGCTGGTGGAGGCTCTATGGTTAAAAATTTTTTTGCGAAAAAGCCAATTTTTTCCTACAACAAAGGAATATATTTTATTTAACTATCATGGTAGTTGATAAACATTGAGAATGGTAAATCCCCATCTCAATTCCAATTAAACAAGTAATTAACAACCCGACAAATTAATTAGAGTGATGACATCAACATGATAATCCAAGAACCAGATACTCAAGATGTCCATAACCGGGGACACAGCTAACCATGATTAGTTTGTACACTCTACAGAGGTTTGCACACTTTTCCCCACAAGACTCGATCTCCTCCGTTGGATTTCTCGCACTGCATGGTGTTTGAGAAACGGATGACCGAGACACAGTCTTTCAGAAACATTAACTCTTTACTCTGGGTGGACAGTTACACCTACTTTCCCCTACATTTGCTAGCCCACCACTGAAAGAGGTCATGCAACATACTCAACTATGCTAGAGCCCATAATAGCTTGTGGCTACACACGGAAGTTTCTAGCATGAATAATCTTATGATCACTTTGAGCCTGGGTGGCGAACCAAAAGGACAGCACTTGTATATCCCTAGGTGCCCGCAACCAATCCACCCAGATGTGTGTTTAAGTAGCCACCTTAAGTTAACCATTAATTAATAACCTCACATCTGTCTTGGATACACTCAAACCCAATCCACGTCTACGAGCATAGCATAGCAATATAAGCATAACGTAGAAGTAACTCCCAATGGTTTGATAATAAAAGGGCAATAGGTTCTACCTCATCATCTACTTCCCAATACCCACATGTTAAGCACATCCTAATCATGCAGTGTTTGAGTATTGTAACTAATGCATAAAAACTGGGTAATAAAAAGGTATGATCAATGTGTTACTTGCCTTGCTGATGATCCGCAAAACCTAGAGACTCGTAGTAGCACTCTGCGCACTCCGGGAATTCTATCGCAAAGAAACAATAACATAAATAAGCAATCAAGCATAGATGCAAGGGTAAAACTCAAATAAGAAGATCCAATCTGAAAGTTGAACTGAAGAGATTCAATTTGCAAAAAGAATCGGTCAAATCAGAGCTACGGAAGTGAAACTACGATCAAAAGAACTTCAAACTCAAATCTGCTTGAAACAGAATTTTTAATTTTCAAAACCATGTTCAAGTTGATTAACTGGAAAGAGGGCTTCGAGAAGAAGATTTTGGTTGGTTTCACTGGATTTGGACGAACGGTTAAAAAGTTGTGAGGGTTTGAACATCAGGGGCTAATCTGTGATAAAAATAATTGCGGATAGGTCCCTGGCCGAAAATAAAATAAAAAGAAAAAGACTACGGCGCGAACGTCCGCTAACAGAGGCAAACAGACGAATTCGTTCGATATTAGATATAAATGAACGAATGTTCGCAGAATAGATCTTAACCGAGAAAAACCGATCGAACCGGTGGAAAACCGAGAAACCCGGCTAAAAAAAGATCTAGATCTAGGGTTTACCAAATAAACCGACAGAACCGGAAATAAACCGGTCGACGGCGGCTTCCGGCGGGGCGGCGAGTGGCGCGCTGCTGCATGGGGCGGCGTAAGGCAAAGAAGGCAATGGCAAGCGCGGGCGCAAGGAGCAGCAGCAGACGGCGGCGGCAAGCGGCGCGGGGTGGCTAGCAACATGGCGGCGGCTGTATGCGGCGCTGGTGGCGTAAAAAGGGCGGTGGGGAGAGGCGGCAGCGGGGCTGGGGTATTTAAGGAGGGAGGGTGCGGGCGGCTTGGGGAAGGGGCTGGCGGCGGCGGAGTCCGCAAGGGACACGACGGCGACGGCAACGCTCGGGAGTCATCTCCCGAGCCGGAGCGGGAGGTGGCGGCGCGCTGGGCTAAGGCCGCTTGCCGGGCCGTTAGCCCGATCGAAGCACAGCGTTTTTATAGAAAATTCACCAAATGTAAAGAAAATCCTAGATAAATAAAAAATTCTTAAAAATTCCAACAACAATTTTCACCGTCTAAATAGAATATTTAGAACAAAGTGAACATTTTCTTGGCCTAAAAATGCAATTTTGAAAAATGCATATTTTCTAATTCAAGTAAAATAGGAAATAAAATCCAAATAAAATTATTTATTTGATTTTAATGTTTTTCCTCCAATATTTCTTTTATTTTGGAGAAGTCATATTATCTCCTCTCTTTTATTTTTATATTGGAAATATTTTCGGAGGAAAAAATAATTAAAACCAAAGTGATCCTCTTTTTTTTTACAATTTGAGAAAAATTCAAATATGGAAATACATGAAATCCCCAACTCTCTCCGAGGGTCCTTGAGTTGCTTAGAATTTCTCGGATCACAACCAAAAATGCAAATAAAATATGATATGCATATGATGACCTATATATAACATTGTAAATTGAAAATTTGGGATGTTACATACACTACTTGCATACAACACAATTTTTCTATGTTCACAGAAAGCAAATTTGGAACTTTGTATGCAATCTGTAGGAAACTTGCTTATATACATTTGCTTTTTTGCCTAGGGCGTACATCCAATCGAACTTGCATACAAACTATAGGAAATTTGCTTCTCTACAGTTTATTCTACTTGCCTTCTACATAGCAAAAAAAACCTGACTACAACCTAGCTTTTCTACAGTTATGTATTTTTCATACTTTTTCTAACAAAGTCCAGTGTTGTTGACACCAAACAGGACCTGCCTGCTCTGTTGGGGAACGTAGTACTTCAAAAAATTCCTACGATCATGCAAGATCTATCTAGGAGAAGCATAGCAGCGAGCGGGGAGAGTGTGTCCACGTACCCTCGTAGACCATAAGCGGAAGCATTTAGTAACACGGTTGATGTAGTCGACGTCTTCGTGATCCAACCGATCCTAGTATCGAACGTACGACACCTCCGCGATCAGCACACGTTCAGCTCGGTGACGTCCCTCGAACTCTTAATCCAGTTGAGGCCAAGGGAGAGTTTCGTCAGCATGACGTCGTGGTGACGGTGATGATGAAGTTACCAGCACAGGGCTTGGCCTAAGCACTACGACGATATGACCGAGGAGTGTATCTATGGAGGGGGGCACCGCACACGGCTAAAATATCAACTTGTGTGTCTATGGGGTGCTCCCTGGCCACGTATATAAAGGAGGGGAGGGAAGGGGTGGCCGGCCCAAGGGGGGCGCACCAGGTGTGGGGAGTCCTACTAGGACTCCCCAGTCCAAGTAGGATTCCTCTCCTCTTTCCTATTCCTAGTAGGAGAAGGAGGGAAGGAGGATGAGGAGAGAAGGAAAGGGGGGCACCCCTCCCCAACCCTAGTTCAATTCGGTTTAGTGCAGGCTCTATGTAATGTACGTTCACCGAAGGACTTCAAGGGACCCCAGAAGGTGCCGAATTACACGGCCGACTTACAGCCCGGAGCGTGGATAGAAATTTATGAGATGGCCATGGAGCTGTTGGAGGTCAGCGATGCAGCAATGGCTAAGTACTTCACCATGATGTTAGATGGAATGGCCCGGTCTTGGTTAAAGGGCTTGCCACCCAATTCCATTAGTTCATGGGCGAGCTAAAGGCCTGCTTTCATCCGTAACTTCAAAGACACTTGCAAGCAATCTATGTCGATTGTGGACTTGAAAAATTGTAAGCAGGAGGAGGGTGAATCCACGACTCATTGGGTACGCCGGGTCAAGGAGATAATACATTCGTCTGACTAGATGGATGCTGGCTCTGCAGTCCTCATGTTGGAGAAGAACTACCGTTTTGAGCCGCGGAGACAGAAACTGGGGCGCCTTAAGCGTGATTGCAATGATATGGGTATGCTGATGGAAGCTTTAGTCAAATACGCCGATTCTGATAGTACCAAGGATCCCGCGTCTGATGAGGAAAAGACAGGGAAGGGAAAGAAGAACGGCAATGGAAAGGGTCAGCAGCATAACCCGATGAATCAAGGAGGCAATAAGCGTAAGGCTGAGGGTAACCCGGAGTTTGTCGCCAACGCCAATGCACAGGGTAACAATCAGATACGTAAGGGCAAACCGCCACCTAGGTCTGGCGGATCAGGCCCATCTCTTGAGCAGTTACTCAATGAGCCTTGCCCAAGACACGCCACTTATGGAAAGATTGCGCGATCATGAAGGCTTTTAAGAATTCCAACGCGTTTGATGGCAATCACGGGTCGGGCGGCGGCTCAGGAGCCGGCGGCTTTCATGGCCCGGGCGGCGGTTCAAGTTCCAGCTTTCAGGGACATCAAGGCGGTTATAATCAACAACAGTCTGGTCAGGGGGACAACAGCAGCAGCAGTCGGGTTATCAAAGCCACCCGAAGCAGCTGAATAGTGGGCAGTATCACGTGTTCACCACTAACTTGTGCAAACGTGACTAGAAGGTTCATAAGAGGGCCGTGAATTCTGTAGAGCCGGCGGTCCCCCGTTATTCGAGGTGGTCAGAACAGCCCATTGTATGGAGCAGGGAAGATCACCTCCGGTTGATAATCCGGCCGCTTAGCTCGTGGTAGCACCTCAGGTTGGTGGATATAAATTCACTAAGGTACTCATGGACAGAGGTAGCAGCATCAATATCCTCTATTATGAGACCTTTCGACGCATGGGATTGATTGATAAGGATTTGAGGACGTACAACACTGTTTTTCATGGGGCGGTGCCTGGTAAGTCGGCTTACCCAGTTGGCAAGATCGAACTGGAAGTGGCCTTTGGAGATGAGTATGATTCTAGAGCTGACAAATTAACTTTTGAGGTGGTTAAAATCAAGAGTCCATATCATGCTCTATTTGGTCAGCCGGCTTATGCCAAGTTCATGGCATGGCCGTGTTATGTTTATCTGCAGCTTAAGATGCCGGGTCACAAGGGCACCATCACCGTGCATGGAAGTCGAAAGGTGGCCCTGGAATGTGAGGAGGGCGACGCGGCTTATGCTGAGTCTGTTTGTACAGCAGAGGAGCTGAAGTTTTATCAAGACAATGTTGACCTGGCGGATATGACCTCTCTAAAGAAGCCAACCACCGAGCATGACCCGGCGATGAAGTTTAAGTCGGCTGCTGACACCAAGCTTGTTGACTTCACTCCAGGCGATTCATCTAAACAGTTCAGTATCAGTGCCAATTTGGATCCTAAATAGGAAAGCGCGCTCATCGAGTTCATCCGTGAGGACCGGGACATCTTCGCATGGAAACCTTCTGACATGCCGGGTGTACCGAGAGAACTCGCTGAGCACACTCTCAATATTGATCCAAAGTATAAGCCGGTCGAGCGTTTCTTGACGGTTCAACGAAGAGAGACGGAAAGCTATTGAGAGGAAGTCGCCTGGCTCTTAGCGGCTGGGTTTATTGTTGAAGTTTTTCACCCGAGGAGTTGGCTAACCCGTGCTCGACTCAAGAAGAACGGCACTGGCGGATGTGTGTGGATTACACGGACTTAAATAAGGCTTGTCCGTTGATCCTTTGCTCTCCCCGATTGATCAAATCATTGATGCTACGGCGGGTTGCGAGCGTTTGAGATTTTTGGATGCTTACTCTGGTTATCACCAGATCAAAATGGCAGTTAAGGACCAGGAGAAGACGGTGTTCATCACTCCGTTTGGAGCCTTCTGCTATATATCTATTCCATTTGGGCTCAAGAGTGCTCAGGCGACTTATCAGCGATGTGTACAGAACTGTCTCCACGATCAAATTGGGCGCAATGTTCACGCTTATGTGGATGACATCATGGTGAAGTCCAGAGAGAAGGAAACCTTGATATCTGATTTGAAAGAGACCTTTGATAATCTCCGGGTTTATAAGATGATGCTTAACCCGGCAAAGTGTGTATTTGGTGTACCTGCAGGCAAACTCTTGGGTTTCCTGGTCTCAAACAGAGGCATTGAAGCTAATCCGGAGAAGATCAAAGCAATTACCTCTTTGGCTAAACCGGTGTGCATCAATGATGTTCAGCGACTGGCTGGTCGTGTTGCTGCTTTAAGCCGGTTCATAAGCCATTTAGGTGAGAAGGCCCTACCGTTGTATTAGATGATGAAGAAAACGGACACTTTTGTTTGGAGTGATGCTGCTAATAGTGCCTTTGAAGATTTAAAGAGACAGTTGTCTGAGCCGCCGGTCCTTGCGGCTCCCATTGATAAAGAGCCGTTGCTGTTATATGTGGCTGCTAACTCACTGTCAGTGTTGCCATCATGGTGGAGCGTAAGGAAGCTGGCAAGGAGCATCCGATTCAACTGCCGGTTTATTATATCAGTGAGGTGCTCATTGAGTCTAAGCAAAGATATCCGCATTGGTAGAAACTTGTTTACGGAGTGTTTATGGCAAGCTGGAAGCTGAAGCAGTACTTCCAAGGTCATCCTATAACTGTGGTAAGTGCTGCCCCCTTGGGAGACATCATCCAGAATAGGGAAGCCACAGGACGAGTCGCCAAGTGGGCCATTGAGCTTGGTCCTCATGGTTTGAAGTACATGCCACGTACCGCTATTAAGTCTCAAGCCTTGGTGGACTTTATTAATGATTGGACAGAGTTACAGGCACCTGAGAAGCCAGATAACACATATTGGACTATTCACTTTGATGGGTCCAGGCAGTTGGAAGGCTCGGGGGCTGGAGTCGTTTTAACTTCCCCCCGAGGTGACAAATTTTGTTATGTACTCCGGCTTATGTTTCCTTGTACTAACAATGTAACTGAGTATGAGGCCTTACTCCATGGTCTCAGGATGGCCAAAGAGATGAATTTGAGCCGGGTAAGATGTTTGGGTGACTCAGATCTTGTGGCTCAATAGGTATCAGGCAAGTGGGACTCTAAGGATCCCTTAATGGTGGCTTACCGTCGTGAAGTTGATGCTGTGGCTGGGCACTTCAAAGGTTATCAAGTGGAGCACATTGATCGAAGGAAGAACGAGGCGGCTGATGCTTTAAGCCGGCTGGGATCTCAGCGAAAGCCGGTGCCGCCTAACACCTTTCTTGATGTTTTGCATAATCCTTCTGTCAAGGTACCCACAGAGGAGGACCTAGCAGTGCCAGACCCGGAGGCACAGCTGGTAGCAGCTCTTCGTGTTATCCCGGATTGGACAGTGCCATATTTGGCTTACATGACCCGGGGAGAGTTGCCTGAGGATGAGACCTTGGCGAGACAAATCATCCGGCGGTCCAAATCCATGACAATTGTTCATGGTGAGTTACATCATCGCAGTGTCACTGGAGCTTTTCAACGTTGTGTATCGCCTGTGGAGGGTCAGGAGATACTTCGTGAGATCCATGAAGGGGATTGTGGTCATCACGCCGGTTCACAATCTCTTGTGGCCAAGGCTTTCCGTCATGGCTTTTATTGGCTAACGGCTCATGCTGATGCGGAGGATCTGGTCAGTAAATGTGATGGATGTCAGAAATTCTCACGACGAGCTCATGTGCCGGCTCAAGAATTAAGGATGATTCCAATTACTTGGCCGTTTGCAGTCTGGGGGCTTGACATGGTTGGACCTTTCAAGAGGTCTAAAGATAAAATGGCAGTGGATAAATTCACAAAGTGGGTTGAGGCAGAGCCAGTCAGTAAGTGTGATGCAGCCACGGCGGTTCAGTTCATGAAAAAGGTGATTTTTCATTTTGGTTTTCCACACAGCATTATAACTGATAATGGCACTAATCTCTCCAAGGGTGCCATGGAAGAGTTCTGTCAACGAGAACATATCTGGCTTGATGTTTCGGCTGTTGCTCATCCTCAATCCAATGGTCAAGCAGAAAGAGCTAATCAGGAGATCTTGAAGGGTATTAAACCCCAGCTCTTGGTCCCCTTACAGCGGAAGCCGGGTTGTTGGGTGGAGAAGTTACCCTCTGTGCTTTGGAGTATCAATACTACGCCTAACAGATCTACGGGTTACACACCTTTCTTCATGGTGTACGGAGCAGAGGCGGTCCTGCCAAGTGACATCCGGCATTACTCACCCCGCGTGACGGCTTACGTTGAGGCTGATAACGAAAAAGCTCGTCGGGATGCACTTGATTTATTGGACGAGGAGCGAGACTTGGCAATAGCCCGCTCGACGATTTACCAGCAAGACATGTGTCGTTATCACAGCCGCCGGTTAGAAGCGTAACCTTCGGAAGGCGATTTAGTGCTCTGCTCATCCAGATCACCGATATGCACAAGTTGTCCCTCCTTGGGAAGGACCCTTTGTGGTCAGAAGAATCAACAACGGGTCATATTACCTCATCGATGTTCGAGAGCACAAAGACTCACGTAAGTCGGAGGAAGAGACCACCGTCCGTGGAATATCGCTCATCTTCGCCTTATTATACTTGAGCCACCGGCTCTCAAGATGTATATATTTTGAAGATGTATATATTATATAAAGCAATAAAGCAGGACCTCTGTCTTTTCACCCTCAAAGGTTTATATTTCTTCTTTATCGTGGTGGAAACAACCAACAGGAGCGGATCATATCTGAATCCGCTTTCCTTTGGTCCGCTTATGATCATATATGAATCTAGCCATGATCACTTGGGGGCTTCTGTTCAAACATAGGTCGTATTCGAACCAAAGAGAACATAGCTGTCGATACCCGCTTGATCGGCATACTGCCAAACCCACTTGGGGGCTTCTTGATCATATTTGAATCATAGCTTAACCCCTTTGGGTCTGACATGGATCATATTCGAATCAGCGTCATTAAACAAATCTTATGGTCATTTGGGGAATTCCTGTTCAAACATAGGTCGTATTCGAACCAAAGAGAACATAGCTGTCGATACCCACTTGATCGACATCGCCAAAGCCACTGGGGGCTATATGATCGTATCCGAATCTTAGCTTAACCCCTTTGTAATGGTTTACTGATCGTATTTGAATCAGAAGCCTTTGAATATTGTTTATTGTCAATTATACTTCATAAAGCATGATTACTTGACTATCTTGAGATCTTCTTGAAAGCACTATGAGATGGTTTTTTCCGGCTTAATATTGATCACCCCAGGTTGTTAAGTGCCAGGTGAATTCCAACTTTCAGGAGTTAAAATTACCCGCATGAGTGGGGTCATATAAGCTGGTGAGATTACCAAAAGGATCACAGGACAAGGCAAGCAATTTTTTGTTTAAAGGAAATAGAAGATCAATATAAGCTGGAAGGATATAGCGATGGCGGCTTAAGAAAGTATTGAGCGCCATAAACATGCGCGAAGGCATGGCAAAAGTCGAGAGGTTTTTTTTAACCCTATTACAAGACTTCCCTAGTCTGAATAATAAAGCATTGTTTTCACAAAGACATAAACATTTGACGCCTGGCGGTTCACTCCTTTGGTTGGCTTGAAGAATCCGGGTTATCCTTCTCCGCCTCTCCGGCGGCTGCATTGTCCTGGAAGGTGGATGATGCCTAGTCAATGCCACTCAAAGCTTCAAACTCAGCTTCGTCATCTATTAAACCGGCCGGGTCGACTTCAGGGGCAAAGGTATGCTTACGGATTGGAGGAATCAGGCTGACGTCGTCATAAAGAGGCGTTGGAATTCTCCGATTCTCGCTGTCATAACCCGGCTGATATTTAGTAAGATCAGTATTGTTTCCAATAAGAGTAGCCACAGGGCGTATAACTTTGACACAGGCGGTGAAATCCTGTTCATCAAATACGGTCCCATCCTCTTTCAGACTCGGGTATCCAAGAGTGAGGTCGGCCGGCTCTAATTCTGGAATCCATGCTTTAGCCCGGCTCAACGCGACTATGGCCCCGGCTCTCGCGGATGCCCGCCTTCGTTCTTGGATCTGCTGAGGTGACACAGCAAGCCGCTTCAGAACGTATTGCAGGAGGTGAGGAACGTCATTTGCTAAAGCTACAATGGCCAAAGAACGTTGTGACCCGGTGTAGAGCTGTTCCACCAGAGTATAAACCGCCTTCAGCTTGATTAACATGTTCTGCTTGAGGTTTGTGCTCCTGGGGCCTGCACTATTACACATAAGATGAGCCGGAGGTGACAATTGAAGTAATCATTGAAAGAAGGTTTGCAATATTTAAAGTTTGTATGAGTAACTTACCAAATATTGTTGAGACCATTTGAGATATCTGGCGCTTTAAGCTGGACAGCTCAGCTGTGGATTCTGCAAGCAATGCATCTGCCGTTTTGGCCCGGGTCACCAGTGAAGCCTTTTCATCAGCCCAGTTTTTCTTATCTGTTGCAAAGTTTTTCTTCAACTTCTCTTGCTCAGAGATACTGAAGTCAAACTTGGAGTTGGCCTTTTGGATTTCAAGTTCCTGGGCCGCCAGGCGATTCTTCAGGTGAGCAACCTCTGATTCAAGTTGACTTATGGTGGCCTGAATTGATGTCGGGTTACAGTCAGAATCATTATAAGATAAAACATTAAGTCCCAAGAACTTTGCAAGCAAAGGTACTTGACACTTGGGGGCTAATGTACACTGAAGAACTTTAAATTGTTACGCCGGTTCATGGAAATTTAAGTCCCAAGCACTTTGCAAGCAAAGATGCTTGACACTTGGGGGCTAATGTGTATTGCAAGTTCAAAGTATCATGCTACAATCGGGTTAAATAACTTTCTTTCCAAGCCGGACAAGCTGTGTTAGGCAATTTTCTAAGTCTACATCATATTTGCTTATAAGCTATAGACTTGGGGGCTGGTACAGTAAGTATGGTTAAGGAAAAGTAACATAGGTCATACCTCAGATTTTTGTTGTATCTGCTTCACCATGTCGATTTCAAGGTCGCGGCTACTATGCACTTGACTGATATAGCCAGAGACGATATCCCCAATACCCAAATGAGTATACTCTGCAATGTCTAACTTGGCCTTTCGGCGCTCCAAAAGTTCCTCCTTGGCAGAGCACTTGGCAAGGACAGTGCGTTGACTCGCTCGAAAAACTGACTCTTGAGAATCTCAACTTCCGGATCAGTTGTCTTGGCCGGGTTAGGAGTTTCCGGTTTATCAGAACCGCCAAGAGTTTCTTCAGCGGGCGGCTCAGAGGTTGGTGCTAGAATATCATAAACCGGTTCATGCGGCGGTTGATGAGTGGAAGTGTCAGGGGCAGCTGTTCTGAGTTCCGGTTCAGTTATGACCGGATCTTGGGACGGCTTATTCTTTCGTGCCCACTTACTGGGCTTCACTTGCACGCTGTGGACAAGGCAGAAGGGTGAGTACAAAAACATGGATAAGGTAAAGTATAAGGTAAATAAGTTTACATTACCCGGGGGCGGTTTTAAAAGCCGGCATGTTGGATTGCATAGACTCACCGGAGGAAGGTGAGGTCTCCTGATAATTTGAGTCAGATGAATTGAGAGGTGGACGTATTAAGCCCGCTAAGGGAAAGTAGAATATAAGTAGGAGATAACCTCGCTTACGCTCGGTTACATCGTAAGCCGGAGGAAAGTTCTGCATCCTTGGAGGTCCGGGTATGCCTCCGGTTTTCATGAGTCTGTTGCTTCAAAAGAAATTGAGGATCTTGATAAGCTAAGGGATGTGAAAATCTTACTTTCCGGGTCACCCTTCGGATTTTTTTGGCAAAGGCTCTGAGTCGGAGGAGATTATAGTTACCTCTTCGTCAACCGCTTGGCTGTTCCCCGTATCCTCCTAAAAGGGTAGAATGTCAATAAAATAATGATAAAGGAGTTAGGAGAATTAAGGATTACCTCTTCTTCATCGTCAGAAGTGTCGTCCAATTTAAGTAAATCTGAAGCGCTTGGCTTCCTTTTCCTTGAAGTTCCTGTTTTGGCGGCTTTTCTTCGGTTCTCTTGGCCGCCTGGCTTGTTTGGCAGCCTCATGGTTATACTTGACCTTCCGTGGTTGTCATTGGCCCGAGGAAAACGGTAAAGGGTTATAAATAAAAGCAAGGTATAACACATCAGAGTAGTTATTGAGGTTGATGACTTACTGCAGGGGCCGGGTTCTTCTTGCAAAAAGGAAGTAAGCCAAAGGCATTACTAGTCATTGTGCCCTCTTTCAACAACGTCTGGGTCGTAGCCTCTACCACATCATCTGGTAAGTCGTCGGGACTATGACGCAGTGGGACATCTTTCTCGCCTGAGTAGGTGCACATTAAGCCGGGGCGGCGGCTTAACGGAATCACTCGCCAAGCGACCCAGACTCGGACCAGGTCAATGCCATCTAAACCATTTCCCAAAAGTGCTTTGATTTTACTAATGGTGGGAGCAAGTGGCAGACGTTTAACAACAGTCAATTTATCCGGCAGCGGGTGGTTGGATTCAAGGCGCAAGGCGCGGAAGCCGGGCAGAGGATTTTCCTCAGTCGGAGAAGTGTCCTGGCAGTAAAACCACGTCTGATTCCAATCCTTTGGATGACTCGGCAGTTCAGCATAAGGGAAAAGGCAGTCTCTCCGCCGCTGAATCGAGATGCCACCAAGTTCCAGAAGACTTCTTTGAATAAAAGTAAGCTGGGTTCTTCTCCAAGGTACACCTCGCAGAAGACTTGGAAGTTGCAAATATTTGACACGGAATTGGGCCCGATGTCTTGAAGTCTGAGATCAAAGAAATGCAAAACATCCCTGAAGAATTTTGAACCGGGTGGAGCGAAGCCCCGGTTCATGTGACCAGTAAACACGATCACCTCCCCCTCCTTGGGTTGAGGCTTCTCCTCTGACGGATTAGGAGCACGATAAGACATGATCTATTTCTTGGGCAGATGGCCGGATTTCACAAAATCAGACAAAGTGCTTTCTGTAACGATGGACTTGACCCAGTTGCAGGTCACCGGAAGTTTGGGAGCCTTGGGAGCCATTAGGCAAATTGAAACCTATGGCAAAAGAAAAAAATTCCGGTTCAATTTTTAACCTGGAGGAGAACATCGTGAGTTTATTCAAAACGGCGGCTTAAGAAGGGGCCTAATGATATATGAGTAATTATTCAGTGGTATTTAAGCCGCTACAAGTATCAAAGGTAGTTAAATTTTCTTAAATCGCCGGAAGCAAGCAAGGCTATATGGATTATCGTAGTTGAACAGACTCAACAGGTGCTGATTTTGGGCTAAGTGTGGAACAAACAAGTTTCACAAGTTTCGGCTATTATTTTGGATCAAACAATTGCTCTGAAAAAGAAAAATTTCTAGACCTAAAGCCAGTACAGAGAAGTTCATACACTCAAAGGAGGCCTTTAAACAAGGGAAATGAAATCTGTTTCTATTCGAGATGGATGCGAAACAGCCACCGCAGTAGTTCTAGTTGTCTAAAGATCAAAAAGGAGCACGGGAAAGGAAAAATATTAAGGGTTCACCGCGGGCGGCGATGAACACCGAAAAACTCGAAGAAGCTCCAATGCAGATCTAAGAAAGGGAAAGAAGGGAACTTACGGATGTGGACGGGCTGCGAAAGTTCGTCGTTGATTTCTGATCAGATTCGAGTTGATGCAGCGGCCTGAGTCGGTGAAGACGAGGAGCTCGATGGCGGCGGCGGCGGAGCTCGGGCGGCAGAGACACAACTAGAGGAAGAGGATGACCGAAAGGGGGAAGAATGGAAGACCTAGGTCGTGCCTATTTATAAGGGAAGACCGACTGAGACGACACGAGAAACGAGAAGACCAAACATCATTATCCAGCGGCCCCGACGCCTCGGTTTTTGGAACGGTCAGTAAAAGCAAAGATCCGTTGGAGGATATGGCGGAGTAAAATATGAATTTAAGTAAAGATGACGCCACGGCGGGTTAAACCGGATCCAAGATGACGCTATGGCGGGTTAAAACCTTTGCACAAAGGCGTAAGGTGAAGGTTTATTTCTTAAGGTATTTTAAGATTGACATGAACCGTTTCAAATCAATCTGGGGCCTAATGTTGGGGATATAACTATTTGTGTAAGCCATCCAGGATGGGCCGGGTTACGCAAATAAGACTCATCAGAAAGAAGCCCAAGACCAAGCACGAAGATGGCGGTTCAATAAAGGGTCTAAGGCCCACAGGCGGCTTAAGGCCCATAGTGATAAACCGCCATGATGACATGACTTGTAACATAAGGTAGAATTAACTAGTCACCGAGCGGACACTGCCTATGAGCCAAATAGGACTCAGAATTCCCAGGAGCGCCAACCCGTGTATATAAGGGGACGACCACGCGGCTTAGGGTAAGAAACAACTCATCGAGAACCGGCATAGCGTATCTCGCCCTCGGTCATCGAAACATCAAGCAATACCAACCCAACTAGACGTAGGCCTTACCTTCACCGTAAGGGGCCGAACTAGTATAAATCTCTCGTGTCCTTTGTCCCGATTAACCCCTTTAAGCTTCCTAGTTGCGATGGCTCCACGACTAAGTCCTTGCAAGAGGACATCTGCCGTGACAATCCCACGACAATGCTGGTAAGCAGTATGACTATTATCGCCCACAACTCATTATGTTCTACTCGTGCATATAACATCTACGCATAGACCTGGCTCGGATGCCACTGTTGGGGAACGTAATATTTCAAAAAAAATCCTACGATCACGCAAGATCTATCTAGGAGAAGCATAGCAACGAGCGGGGAGAGTGTGTCCACGTACCCTCGTAGACCATTAGTGGAAGCGTTTAGTAACGCGGTTGATGTAGTCAAACGTCTTCGCGATCCAACCGATCCTAGTACCGAATGTACGACACCTCCGCGATTAGCACACGTTTAACTCGTTGACGTCCCTCTAACTCTTAATCCAGTTGAGGCCGAGGGAGAGTTTCATCAGCACGATGGCATGGTGACGGTGATGATGAAGTTACCGGCGCAGGGCTTCGCCTAAGCACTACGACGATATGACGGAGGTGTGTATCTGTGGAGGGGGGCACTGCAGACGGCTAAAAGATCAACTTGTGTGTCTATGGGGTGCTCCTTGGCCACGTATATAAAGGAGGGAAGGGAAGAGGTGGCCGGCCCAAGGGGGACACGCTAGGCGTGGGGAATCCTACTAGGACTCCCCAGTCCAAGTAGGATTCCCCTCCTCTTTCCTATTCCTAGTAGGAGAAGGAGGGAAGGAGGAGGAGGAGAGAAGGAAAGGGGGGCCGCCCCTCCCCAATACTAGTCCAATTTGGTTTGGGCTAGCGCGCCACTCCCTGGCCGGCCTCCTCTCTTCCACCACTAGGCCCATGAGGCCTAATAACTTTTCGAGGGGGGGGGGCTTCCGGTAACCCCCGGTACTCCGAAACTCATCCAAAACGACCCGAACCATTCCAGTGTCCGAATGTAACCTTCCAATATATGAATCTTTATGTCTCAACCATTTTTAGACTCCTCGTCATGTTCGTGATCTCATCCGGGACTCCGAACAAACTTCAGTCATCCAATCACATAACTCATAATACAAATCGTCATCGAACGTTAAGCGTGCGGACCCTACGGGTTCGAGAACTATGTAGACATGACCGAGACACATCTCCGGTCAATAACCAATAGCGGAACCTGTATGCTCATATTGGCTCCTACATATTCTACGAAGATCTTTATCGGTCAAACCGCATAACAACATACGTCATTCCCTTTGTCATCGGTATGTTACTTGCCCGAGATTCGATCGTCGGTATCATCATACCTAGTTCAATCTGGTTACCAGCAAGCTCTTTACTCGTTCTGTAATGCATCATCCCGTAACTAACTCATTAGTCACATTGCTTGCAAGACTTATAGTGATGTGCATTATCAAGAGGGCCCGGAGATACCTCTCCGATACTCGGAGTGACAAATCCTAATCTTGATCTATGCCAACTTAACAAACACCATCGAAGACACCTGTAGAGCATCTTTATAATCACCCAGTTACTTTGTGATGTTTGATAGCACACAAAGTGTACCTCCGATATTCGGGAGTTGCATAATCTCATAGTCAGAGGAATATGTATAAGTCATGAAGAAAGCAATAGCAATAAAACTAAACGATCATTTATGCTAAGCTAACGGATGGGTCTTGTCCATCACATCATTCTCTAATGATGTGATCTCGTTCATCAAATGACAACACATGTCTATGGTCAGGAAACTTAACCATCTTTGATTAACGAGCTAGTCAAGTAGAGGCATACTAGGGACACTCTGTTTGTCTATGTATTCACACATGTACTAAGTTTTCGGTTAATACAATTCTAGCATGAATAATAAATATTTATCATGATATAAAGAAATATAAAATAATAAATTTATTATTGCCTCTAGGGCATTTTTCCTTCATGCTCATTCGATCAAGTTGCCTACCCCCTATAGATGAAATTTTACAGGTGATCTTCAACATGTCACAATGCCCAAAAGAAGGCATCTTATTAGGTACTTGTTCTATCTATCTCTTCTTCTACCTATCTTCCTGCATTACTGAATAAAGAAGTTTTATTTTTTTTGCAGCACTTGCATGCAATAGAACAGGACTTGCCTGCACTACATTACAATACTTGCCCACATTTTATATTACACTACTTGCCTGCAAATAGAACATGTGACTTGCCTACATTTTTGTTCCCAGCTTGCCTTGTACATAGCAAAAAACCTAGCTAGAACCTAGCTCCTCTACATTTATGTTCTTTCGATACACTTATAACCAATCATGTGCTATTGAGGCCCAACAGAACCTACTTTTCAATCTAATCAAGTTTTTATTCAATCTAATCAAGTTTTTATTTAAACACATGCCCGAAAATAACATTTTTATTGCCTACATTTGCAACATCAACTTGCCTGACTAACACAATACACCCTAAAAATTCATGGGAAACTAGGAGGGGGTAGCTGGGTATGTTAAACAAAACCTGCTTAGAATTTTTTTAGAGTTGCCACCACTATATATGAACTTGCCTGAGAGTTGAAAATGACAAAGTCTTGTTAGCTAAAACACACTATCTGCTCGAAATTAACACTGGTAATGCATAGGTTGCAACATCAATTTGCCTGACAAGAAACTAGTGTAATTGAATACATCCCAACAAATGTTGTGTTGTTAGGGGGAAAACAGAACCTGCTTTGCAGATCTAATTTGACTTTGCCGAACTCTGTGGATGCAACTTGTCTACAATTATATGCATGCTCCTTTTTGTCCCTTTGTTTTTCCAATTTTACCCCAACAAATCATGTGACTTGCAGATCTATTTATTGACTTGCTAACCCTGTGCATGGAACTTGTCTACAATTCTATGCATCATCATCTATTTTTCCCTATGATTTACCATTGCCTTTTCTTCCTGTGATAATGGGGGAGCCCATGAGGGAAAGGAAGAAGATTTTACACACCAGCAGAAGTAGGAGAGGGGCAGGCCTGGCGAGGGAAGGGGTGGGGGGCAAGAGTTTTTCTGGTAGGTGTTCTTATGGATTTTGGGGCTTGGTCAAACTTCAGGTGTAGCCATGAAGATCTGGATCCAGTAATAATAGCGTCCTTGGGGGCAAATGAGGGGGAAGAAGAAGGTGAAGCAGGGGCGAAAGGTCCAGATGTTTGCATAGGTGTAAGGCTCCTGAGCGTTAGTGTAGGGTGGATGCTGGTTTGAGCAGCGCGTCCAACTACGTTTGATTCGGTCCTTGATTTGGTGGGGACCGAATCTTTTCTGTTGCGCGGGCGGGGGACAGGCCTTTCTTTTTATACACGACAGTTGGCAGGGGGTTTCCTTTTACGGATGTGTGCCCTGATAGACTATGTGGCCAACGGGTGCCAGCGAGTTGCGTCCAAAGTCGAATGGTTCGTTCTGGTTCAGACGTTCAGTTAAAAAAAGACCCTTTCCGAATTAGTATTTTTCTAGTTACGAAATTCATAGCTCTTTTGGATGCACAATATTGTCAGGCTATATGCATGTCTGGAGAAATTTTCAACCCCAAAATGTATGACAGTCTACCGCGAGCGCACTCTATAACAAACAATCTGAAAATTTTGACTCCCCGAAAATTTTGCACTTGCTACACCTCTGGCGTGGCGTAGTACTAACCAGAATTAATTAAGTTTACACCAATGCAGCATCAGCATCAGCTCCCCTGTAATCGCCATCGTCGGTCTTCTTCTTGTAGACATAAGCTCGCGAGAAGAAGAAGAAGGCAACAAGCTCCACGACGCAGAGTCCGGCGAGCAGCCAGTAGAAGTAGTCGAGGTGCGCGCGGTTGAGGTTGTTGGAGAACCAGCTGGCGCCGCGCTTCGCCGTGGCCCTGTCGATGACGGAGATGAGGAAGCTGCTGAGGAGGTGGCCCACCCCGAAGATGCTGAGGAAGAGCGCGAGGCCGAGGCTGCGCACGGCGTCGGGGACCTGGTCGTAGAAGAACTCCTGGAGGCCGATCATGGCGAACACGTCGGAGACGCCGATGAGGACGTACTGCGGCACCATCCACCAGAGCGTCATGGGCAGGTGCGCCTTGGGGGCGTCCACCAGGCCGGCGTCCCTGGCGACGGCGAGCCGCCTCATCTCCACGAGCGCCGAGAGCACGACGGCGACGAGGGAGAGGGAGAGGCCGGCGCCGACCCGCTGCAGCATGGTGATGCCCGTGGGCCGCCCCGTGTAGCTGCGCGCGAGCGGCACGAAGAGGCGGTCGTACACCGGGATGAAGGCCACTATGCTGACGCTGATGAAGGTCTGCAGCGCCGCCGGCGGCACCTTGAAGTTGGGGCCGATCCGGCGGTCCAGCGTGGCCGCCTGCTTGGTGAAGAAGGTGGA
The DNA here is from genome assembly GCA_021605205.1 of Aegilops longissima. NCBI lineage: Eukaryota > Viridiplantae > Streptophyta > Magnoliopsida > Poales > Poaceae > Aegilops > Aegilops longissima. The sequence continues at coordinate 627,246,983 of CM038678.1, forward strand.
GGTCTGGGAGAAGATGATGGCGTAGATTATGCAGGAGGCCCAGATGGGCAGCAGGCGGAAGACGCTCCTCACCTCCTCCACCAGGTCCTCGTCGGAGTTCTTGGCCTCCACCTTGCCGCTCGCCGGACTGCACCAACGGTCACCACGTCAGAGGATGCACAATATATACATGAGCAATAAGCCAATAACCATGGACGCGTACATACTTGGTGCGGTGCTTTGATCTCCAGCTCTTGATGAGCACCAGGAGCGCCTTGCCGACGCGGGCGACGGGGCTGGGCTCCTTGGTGGTGTAGTAGCGGTAGGAGGGAGTGCCGATGAGGAAGACGGCGAGGGAGACGAGGATGACGATGCAGGGGATGCCGAAGCCGAGGCCCCAGCCGACGTTGTCCTGGACGTAGCTGGAGACCATGGTGGTGACGGCGGTGCCGGCGCACATGCCGAAGTACCACCAGTTGAAGAAGGAGCTCCGCGCCACGTTCTCCTTGGGGTCCTTCTCGTCGAACTGGTCCGCCGCGAACGCCTGCGCGCAGGGCTTGTGCGCGCCCTCCCCCAGCGCCACCAGGTAGAGCGCCACGTAGAAGACGGCCACGTGCCCGCCGGAGCGGAAGATGTGGAACGCCGACGACAGCGACAGCGTGCCCATGCTCTGGATTGAATCGAACGCAAGAGTCAGACACGGTTGGAGATCAATCCTACTATCCAACGATCTGTTCAGGCTAGCTACTTGTCATGGACTCTTTGTGGCTGGATTGGAGTCGGGTGTCGGGACTGACCACAACGAAGAGGATGGAGGCGAGGACGATGGCCCGGTAGCGGCCGAGCCAGGCGTCGGCGACGCAGGCCACCGGCAGCGGCAGCATCTGGGAGACGCCCTTCCAGGCGTCGATGGACGCCGCCGCGCGCGCTATCGGCTGGCCCAGCGGCCCCGTGAGGTACGTGATGAGGTTCGCCGCCACGCCCTTGTACGCGAACCGCTCGGCGATCTCCATTGCTGCATGCGAACAAAACAGGAGCAAGGAAACAAAACAGCGTATCGGTCAGAACTCGGGCACCGAATAGGCTCGGCGGTCACGGCACGTGCCAGAACAGGAGATCGACGCGCGCGCGTGCGTACCCATGACGAACACCGAGGACTTCCAGCCGCCGGTGGCGGCGCGGGAGGCGGGCCGGCCGCGGTAGTCGACGGCGCCGGCGACGGCGTCCCCCATGGCGGTGGCGTTGTCTCCCGAGTGTGCGTAGGCGTAGGCGAGCAGGCTCCGGTGAGGCATGGTGTATGTCAGCTCGCCGCTTTATGTAGGCGGGACTGATCGATCGAGACGGTCGCGCCCTGCCACCGCCAGGCGTCGCGTGCAAGGCGAGACGTGTCCGGCCGATCAGTGCCCGGATCGATGAACAGCATTTATGTCCCGATTTTTGCCGAAAGGCACCTCTCCTTTCTCAGGATATCTTTGTTTTGTTATTTGGTCCAAATTTAGGGCAGACGCCGTAGCTTCCTTCCAAATCACAGTTCGTTCTTATCCAAATTCATCCCCGTTCTTCAAATTTCACGAGATTTTACGTCCTGCCTTGTAAAAGTACGAATTTATGTCCTGCCTTCATTGACGCGAGGCGTGGCATGCCCGTGCGCGCCCACCAGCGCCATGCGAAGGCCACGAGCGCGGGGATTCCCGGCACGCGCGAGCTGGGTGCGCCGGGGTCCTGCTGGATCGGATGGGCGGCTGAGATTCACCCAGCTCGAAAGGGGTGGGCACGTACGCAAGTGCTGAAGTGCACCCCGGCCCCTAACCACACCGCACGCATCCCCCCGTTTCCCCGATTCGAAACTGATGGTAACTAGCAGCTGCTATAGCTATAGGAGGCGCTTACTTCCGGCGAGAGAACTTTTGGAAAAGCAACGGACAGGAATGTTGGCAATCGGATCACGGTGTGGCCTCCGCCGGGAATGTATACTCCACCACGATTCCTGTGTAGCTAGGTAGAAAATGACTTGGGCTCATCGAGGTCCCCTGATATTTTAGTGAGAAATACGAGACAGAAGGCACATGATCGATGTACGCATCGATCCTCTACGTACACATTCCCGGTTCCTAGTTCCCGCGCACTTGCTCATATGAGAATATTGGAGACTTTCCGCCCCACTCAATTCATGGTGATCAACATCAACTGATCTTCCTTCCTGGGTCTTGAATGGTCGTTCAGCACGCCTCAAAGTAGGAGGAATCTAGCTTTTGGTTTAGCATCCAATGGTTACGCAACTGGCTAGCAGCTCAATACAAGCCGATCGATGTCACTCGGCCTCCGCCGCAGCTGCCGGTCAGCAATACCGGCCTGCCTAGCTGGCTAGAACCCTACACCCCTGCCTTCATCGGCGTTTCTTTCTTTTTCTTTCTTTCTTGTATTGGAGATTCAATGGCGTGCGAGAAAGCAAGAGATATTTATGCATGCATATCTTGGATTATGTCGCCAATTATATATCTTTTGTGCTCACGGCATCTCCGCAAAAATCCTCTACTCGTTCACAGACCGGGAGGCAGTCATTCACCCATAGCCGTATGCATTTTCACAACAACTCGAATCAACCAGATGAAATTCGTTCAAACAAGTCCGGATTTTAAACATACATGATTTCTTATAAACATGATGAATTTTATTACATTTGCATCAACTAAGCGGAGCTAGTCCGACTCTGCAGGTATAATTAATACCTAATCTAAATGACCGCCCATGGATCCCAATGTCTTCCTCATGTCCGGCAATTCGAACAAATGGACTGTCGACAGCCTCGGAGCTATATGCTTTAGCGCAAAGGACAGCTCGCTTCCCCACCGCTCATCGGAGTGGAACCCCCAGCTGATACTTCCGCGGGAGGGGAAGGCGGCGCCGACGCTTCCGTGGAGCCCATGTGGGATCGACAAAGGTCCCCGCGAGAGAAGAATCGGGCAAGACATCGGTTGTGTACACCGGCGTCACCTCGGCGATGGCCTTCATGGGACCCAAGCGGCGGCGGCCTCCCGCGTTCTACTTCTCCTCGATGATGTCGGCGGACGCGGAGGTGCTGACCACCAACTCGTCGCTCTCTGCACACCCGACTTCTGTCTCTTCCTGCATTGGCTCCGTCGGGCTAGGCGAGGGAGGTGGAGCAACGAGTTGTCTCGCTCGTATCCGGCGGGTTCGGCGGGCCATCCAGCCGGCTTGTGAGCCGGAGAACTGCTCTTCAGAAGCCATTGAAAGAGTGGAGAAAATGATGGAGGAGGAGATGGAGGAGCGATGGAGGGGTGCGATTGTTGCTCGGCGTCTGGCCTCGTTTAAATAGAGCGCGGACGGGAGGACCTCGGCCAGCGTTGCATCTAATGTCGGCACGCTCATGAATCGATGTGTGGCCGAAGTAGGTTTCCCGGCTTCCACGTTGGGTTAATGAAAACGTATGAATGCGGCGAGGAGGCGTGTTCAACCGAGCATGCAGCGGGCGGCCTCCTCGGTCGGCCCGCCGCTTCAATGGCGAAAGTAGTGAGAGGTCGCGTCCATCCTGAGCCGCCTTCAATGTGGAGCGACACGCTCTACAGCGGCTGGCGCTGGGCGGGATGCACGTGCAGGAGGATGGAGGGTTTTTTGGCGGCACAGAGTGGTCGGTAGCGGGTTTGGGATCGGTCCTGACTCCTGCAAACAGCCCCCCCCCCCCTCCCCCTCCCTCCTTTTTTTTGTCTTTAGTTTACGGGAGAAATCGCGTCCAGACAGTCCTACGGATTGATATAAGTTGGTGTTGGATGGCTTCTGCGGTTCAGATAACGTGGTTGAGATGGTCACGGGAGGTTTGATGGTGGGCTTTGGAGATGCCCTTATCACGTGCTAACAGCCGGAGAAGTGTTCTGTATCCACCCGTTCGGGAATGCCGGCACTGCACGCTTTTGATCAGGATCAGTCCTCTACAGATACACTGAACACTTTGGCGTGCATGCGTGCGTGCTTTTGCATATCGCCCCTGCTTTTTATATTCGTATATGTTCGGTTTTTAATCTTGAATCGCAACTGCCTCACCAAACATGATTAGGCTAAAAGTGTCAAGTGCTCTCAAAGTTACAATAACACTATAAGGTACACATATGAAATATTCTTTCATGGAATCATAGTCATTAGATGTTTAGATTTGTGTAATAGATGTAGTACAACTTTGCTTTTTCAAGCACGAACGTACTACTCCCTATTATTTAGATTTGTGTATCTGTGTCTCAACTACACATAGTACCGTAGGGGCATAATGTTGCATAAGAGTGGACAATTTTTTCACTGTTGATATCGCGCATATGCCTCCACAGTTCCAACGAATTTTTTCTTTCGAAAAGAATGTTGATACTGCGGCCTCTGCATCATGATGATGCATACATCCATTGTTATTAATTATTAAACAAAGTACACAACAAAGGCAACTTCAACAGAACGATTGAAAGAAACTACTACGACTAAGTCGACTTCTTTCGCATCAGCTCCTTCAAAAAGGGGTACACGTCCTTGCGTCGGCGTCAGCACGTCCGGCCAGTGAGTGCCAGGACAAGGATTTTCATCCTAGTTGCCTAAACCAACCACTTAAGGCCAATACATAGAACAACAAAGACAACACCTTCACCAAGGCCACAACACAAGTTCCTCGCTGATGAGCCCGACCAATGAAGGCCAGAACATAAGTATTCATCAGGAATGAAGTGGTGTTCCAAATCTTGAAGACAGATATTTTGAAAGTCACCCCAGCTAGTACTCAAGCATAATGGCTCTAGTAGATGGGTGGGATAGTTCCAACACATAGCGCTCATTTATCCCTACGGCCCTCTGCCGGGGAGGCCGCTAAAGATGTTGTTGTTTTGGTTTTCTTCTCTGGCATGACACTGCTTTGCGCCTTCTTTTTCTCATGTTAAAGAATATAAGTTGGGGTGGAGGACGAACTTGCCAACGTCCGGTCCATCGCAGGAACCTCTTCTCTTGGTCAAAATGTCCGTCGCTAGCCAGCCAAAAGCCTGCTCGGCTCCTCCCGCCGATCAAGTACCCCAATTGCGGCCAGGTGATGAAGTAGTAGTTTTCGGCTAGTACTAACCACCCAAGATGGGCATTCTACACGTGCATTGTTTGTTGTGGCTTTGCTCTGCACTATGGGCTCACCTTTGCATGTTCAATGTGGGAGCCTGATTTCACAAAGGATGTGCTCTTTTGAAATTGAGGCGAGGATTGTGCGGAGTACGTCATGGAGAATGATCATTTGGATCCTAATGAGATTTTTTTTTTTGATTCAACATTTTTGGTGTTGCTAAATGTGCATACGCACATGGCTCCGCCACGACACGAGCTCAGATGTGCTTCCATTCGGACACGGATCCTGATGAGATTGTAGATGAAGTTGAACAACTTACCATCAGACAGGATATACCATGTTAAAGAAAGTAAGAAAAATGAGGATGGGGAAGAGCATAGATAACATCCTGGTTGTGATGATGGCACTGCTAGAGTTACGGATTCATTTTGTGAACCTCGATAACTTAGGTTGAAGGCCATCTCAACAAAGATCAAAACACTGCTCATCAAGGGCTTATTTGGTTTGTAGGATTTAAGAAACACGGGAATAGGAAATGATACATGGATGTCATTGCAATGCATGCGCAAAAGAGTGGATTTATAAACACATGAATTTTGTCAACTTTGGTGTTTGGTTCGTTGGAAAAACAAAAGAATCCTAATAAGCATGGTGAAATCAAAGTCAAACCACATGAAATGTATAGTTAGAATGATATTATGTCACAAAGGATTATAGTATCGTTTTTCTGCATAAATATTTGGAAAGAAGGTCCATGTGGATGTTAGAATTCCTACATTTTTTGTTTGAAACTGAGATCAAACAAAATATTCTCCATTTTCCTTTGCCCTGTTCCTTTGAGAGAAAGGTATGAATAGTATCACCATAGGGGTAAAAGGTTACATTGCTACTAGTGGTTTGGGCACCATCCTGTGACGCTGCTTGAGAGGAAGTTCTGTGCATATTTCCATTTAAAAAAAATACATAGAGTCCTTGCTTCCGTCTAAAAAACATCTAAAAAAAAATCCTCACCTTCATCTAAGAAAAGAAGTAAAAAAATTACCACCATAGCCTACAAGCGAGTGTCACTTTGCATAGCCCTCCATTTAAAAAATATCAGTGATCCTCACCTCCATCTAAAAAGAAAAAAATACATTTTAAAAATAATCCACACCTTTATATAAAATTTTTCAAAATCTTTCTCACAACGGCCAACCAACTTGCCCCACGTGGCATAGTTGGTTGGCCGTCCTTCACAGCGGCCAAACCCTAAGCATTGAACATGCAAAAGTCTCCTTTAGCCATAGCCCAAGCATAACCCCTCCGTTCCAGCTGACAAATGCAAACCACATTAACATATTGTAGTAGTGGTAGACATCACCTTGGTCCCTTCCGTAGTAATAGGCTTTGGAATTGTCATGGCCTTGTAACCTAGCACCACTGGCCCATGGGTTTTTCGACATTTGACGCCATCTTCCATTTACCTGCAAGAGCTATAGTCGTCGTACTGGCCTTGTAACCTAGCACCACTGACCCATGGGTTTTACGACATTTGGCGCCACCTTCCATTTACTTGCAAGAGCTATAGTCGTCGTACTGATTCCTACATCCGTCTTCCTTAGGAGATTTCGCAAATTGGCCGACCCAGGAATTGGTTTCAAGTCAGTGTGTCGCTCCCTCAGGGTCGCTTCTCGCTCGGTTTGAAGTCCGGTTTTGTTTAAGAAAATGTCTTTCTTCCTTTTTCATATTTTTTGGGTTCTCAGTTTTTCTGTGTTTCTTCGGCGTTTTACTTTAGTTTTCTTTGATTTGTTTGGTGTAATTTTGGTTTTTAGTTTTGGTTTTTAATTTTTATCTTCTTCTTCTTTTGGTTTTTCTTTGTTTCTTTCTTGATTTTCATCAGTTTTCTTTGGGGCTTCTATTTTATTTTTCACACATGACTGCTTTTCCCTACACACATTTTACAATTTTTTATACATCAGGAATATTTTAATTTTCAAACACATGATTAACGTTTTTAAAAATATATATTTTGCTGTCTATTATTTTCATAAACATAGGACAATCTTTGTATACACCAAGAACCATTTTACACTCATTAATTGTTTTTTCAAATACATGCTTATGATTTTTTAAATATATATTTTTATGTCTATTGTTTTCATACACATTGTACATTTTTGCATAATGAGGGAACAATTTTTATTCATATTTAATACATTTTAAAATATATGACAAACATTTTCTTCATATATATGTTCTCGATGTCTTCTTTTTCATACACAATGTGCATTTTTCGTATACATGGAACATTTTCCTAAATACATGATTAACTTTTTTTCTCAAACATATAGTTTGATACCTAATTATTTTCATACACACAGTACATTTTTGTATACATTAGGAACATTTCTTATACATGTTTAACAGTATAAATACAGATTTAACATTTTAAATATATTTTTGATTTCTTCTTTTTATTCATCTTTACATTGTTTGTGTACATCTGAAAAAAAAATTATACATGTTTACCATTGTTTTTGCACTTCTACAACATTTTTAAATATGTAATGAATGCTTTAAAAAATGAAAACATAAATGTTAGGAAAACCTGGAGAGAAATGGAAAAGAAATGAAAACCCCACAAGAAAAACCGATCTAAGAAACAAGTGTGCTCTCGTCCCGAACTGGGCATGGCCCATTTACGAGAGCTTTGCGAACGATGCCACATTCGGGGTCCCTGCAAGCAACACACAGTCGTGCCCCCATTTTCCTACTTGCAGATCACCCAATCACTTTGTACTATAGCTAGGCCCAAGCACATGAATCATGTAGTGTCGCCGATCCTACGGGTAGCATTCCTTGGAGAACTGCAGTCGTCGCAAGAGAAATTTTGGTCCCCTCAGGTCGAACAGCCATTTTGGCGTTGAGTGGTGATGGGACCTTAAATCTTCAAGAGTATTACGTTCTTAGTCAACGTCTAGTGGTGATCATAGTTTATGAGAATAAAATTACACTCGCTCTTCTTTGGTGGTGCCATGAAGTTAGAGAGTTTTGTGTCCATACAGATCCAATTATATAAGTTTATGTTAGTGTGTCAAACTTTTTTTGTTGGTTTGATTCTATGTGTAGATGAAATTTTTCATCGACACCATGGTGAAGATGCTGTCATTCGACGACGTGCTCTTCTAGAGGATCATCGCCCACCCAAGTAAGACCATCGCTCAATGATTTCCATCTTTTTAGATATAGGCAACTCAAGGGGCTATCAGCAACCTTTATCGCCGTGGTCTAATTGTATCCTCTATACTGGAATTTTAGGAGTATTTGCAGAGATTGACACCATAAAGAATGTGTTTCCAAGAGATCTTATCGTAATTATTAGTCATATGAGTTACTTTGTATTTGCTCGGAGCTTAGATCCTTCTTCTTCGAACTAAGAGCTATATTACTCAAATATAGGGATTACAATGAATTTGAATATAACCAGCTAGGAAAGTTGGCCTGCTTAGCACAACATGGGCCGCTTCATTATCTTCCCTACGCACAAAACAAGTTCACAACTAGTAAACCCACCCGGCTTTTTTAGATCGGGTTTTCCCCTAGTTTTCTAGGGTTCCACCTCTCCTCTGGCGATTGAGTTAGAGTCCACGTAAAGCTCCCTAGGGGCCGGATTTCTTCGTCCGCCGGGGAGATCAACCTATCTCTGCCACGCAGACCCGTTTGCATGGCGGAACCACCGCAGCAGGAGACAGGGGGAAGGAGGAAGGCAGGAAGGTGGGGTTAGCATCGGCGGCGGCGGCGGGGACGCAGATTGGATCGGATGGTGTGATGGGGGGGCGAGGAAGATCGGGAAGAGGAGGGGATCAGGATAGCGGGAGGATTGAGAAGTAGTACAGAGGCGATGGGGGCACATGAGGGTGAGATCGAAGATGTGGATGGGGATCTCCATGATCCCGATCTCGGCCTAGAGGACCAATTGGCTGGTATGAAGCTCCATGGGAAGGAAGAAGAGGACTTAGATTTCTCGGCAGAGGTTGAAGATCTAATCAAGGACGTCCGTTGGCTGGCGTTGTTCCGCGTTCACACGACAAAGACTTTCAGCCATGCGGCTCTACTGCAGCAGATGCACAATGTGTGGGCGGCGGTGCAGGGAGTTACTTTCAACATCAAGGGCCCCAACCTTTTCCTTGTTCAGTGCCACTGTTTGGGGGATTGGAGGAAGATCATGGAGGGAGGGCCTTGGCTGTTTAGAAGGGCGTCGGTGGTGATCCAAGAGTATGATGGTTTCTCATATGTGAAGGAGTTTAGACTTGACAAGATTCCGGTGTGGGCTAGGGTGAAGGGTTTGCCAGATGGCCTCACCAGGAAGAGACAATTGGCAGAAAAAGTGGCTGCAAAAGAAGGTATTGATGTTGGGGAACGTTGCAGAAAATAAAAATTTTCCTACGGTTTCACCAAGATCCATCTATGAGTTCATCTAAGCAACGAGTCATGGGAGAGAGATTGCATATACATACCACTTGTAGATCGCGTGCGGAAGCGTTCACTAGAACGTGGATGATGGAGTCGTACTCGCCGTGATCCAAATCACCGATGACCGAGTGCCGAACGGACGGCACCTCCGCGTTCAACACACGTACGGAGCGGATGACGTCTCCTCCTTCTTGATCCAGCAAGGGGGAAGGAGAGGTTGAGGAAGATGGCTCCAGCAGCAGCACGACGGCGTGGTGGTGGTGGAGCAGCAAGATTCTCAGGCTTCGCCAAGCTCGTGACGGAGGAGGAAGAGGTGTAGCAGGGGGAGGGAGGCGCCAGAACTTCAGGGTGCGGCTGCCCCCTCCCCCCTCCCTTTATATAGGCCCCCAGGGGGGGCGCTGGCCCTTGGAGATCCAATCTCCCAAGGGGGCGGCGGCCAAGGGGGGTGGAGTGCCCCCCAAGGCAAGTGGGGCGCCCCCACCCTAGGGTTTCAACCCTAGGCGCAGGGGTGGGCCATAGGGCGCACCAGCCCACTATGGGCTGGTTCCTCCCCACTTCAGCCCATGGGGCCCTCCGGGATGGGTGGCCCCACCGGTGGACCCCGGGACCCTTCCGGTGGTCCCAGACAATACCGGTGACCCCAAACTTTCCCGATGGTCAAACAATACTTCCTATATATAATTCTTTACCTCCGACCATTCCGAACTCCTCGTGACGTCCGGGATCTCATCCGGACTCAACAACATTCGGTTTACTGCATACTCATATTCATACAACCCTAAGCGCCACCGAACCTTAAGTGTAGACCCTACGGGTTCGGGAGACACGTGAGACATGACCGAGACGGCTCTCGGGCAATAACCAACAGCGGATCTGGATACCCATGTTGGCTCCTACATGCTCCTCGATGATCTCATCGGATGAACCACGATGTCGAGGATTTAAACAACCCGTATACAATTCCCTTTGTCAATCGGTATGTTACTTGCCCGAGATTCGATCGTCGGTATCCCAATACCTCGCTCAATCTCGTTACGCAAGTCACTTTACTCGCATCAGTAATGCATGATCCCGTGACCAGACACTTGGTCACTTTGAGCTCATTATGATGATGCACTACCGAGTGGGCCCAAGTGATACCTCTCCGTAACACGGAGTGACAAATCCCAGTCTCGATCCGTGTCAACCCAACAGATACTTTCGGAGATACCGTAGTGTACCTTTATAGTCACCCGATCACGCCAGGACGCTTGGCACACCCAAAGCACTCCTACGGTATCTGGGAGTTACACGATCTCATGGTCTAAGGAAGAGATACTTGACATTGGAAAAGCTCTAGCAAAACGAACTACACGATCTTGTGCTATGATTAGGATTGGGTCTTGTCCATTACATCATTCTCCTAATGATGTGATCCCGCTATCAATGACATCCAATGTCCATAGTCAGGAAACCATGACTATCTATTGATCAACGAGCTAGTCAACTAGAGGCTCACTAGGGACATATTGTGGTCTATGTATTCACACGTGTATTACGATTTCCGGATAATACAATTATAGCATGAATAAAAGACAATTATCATGAACAAGGAAATATAATAATAATCCTTTTATTATTGCCTCTAGGGCATATTTCCAACAGTCTCCCACTTGCACTAGAGTCAATAATCTAGTTACATTATGATGAATCGAACACCCATAGAGTTACGGTGTTGATCATGTTTTGTCCATGAAGAGGTTTAGTCAACGGATCTGCGACATTCAGATCCGTATGCACTTTGCAAATTTCTATGTCTCCATCTTGAACATTTTCATGGATGGAGTTGAAGCGACGCTTGATGTGCTGGTCTTCTTGTGAAACCTGGCTCCTTGGCAAGTGCAATAGCTCCAGTGTTGTCACGAGAAGAGTTTGATCGGCCCCGACGCATTGGGTATGACTCCTAGGTCGATGATGAACTCCTTCACCCAAATTGCTTCATGTGCTGCCTCCGAGGCTGCCATGTACTCTGCTTCACATGTAGATCCGCCACGACGCTCTGCTTGCAAATGCACCAGCCATCGCTCCACCATTCAACATATACACGATCCGGTTTGTGACTTAGAGTCATCCAGATCGTGTCGGGCTTAGCGCCGACGTAACCCTTTATGACGAGCTCTTCGTTACCTCCATAAATGAGAAACATGTCCTTTGTCCTTTTCGTGTACTTCAGATATTCTTGACCGCTGTCCAAAGTGTTCCTTGCCGGGATTACTTTGGTACCTTCCTACCAAACTTACGGCAAGGTTTACATCAGGTCCGGTACACAACATGGCATACATAATAGATCCTATGGCTGAGGCATAGGGATGACGCCATCTCTTCTTTATCTTTTGCCGTGGTCGGGCATTGAGCTGAGCTCAATCTCACACCTTGCAAGACAGGCAAGAACCCTTTCTTGACTGATCCATTTTGAACTTCTTCAAAATCTTATCAAGGTATGTGCTTTGTGAAAGACCTATGAGGCGCCTCGATCTATCTCTATAGATCTTGATGCCTAATATATAAGCAGCTTCTCCAAGGTCCTTCATTGAAAAACTTTTATTCAAGTAGGCCTTAATGTTGTCCAAGAGTTCTATATCATTTCCCATCAAAAGTATGTCATCTACATATAATATGAGAAATGCTACAGAGCTCCCACTCACTTTCTTGTAAACGCAGGCTTCTCCATAAGTCTCAAGATAAACCCAAACGCTTTGATCATCTCATCAAAGCGAATGTTCCAACTCCGAGATGCTTGCACCAGCCCATAAATGGACCGCTAGAGCTTGCATACTTTGTTAGCATTCTTAGGATCGACAAAACCTTCCGGCTGCATCATATACAGCTCTTCCTTAAGATAACCGCTAAGGAACGCTGTTTTGACGTCCATCTGCCATATCTCATAATCATAGTATGCGCAATTGCTAACATGATTCGGACGGACTTAAGCTTCGCTACGGAGAGAAAGTCTCATCGTAGTCAATCCCTTGAACTTGCCGATAACCCTTAGCGACAAGTCGAGCTTTATAGATGGTGACATTACCATCCGCGTCCGCCTTCTTCTTAAAGATCCATTTGTTTTCTATCGCCGCCGATCATCGGCAAGTCTGTCAAAGTCCATACTTTGTTTTCATACATGGATCCTATCTCGGATTGCATGGCTTCAAGCCATTTGTTGGAACTGGCCCGCCATCGCTTCTTCATAATTCAAGGTTCACCGTTGTCTAACAACATGATTTCCGTGACAGGGTTGCCATACCACTGGTGTGGAACGTGTCCTTGTGGACCTCTGGTTCAAGAGCAACTTGATCCAAGTACTTTGATCATCATCGCAATTTCCTCTCCAAGAGGGTGTAGGCGCCACAGAACATTTTCCGAGCTGCACTACTTTCCGGTTCAAGAGGTAGTACTTCATCGAGTTCTACTTTCCTCCCACTTACTCCTTTCGAGAGAAACTCTTTTCAAGAAAGGATCCGCTTCTTGGCAACAAAGATCTTGCCTTCGGATCTAAGGTAGAAGGTATACCCAATGGTTTCCTTAGGGTATCCTATGAAGACGATTTTTCCGACTTGGGTTCGAGCTTTTCAGGTTGAAGTTTCTTGACATAAGCATCGCATCCCCAAACTTTTAGAAACGACAGCTTAGGTTTCTTTCCAAACCATAATTCATACGGTGTCGCCTCAACGGACTTAGACGGTGCCCTATTTAAAGTGAATGTAGCTGTCTCTAGTGCGATCCCCAAAATGATAGGGTAAATCGATAAGAGACATCATAGATCGCACCATATCCAATAGAGTGCGATTCGACGCTCGGACACACCGTGACGCCGAGGTGTTCCAGCGGCGTGAGTTGTGAAACGCTTCCACATTTCCTTAAGTGTGTACCAAATTCGTGACTTAAATATTCTCCTCCACGATCTGATCAGAAGAACTTTATTTTTCGCTCACGTTGATTCTCTACCTCATTCTGAAATTCCTTGAACTTTTCAAAGGTCTCGGACTTGTGTTTCATCAAGTAGACATACCCATATCTACTTAAGTCGTGCGTGAGAGTGAGAACATAACGATATCCTCCATGAGCCTCAACGCCATTGGACCGCATACATCGGTATGTATGATTTCCAATAAGTTGGTTGCTCGCTCCACTTATTCCGGAGAACGGAGTCTTGGTCATTTTGCCCATAAGGCATGGTTACATCACAGCCCTAGAATTGTTTGACATTAGTTGCATTAAGGCATTCATGTCATCATGTTAATTTTCATGAAATTGAAATGGGGATTTGTGAAACCCTCGTAATAATTTTTGAAATGACCCAAAATAAAAATTGCTCCAAAGGGTCCAGGAAAATGCTCATGTGGCCCTCTCAAAATATTGGACAGAGATAATAATCAAACCAATATTTTTGGGGTTCATAAGTATTTATATTTGGGCATTTGGAATTAATGCATACCTATTGCATTGAATATATATTATTATATATATAAAATATTGGCCAAAAATTGTGCCTTTTGTTGAAGAGCTCGAATATTACCACTAGCTCATATAAAATTGGCATAATTAAATAAAGTGATTTGGTATTTTAATTAAATCAAACAAATGTCGAAATTAGAAAATAAAACAAAATAGGAAAAACCTTACGACTTACTGCGGCCCGGCTCTGCGCGACTGGACGGCCCACTGGCCAGCCCCGCCCAGCCCGCCTCCCCTCTCGTCGCCTTCTCCCCTCGCCAAGCAGTGCGTGCCCGCGCCACAGCCACCGCGGCCACGTGCCCGGCCACCTCCTGCTTCGTCCTCCTCGTCGCCCTGGACGCCCTGGAACGACGCCACGCGCCGCCCCGCACCTCTCTCCCTCTCTCTCATTTCCCCTCCTCCTCGCTCCCTCTCCTCTCTTCACCGAAGCGCACGGAGAGCGCCGCTGCTGCCCGCCGTGCCCACCGTCTCCCCTCGCTCTCTCCGTGTCCGCAAGTTCCGCGCCGCCGTCTGCTACCTCCCGTCCGAGCCACGTGGCGCTGGAAGCCTGAGCGCCGCCATCGCCATCGTCTTCGCCTCGCCGCCGCAGATCGCCATCGCCGCGTTGCCGCCGTCCGGCCGCCCCGAGCCCGCTTAGACACCCGCTGCAACCGCGGTGAGCTCCGCCACCGTTCCCCTCTCTCCGTGTAGCTGGCCGCACGCCGTAACCCTCCTCCCCACCATGGCCGAACGTTCGCCACCGCCGAGCTCGCCGTCGACGCAGCTCCGGTGACCATTTGGTCACCCCGGCGAGTCCAACAAGCTCGTAAGGCCCCGTAGAGCATCCCTAGCGCTTTGCTTCGCTCGTCTTCGAGCTCCAAACGCGCTCTCGTGCACGACCGAACTCCGGCGGCCGCACCCGAAGCTCGCCGCCGCTGAGTCCGCCATCCTGTGCCCAGCCATGGCCACCGCCGACGCGCCATCGAAGCCGGCTCTCCAACGCGCCGGCAAGGCCATTTGAGCACCACAGAGGAAACCCGGGCACACGTGCGCGCGGATCTCGCCAAGCGATTAACGCCGGCGGGTTTGATCGGTTCGACCGGGTTAGACCCCCCTGTGGTCATCGACGCGTGGGCCATGCCCTATTTAGTTTAGGTGTTAGTTTAGTTAGCGCTAATTAACTCGCTTAATTAGTTGTCTCTCTGACAATGGGCCAGCGCCACTAATCTTTTAATTAGGATTAAAATAACCCCTGTTTAACCCGTGTCACCGACGTGTGGCCCCACACGTCGGTTTGACTCCAGCCAGCCGCAGCTGACCTGCTGACGTCATGCTTTAAGAAGGTCGACGTTAATAATGATTTCTGGAATTATTTTAATTCAGGAAATTCCGAAAAATACTCTAAACTTCTAAAAATCATATAAATTCAACCGTAACTCGGATGGAAATAATTTATATATGAAAATGATCAGAAAAATATGAAGAATCTGTTTATGCCATGATCATGCATGTTTGAACAAGTTAACCTCACTGAATAGGATGAATCATGATTAGGGTAATTTATGAAATAGCATTTGGAGTTGGAATTCAACCTTGTTTGAATTCCACTTCAACTAACTTGGATTATTATTGCATTAGGTGAATTCAGTACCTTAACATGAACATGCATCATAATGTGCATTGCATTGATTGTGTTCTCTCTTGTTTGCCGGTAATTGTCCCCTCTCGGTAGACGATGTACCGACGATGAGTTCGATGACACCGATGAAGAACTATATTATCTTCAGAAGTGCCAGGCAAGCAAAACCCCTTGTTCATTCCGATATAATCCCACTCTCTCGCCTCCTGCTCTATTTTACTGCATTAGGACAACAACGACTCATGTGTTACTTGTGCGGTAGCTGAACCCCTTGATCCTTTGCATGACTGTCATTCCACAAGAATTAGATGAAACCCACTAGCATGAGTAGGAATTGTTTGAGCCATGTTGTGCCTACTCATTTATGCTTGTTTGTCATGCCTGCTACTGCTTAGAGTTGAGTCGGGTCTGATTCATCGGGAATGAATTGGAATTGTTATGAACATGTCCTATTGTGTGTGAGCTAAGTGTGTGAACACGATTTGGTAAAGGTAGCGGTGAGAGGCCATGTAGGAGTACATGGTGGGTTGTCTCATTGAAACCGTCCTCGTGAACTGAGTTCGTGTTTGTGATCCATGAAACAGTTACTACCACGCATTGGGATCCTTAATTGACCCTCTCGGCTTCTTAACCACCCTTGTCCTCATCCGGGAGTTGCAAGTAGTTTCGTGTTTGTAGCATGTCAATGCATACAACGCTGACCTTAGGGGTGGGTTGTGTTGCGGTAGGCACCGTGGGTCTGTGTACCGAAGTGCCCGCTTGGTATCTCGGGAACCCCGCACACATCGCTCGGGCTGTATGGGAAACCTCGGCGGACTCCATGGATGGAACCCGAATAGGCGATAAACCCGGACTAGGGATTTGAGTGTTTAGGTAGGCCGTGGCCGACACCCACGCTGGGCTTCCGCTGAAGGTTGCCGAGTACATGTCGTAAACGGCGGTAAGTGGTGAGAGCGTGTGAAGAAGTACACCCTGGGTTTAATATGATCTATTCAATAGTCGTGTCCACGGAGAAGGACTTCGGTTGCCTATATCAGTTCATAGACAAGTGAAAGTGGATACTCTAAAATGCGCAAGATAGCGTGAGTGCTATGGACGGCGTTCTCGTAGGGAGACGGAGCGGGTCCATAGTGGTGTATTGATATGGTGAATGTGTGGACTCGTGTGCGCCACCTCAAAAGAGTTACTTGCAATCGTAGTTCAGATAGCCACCGAGTCAAAGCTGGCTTGCTGCAGTCAAACTCCACCACCCCCTTTGATAATGATGCATATGTAGTTAGTTCTCGATGTAAGTCTTGCTGAGTACAATTGTACTCACGCTTGCCTATTCTATGTTTTTGCGAGAGACGCTGGTCTCGCTAGTAGTTCCGCTTGGACTTCGACGTTTAGCTTGTTACCTCAGCTACGATCTTGTGCCGCTGGCGGATCTCGTAGATAGTCGCTTCTCTGCTTTTCATTTATAGTTGTCTGTACTCAGACATGTTTAGCTTCCGCTTGTGCTTTGACTTGTATGTTTCGAGTGTTGGGTCATGAGACCCATGTTTGTAATATCTCGCTCTTCGAGCCTAATGAATAGTATTTTGAGTCGTAGAGTTATGTTGTGATGCCATGTTGTATCTACGCATATTGAGCATAATGTGTGTATGTTTGAAATGCTTGGTATGTGGGATCCGACAAACTAGTTGTTTATCCTTGGCAGCCTCTCATATGGGGAAATGTAGTCTCGTGATTCGAGCGATAGTAGTCCGCTACAGCCCGGTTCACCGAGTCCTGCTAGCCCAAAGACTACCGCTTGGACACTTGACTGGCCGGCATGTGTTTCACTTCGTTCTTATGTCCGTCCCTTCGGGAAATGTCACGCGGTATTATTCGAGTCCTGCCTAGCTCGCTACAGCCGGGATACCGGAGTCCTGTTAGCCCAAAGGCTACAGCCCGACTATATACGTTGATGACCGACATGCTCGATGTGATTCATGTATGCCTGTCCCCATAGGTTAGCGCCGCTTTGGGTTCACGACTAGCCATGTCGGCCCGGGTTCTTTGTCATATGGATGCTAGCGACACTATCATATACGTGAGCCAAAAGACGCAAACGGTCCCGGACCATGGTAAGGCGACACCCGTGGGAATACCGTGCGTGAGGCCGCAAAGTGATATGATGTGTTACATGCTAGATCGGTGTGGCTTAGGATCGGGGTCCTGACAGGTTCGCATGTGTCAAATGATTCATAATCGAGAGACTCTAAAAGTCCATCAGAATGGAGCTTCTTCATGCGCTTGACACCAATGTGACCAAGGCGGCAGTGCCACAAGTATGTGGGACTATCGTTATCAACTTTACATCTTTTGGTATTCACACTATGAATATGTGTAATATTACGTTCGAGATTCATTAAGAATAAACCATTGACCATCGGAGCATGACCATAAAACATATCTCTCATATAAATAGAACAAGCATTATTCTTGGATTTAAATGAGTAGCCATCTCGCATTAAACGAGATCCTGATACAATGTTCATGCTCAAACTTGGCACCAAATAACAATTATTGAGGTTTAAAACTAATTCCGTAGGTAAATGTAGAGGCAGCGTGCCGACGGCGATCACATCGACCTTGGAACCATTCCCGACGCACATCGCCACCTCGCCCTTCGCCAGATCTCCGCTTATTCCGCAGCTCCTGCTGTGAGTTACAAATATGAGCAACGACACCGTATCAAATACCGGGAGTTACTACGAGTAATCGGTAAGGTACACATCAATTACATGTATATCAAATATACCTTTAGTGTTGCCGGCCTTCTTGTCCGCTAAGTATTTGGGGCAGTTCCGCTTCAAGTGGCCCTTCCTTTGCAATAAAAGCACTCTGTCTCGTGCTTGGGTCCATTCTTTGACTTCTTCCCGCAACTTGCTTACCGGGCGCGGTAACATCGCTGCCGCCCTTCTTGAAGTTCTTCTTACCCTTTCCTTTTGAACTTAGTGGTTTTATTGACCATCAACACTTGATGTTCTTTCTGATTTCAACCTCTGCGACTTCAGCATTGAGAATACTTCGGAATGGTCTTCACCATTCCCTGCATATTGTAGTTCATCACAAAGCTCTTGTAGCTTGGTGGGAGCGATCAAGGATTCTCACAATGACCGCCTCGTCCGGGAGGTTTATGTCCAGTGGGACAGGCGGTTGTGCAACCCACATTTTGAGTATGTGTTCACCGACGTAACTGTTTTCCTCCATCTTACAACTATAGAACTTGTCGGAGACTTCATATCTCGACCGAGCATGAGCTTGGAAAACTAGTTTCAGCTCCTCGAACATCTCATATGCTCCGTGTTGCTCAAAACGCTTTTGGAGCCCCGGTTCTAAGCTGTAAAGCATGCCGCACCGAACGAGGGAGTAATCATCAAGACGAGACTGTCAAGCATTCATAATGTCTTGGTTCTCGGGACGGTGCATCACCTAGCGGTCCTTCTAGGACATATTGTTTCTGGCAGCTATGAGGATGATCCTCCGTTCCGGACCCAGTCCGTATAGTTGCTGCCATCATCTTTCAGCTTGGTTTTCTAGGAACGTTGAAGTTCATGTTGACATCGGATTGTGGAAGTGAAAGTGCCATCAAAATTCAGCGTTTTGTGTGCGGCTCGCATTACCTCGCTACAGGTCTAGTCCGGCACCGGAGGAAAATCCTATACGCGCTCTGTATATGTAATGCAGGAAAGACTCATGGAACACTCACTTCTAAGCTGTACCATGGCCAGGTGCATGTGGGCTTTGGGCGACGATGAACTACTTGAGCATGTGATATCGACAAAACGAGGATGCTAGGCTTTGGCTTTCTGGCTCTTCAGACCACAAATCAACACGACCTTGTGCGTGTTCTGGTGACCATGTGGGTGATATGGTGGGCTCGGAAAGGCTATTCATGACAATGAATTTCAGAGTCCATTATCAACGATGTGCTTCATCAAGAGATACTTGGATGACCTAGAGATTGCGGCTGTCAGAACACCAAACCCACACAGTTGGGGCGGGTGGGTCGGCCCCGTGCTAGAGCGTGGCTACCACCTTCGGGGAGGCGTCAAAGCTAAATTGATGGAGCTGTTTCCACCTTGGGAGAAGAGGCTTCTGCAGTGGTATGTAAAACAACGCCGGAATCTATCTGGAAGCTTCGGCAGTGGTGTATGAGGGTTTGATCGACCCCGCGAGCCTGGAGCGCTAGCATGGCAGGCTCTCGCCCTCGCTCAGGACCTAAACTCGACATTGTTTACCCTAAAAAAACTAGTAAACCCACCCAGAAGCTCCTTGATTTCGCAGCAAACAGCTGTGACAGCCGTTCCTCTGAAGATTCAGAGTCGCGCATCTTAACCACCTAGCATCACTTCCAGTGCAAAACCCTTGTGTATACCAGTTCTGGCAAGCTGGATTCCATTACGAATGGCATACATCTCCATGGCGAGCTCTGCCGCAACCCGGTACCAAACTGCCCGCCAGCGCCGCCCGTACAAGCTCTCCGTCAGAGTCCGAACCACAAGTCCTGTGCTGCCCTTTTCCGGCGAGCAGTCTCCATTATGCTATAACGCTATACATCTGTACAGCATTCGCAAGCGATTACATGACAGCGCCGCCGTCGTCATGGTCATGGTGAGCCACCCTCTTCTTGTACACATAGACGCGCGACACAACCACGAAGGGCCAGCTCCGCCGCGCAGAGCCCGGCGAGCAGCCAGTAGAAGTAGTCGAGGTGGGCGCGGTTGGGGTTGTTGGAGAACCAGCTGGCGCCGCTCTTCTTGGTGGCGCCGTCGATGGCGGAGATGAGGAAGCTGCTGAGGAAGTGGCCCACCAGATGCTGAGGAAGAAGGCCAGCCCCAGGCTGCGCAGCGCGTCGGGCACCTGGTCGTAGAAGAACTCCTGCAGCCCGATCATGGCGAACACGTCCGACAGCCCGAACAGCACGTACTGCGGCACCATCCACCACAGGCTCATCAGCAGCGCCGCGGCAGGGTCGTCCACGAGGCCGGCCTCCTCGCCACGCCCAGCCGCCTCGCCTCCACCAGCGCCGCCACCACCATGGCCACCAGCGCCAGGACCAGGCCGGTGCCGATCCTCTGCAACATGGTGATGCCGAGGACAGGCGCGTGAACCGCCGCGCCGCCGGCACGAAGAGGCGGTCGTAGACCGGGATGAAGGTGATGATGGTCAGGCTGATGAACGTCTGCAGCGCCGCCGGCGCGCACCGGAAGGTGGCGCCGATCCGCCAGTCCAGCGTCGCGGCCTGCTTCGTGAAGAAGGTCGACGACTGGGGAAGATGACGGCGTAGATGATGCGTCGCCCAGATGGGAAACAGCCGCAGCAGCCCCTCACCTCCTCCGGTGCTCCGCGTTGAATTCACCATCCTCACCGGCAAGAGTACTGCTTGTTACACCAATAGATCAAACAAATCAATTAGCACCGTAATGTAAGCCTGAAGCATTCAAAATCTCATGGCCAAATAGCAGATTTTAGATGAGAATGATCGATGATGAGTGATCATACTTGGCGCATTGGCTGGACTTGGAGCCTTTGAGGAGCGCGACGAAGGCCCTGGCGAGGCGGGCGAAGAGGCTGGACTGGGTGGAGGTGTAGTAGCGGTAGCGGCGGGTGCCGAGCAGGAACATGGCGAGCGCCAAGACCATGACAGGGAGCGGGGGATGCCGAAGCCGAGGCCCCAGCCGATGTTGTCCTGGATGTAGCTGGAGACCACGGTGGTGGCGGCGGTGCCGGAGCACATGCCGGTACCACCAGTTGAAGAAGGAGCTCCGGGGACGGACTCCTCGGGGTGGTGCTGGTCGAACTGGTCGGCGCCGAACGCCTGCGCGCAGGGCTTGTGCCCGGCCTCCGCCAGCGCCACCAGGTAGAGCGAGACGTAGAAGATGGTCACCTGCACCGGCGACGGCGAGCACGCGCCGGAGCGAGGTGAAGCTGGTGCACCCTCCGAGTGGAACACCGGGAGCGCCGAGGACAGGGTCAGCATGCCCATGCTCTGCAACGGCAACCCGGATGTCAGTGGTCAGGTGGACGCGCTTCTCTGTCAGTGGAAGTGCGCGGGCTTGATTGGGGAGGCACTTTTTTGTCAAAGGGAATTTTGCAGGGAGGGAAAAGCGGGCTGACCACGACGAAGAGGACGGAGGCGAGGACGATGGTGCGGAACCTGCCGAGCCAGGCGTCGGCGACGCAGGCCACCAGCAGCAGCAGCATCGTGGCGACGCCGCTCACGCGTTGATCGCCGCGGCGGCGCCGCCGTGGACTCCCCAGCGGCCCCGTCAGGTAGCTGATGAGTTCGCCGACACGCCGTGGTACGCGAACCGCTCCGCGATCTCCACCTTCAATCCAAGAAAGAACCCAAGTAAAGGCCGCCACTCGATCGATGATCATCCATAGACTTTCGCCGGATCGTCATGGGCGGGATCGGGGCCAGGGGCGTACCGAGGACGAACATGGCGGCGGACCATCGGCCGGTGGAGGCGCGCGGGGCGGGGCCGCCGCGGAAGTCCACGACGCCGGGGACAGCGCCGTCGGTCAGGGCAGGAGGAGGGCAGGTGGCGTCCATTCTTCTTCAGTTGGGTCTGGTCTGGTGCGTCGCGTGTGCGTGCCGGCAAACTAAACTGGAAGGGCTGCTGCACAAATGCGACAGGAGGCGTGGCGGGCATCATATACCGTGGCAGCGCGCAGCACGACGGGCAGGCTCGGACAGGAGGTACACGACACGATTCACGCTGCAATCCGCCCTTTTCCTTCGCTTTTCGCTAACAAAATACCATCTTTTTCTCTGGGAATCTTCTGCTAAGCACCTGCTATCAATGGCCCGTGCGACTTTACACGGATGTGTACGCTTCACGTGGTGGGTAAATTGATAATGATGCTGCCCATGATAGTATCCTTTACATTACAGCAAAAGAAAATGTGGCGCTGTCCCCAGCCATGAATGACATTGGCGTGCACGGCGACGGCGGACGCGGCCATGGATGGATCATGATCCTGAATTCGTACCGGGTGAAGAGAGTGTGCGGTGAGCCGGAGAATCACGCCACCTACCTATCGAATCGGAGCGGGGTTGCAGGGGATGGGATGGCAGGAGACGTGCGTATGCGGAGAGGCGACCTGATCTGGTTCCGGAGTTGGCGCGGCCCCGTTTGGCCGGTTGCGTCGCAGGGGAATCGCGTGGGGATCCCGGACCTCCACGGGATCTCTTGCGAGGATTGCCAGCCACCTAGGACTAATGGTGTGAATGTTTTTTTTTTGAGAATTTTCATTCATCACTTGATGCAAGTAGTTGGCCCTTCTGAGCGGCTGAAACCTTATGACAGCGAAGGGTATGAGCAACAGAGCGGTGACGTAGGTATAGGATGGCGGTCCATGGACCACCCGGAATTTGGCCCATTAGTTTAGTACTTCTCTGGAAAAAAAGGAAGCATATCAGGCCCAACTCAGGTCTCAGCCGGTCAGCCCATGTACATGCGAAGCATTGGCTGTTCTTTAGTCTCCTCATACGCGTGTATGTACGCTGATCGTTCTAATTCAGACTCCTCGTCGTCTCCTCTTCCTCTGGTCTCCGGAAGTCGAAACCTAGCGCCATCACCCAGCGCCAAGGCGGCACTCGGCAGGCACCCTGCCGATAAGCGACGGTATGAAGACAGCCGCACTAAGGTACAGCCCCGTACAGTGAGCACTGGTTATTTTATTTTCTACTTCAATCTAGAGTAGGATTTTTGTTCTTCTCTAATTCAAAGCAAAATTTCCTTTTGCTCTGAATATTTTAACGATTTGTTTAGAGTGCAAGCTTCAAAGTGCATATGTTGAAGGAGGTATACCGACAAACAAGGTGTGTTATATTTTACATGAATGTAAGACTTGAACATGAATTTTAATATGCTTGAAGACCTTATTGATATGTGCTTTGGATATATTCTGTATGCATGTGTTGGTTTGTTAAACTTGTGGTGTAAATTTTATTTTGTGCCAATTGGACCACCACGACAAAATCACAGCTCTGTGGCTGACGCAAGTCTTGCACAAGACAATGTGCACGAAGATCCGGATCACTGTGTCATCATCCTGGATCTTGAAAAGACCCTGCAGCGAAGGATTTGCAACCCGGCAAAGCAGTCATCATCTTCGATCAGTATAATTATCACCGTTGCTTCCTCATTTTTGACACGGTATTTGAGGCATGTACATCAATCAACACACCGCCGTCACCATCTTTGGCTTTGAGTCTGTTGAAAGTGTCCCTCCGGAAGGAGAATTGAGTCATCCGGCCGGTCGGCACAGCAGCGAGGGCCATCCGCGAACAAGCGGGATCTCCCACCGGCATCGGCGAGAGAAGAGAAAAACGGCGGCCAAATCATACCGACAAGGAAGAAGAAGGTCTTTGTCTCACGCATCCATCATATCCGAGGACTAAGCGGCGGTGCCAATGGACCTCCATCCACCATAGCGCGACCTCGGCGAATCAAGGATCCCCATCGGCGGGCTCCTGAGCGAAGCAAAAGCCTCGCTGACCGCTGAGCGTGGTCGGGAGAAACTTATTCCCGGCGACACGCCGCCATGTTACCGCAACGTCTCCCTCAACCCTAACCTACCGCCCTGGCGAACATGCCGGGTTTCCCTTCCTCCGCGTCGGAGTGATCGTGAAGAGAAAGTGACGGCGCATAAAACCCTCGTCCCTAGATCGCCTCGTGCGATAGTGTAAGAATGTTGTAATGTAATGTAGCGAATGGAATGCTCCCACAACTCTGTTTTTAAAGACCTCTTTGGTTCACAGTTTTCATACAAATTTTAAAAGTTGGAATCTTAAAGTTTTCTTTATCGATTCGTTTGATCTTTAGGATTGAATCATGTATGAATGTTTAAGTGAAGTTTTTCACTGCAAATAGGAAATGCAGCATACCTGGACCTATGAAAACAATCTTTTGTATTTTTATGCAATCAAATGAAGCAAAAACATGTATTTACATGCCAGCTTATTTTTAGAATCCCTGAATCAATTATACCCTTAGGTCCTAACTTCTTGAAGGGTCCTATAGGGTCTTTACTCTTCTGTATGTAGTACCCACACAAAAAGTTTTTACTCTACGGCCGCGTTTAAGTCATCAACGTTCTTAAGGGTTCCTATACAGTCCCTTTGATGTTTTGACTTACTGTTGATAGTATGGCGGTGCTCGGTTTAGCGTGGGCGTAGATGGCGGCGATGGGGACAGTGGAGGTGGAATGTGAGGGTTGGGGTCCTGGTGCGATTTGCATGCTTGATGTACATGGTGTCCCATTGAGAAGGAAAATGAAAAACAAAGACAAACATAATTAAGCGTGTGCGAGCGTTTAAAGATGAGGTGTGTGAGTGGCAGGGGACGGGGAGAGGGCAAACGATAAGAAAACTTGTTTTACTGTGAAAATATAGATACTCGATCTCACGCGTGATCACAATGCATTTTGTTAAATGTGACCCAGCGTTCAAGTCAGCAGTATGAGACAATGATTTAAATAAAAAAACACAAAGCACGAGCGGACCGATAAGAAAACCTGCATCGTTCGTTGTGACATTCCCGTGCTATGGAAAATCAAACAAAAAAATGTACTGAGCCTTTAGCAATTTATAGGATCAAAGTGGAACTTCCACAATTCAAGGCCTGGATTGCACGTACTACACGACAACTTTGATGATTGCATACGTATTTTTTGCGGGAGATTGCATACGTATTTTACTCTACCCTCCTGCAATATCAATGTCATACGTTGTACGTATTTTATAGTGGTATCTATTTAATCTGAAAAGTTGTGTCGGACTCCGTTTGTCTGTACAAGTTGACAGTTGAAACCGATGCACAGTCGTTGTTGGAGCCTTTCTCAGGTATCCAACACTTAAACCAGGTCGCTGTTCATCGTTCGAGAGATGGACGTGTGAAACCACATCTTACAGGCCGTGAAAAGAATGCCAGTTCGAGACAGTTCACTGTCTCCTATTTTCAGTTCTGGAGTAGAGTAGAGTTGAGTTGGTACTCGTCAGGTCAAACGTGTGATGGACCAATCTCAAGCTACACCGATGCGGCGAGCTGCCGCAGGCTGGCAGATCCGGGGCGTGTGCCGGCTGCGCAGGGACACACGCTTGGGCACGTTCCCCACGCGCTCTGCGCGTGCCGTCACTGCAAAAGGGGACGGGGCGTCCTCGTCACGGGCCTCGCGCCACCTCGGACGAGCAAGGCTCTTTCCTCATCTGCCTTCCCAGAACGGACAAAGCGCACCAAGGACTACTTGCTTCACCAGTAAACCAGTATAGCAGAGAGTTGCAGCCTTCTGATCTGTTTTCTTTCCTTTTGAGCTGTATTTTGTTTTGTTTGTTTGAATAAAAATAATTTGCTCGTTTTCTTCATAATATATAAACATATAAAAGGCAGAAATGGTGTGCAGCTTAATGGTGTGCCCAGCTGCACAGTTAAAGGCATGGCAATCATGGCTCTAGGATGATACCAGGTAGTATTAGAAGCGTCGATAGACGTCCAATAGCCTGAAAAAATCTACTAAAAATCAAGAAGAAATCTAGAGGGGATTCACTCGGCATCATCTCATCAAGGAGGCACCATCATCATTCGTCTACCTGCATCCTATCTCTATCTCTTTTGTAATACAATAGCCCTCGTGGATCCATTTTGTATTAGAATTGGCGATATCACGGACTAAGGGTATCAACCTCTCTGACCTACAGTCCATGGGCGGAGCTGATATTTCGTCGAACATTAGAGAAAGGATTCTTTGAAGTTGTGTCCCTCTGCATGTGAGGATGGAAACTTCGAAGACTTGGCGTATACTTCAATGAAAGTTCTAATGTTCGACATGTTTATTCTTAGTTGGCAACCAACCATATGTAACCTAAATACTGATGCATAAACAAGCTGAAGGTTTATTCTTTAGGACACGAACACAAGCCGGGCTCATCCCTTTTCTTAGGCTCATTATTCTCTCCTCCTTTTTATGTGAAACTCTTCTTCCATATTTATGCCCACCGATTACGCCACATGTCAGCCACTTTGTTTCATGAGTTGTTTTCTCACAAACAGGACCAATTATTACTACCTATCATTTTTGGCCGTGTTTACTGATTTAGAATCATAGAGCATGATGTAAAGCAACAGGTGGTACTATTTATAATAAAACAAATATTGTATTTTGTATAGTGGTCCTGCTCGGTTGGTCGTAGCTTTGGCTAGACCGGCAATGTGGAGAAGATCGATCCCTGCGAAGACACTTTTCTCGCGAGGCTATGTACTGGCGTGAGGCGTGTCTGATTATCTTTATCTTGAAGTCTGCGTATGATAAATAATGAGGTGGAGGAGAAGGCTGATAAGAAAATGCTTATCTTCTCTTATTTAAAAGAAGGCAAAAGATGATCTCTTATCACAATATATCTCATCATTTTTAGGAATGACTACTTGTTGAAGATAAGGCTAAGAGATAACCCATTGTGAACATGTATTTTTTATTGTCATCTCTAAAGTTACATGCAAGAACATATAAAAGTATTTTATCGATCATTGTGCATGCCCTAACGATTCCTAATAGGAATACGCCAATGATCATGGCAGGTTGGCCCATTTAGTTCACTCAATCGCTGCTACTAGTAGCTGTCATTTAGTTCACTCAGGCGCCTTTTCTTTTCCTTTTCCTTGGTTTTCTTTCCTTTTTGCCTTCTCTTTTTCAGTTGTTTTGTTTTCTTCTTAACTTTTTTTTTACTTTTCGTTTTCCTTTTTCACTTTAGGTTTCATTTTTGGTTTTCTTTCTTATTTTAATTTTGTTCTCTCATTGTTTCTTTGTGGAAGCTTCTTGAAATTGCACTTTTAGAACACATGAAACAATTCTTTGATACACGTTGGACATTTATCAAATATATATATCATGTACATTTTTTAAATACATGTTTTGTACACCTTTTTGAACACATGGTAACATTGTTTTCGAATACATGTCCTACTTTTTAAAATGACAACTAACATTTTCAAACTACCGACAGTTTTTACATTCTGTAAACATTTTCAAATTTACATACATTTTCAGAAATATATTTTTAATAGAAAAACATTTTTAGTTTTGTATGTAAAAAAATTCTGAACACAAATATTTTCCATCAAATGTAGCGTACATGTTTTTTGGTGGGAGAAGCATTTTTAATACACCGAGTTAATATGTTTCTGACTTGTGATAAATATTTTCTACTCTATTTAATCATTCTACAATTTTGTATACATCAAAAGCATTTTATACACATTAACATTTTCAAAATGCAAGGTAATTTTTATTTAATTTTATGTAAAGAGTTTTCTAATATACATATTTAAAATATTTGAAAAAAGTTTTAAAAATGGAGAAAGAAAACAAAGACAAAAACTAAAAATGTGAGTAGAAACACGGCATGGCGCCTTTGTCAATGGGCGGTCCAAGACACCTGCTCCCTTTACTTGGCCGAGGCCTGGTGAGCTCACGGCGGTGGCACATAGCGAGAACGCTAATTGCTTGAAACGTTCGCCCGGGGCTACTTAGCGTGTAGGGGTTGGTGCGACATATGCCAGAGATGGCTTATCATGAGAAGCGTGGGAACTTAAGGGCCAGCAAACTGAGTGGGCCCAGCAAGCGGCTGACATGGGGCCGGCGGCCTTTATCGCCATGAAGAACATGCGGCTTCTGCAGTTACTGTGGCCGTGCTTCCTAATGGCGCGAGCTTGGTCATAGGGGTCATGGCGGCGGTCACCGCCGCTGGCCCGGCGATCCTTGTTGCCATTCCACATCTTCATGCAGTTAATGGCGCGGAGCCCGTGGGAGGGGCGGCCGACTCCGGGAAGCCGATAACAGGTCCTTGCTGAGAAGCGCTCTGCGCCGTCTTGATTATACTCACTTGCGACGAAGTAATCCGCCGTCTTGAATTAAATGCAGACAGGCCATCATGGAGTGCGGATCTTCCTGAAGGGCTGATGTAAAGAGCCGGCGTGGCAACATTACCCGCGCGGTGAAATCTCCGTCGGTCTGGCTCTGTGTAGCGCTCTGAAGGAAATATGCCCTGAGCAATAATAAAAGTTATTGTTCCTCATATCGCGATAAATGTTTATTATTCATGCTAAATTGTATTAACTTGAATATTGATACATGTGTGAATACATAGACAAACATATAAGTCACTAGTATGCCTCGCAGCTAGCTCATTAATCAAAGATGGTTATGTTTCCTAACCATAGACATGTGTTATTATTTGATTAATGGGATCCTTTGTTGGGGAGCGTAGTAATTTCAAAAATTTTCCTACGATCCGCAAGACCATGGTGATGGCATAGAGAGGGAGAGTGTCGTCCGCGTACCCTCGTGACCCGAAAGCGAGCGTTATAACTGCGTTGTTGATGTAGTAAATGCGTCTCCGCGATCCGACCGATCAAGCACGAGCGTCACGGCACCTCCGAGTTACGCACCGTTCAGCTCGATGGCGATCCCGGACTCGATCCAGCAAAGTGTCGAGGATGAGTTCCGTCGGCCACGACGGCGTGGTAGCGATGTTGATGCTCCACCGACGCGGGCTTCGGTGAAATGGAACAAGAAAGCAACTTGTTGGAAGTAATACATTTTGATGTGTGCAGTCCAATGAGTGCCGAGGCACTGCATGGATATCGTTATGTTCTTACTTCACATATGATTTGAGTAGATACTGAGTATATTTACTTGATGAAACACAAGTCTGAATTATTGAATGGTTCAAGTAATTTCAGAGTGAAGTTGAAGATCTTCGTGACAAGAGGATAAAATGTCTATGATATGATCATAGAGATGAATATCTGAGTTACGAGTTTTGGCATGCAATTAAGACATTGTGGAAATTGTTTCACAATTAATACCGCCTGGAACACCATAGTGTGATGGTGTGTCCGAACATCATAGTTGCACCCTATTGGATATGGTGTATACCATGATGTCTCTTATCGAATTACCACTATCGTTCATGGGTTAGGCATTAGAGACAACCGCACTCACTTTAAATAGGGCACCACGTAATTCCGTTGAGATGACACCGTATGAACTATGGTTTGGAGAAACCTAAGCTGTCGTTTCTTGAAAGCTTGGGGCTGCGGCGCTTATGTGAAAAAGTGTCAGTTGATAAGCTCGAACCCAAAGCGGATAAATGCATCTTCATAGGACACCCAAAACAGTTGGGTATACCTCCTATTTCAGACCCGAAGCAAAAGTAATTGTTTCTAGAACGGGTCCTTTCTCGAGAAAAGTTTCTCTCAAAAGAATTGAGTGGGAGGATGGTGGAGACTTGATGAGGTTATTGAACCATCACTTCAACCAAGATAGTAGCAGGGCACGGGAAGTTGTTCCTGTGGCACCTACATCAATTGAACTGGAAGTTGATCATGGTGATCATGAAACTTCGGATCAAGTCACTACCGAACCTCGTAGGGTGACAAGGATGCGTACTACTTCATAGTGGTACAGTAATCATGTCTTGAAGGTCATGTTGCTAGACAACAATGAACCTACGAGCTATGGAGAAGCAATGGTGGGCCCGGATTCCGACAAATGGCTCGAGGCCATAAAATCCGAGAGAGGATCCATGTATGAAAACAAAGTGTAGACTTTGGAAGAACTGCTTGATGGTCTTAAGGCTATTGGGTACAGATGGATTTTAAAAGGAAGACAGACAATGATGGTAAGTATCACCACTAAGAAAGCTTGACTTTCGTTAAGATGTTTTCCGACAAGATTCAAGGAGTTGACTACGGTGAGGCTTTCTCACTCATAGTGATGCTAAGAGTCTGTTGGAATTGGATCAGCAGTTACTGCATTATTTATGAAATCTTGCGATAGGATGTCAAAACATTGTTTCTCGACAATTTTCTTGAGGAAAGGTTGTATGTGATACAACCGAAAGGTTTTGACAATCTGAAAGACGCTAACAAGTATGCAAAGCTCCAGCAATCCTTCTAAGGACTGGAGTAAGCATCTCAGAGTTGGAATGTACACTTTGATGAGATGATCAAAGATTTTGGGTTTATACAAAGTTTATGAGAAACTTGTATTTCCAAAGAAGTGAGTGGGAGCACTATAGAATTTCGATGAGTATATGTTGTTGACATATTGTTGATCGAAATGATGTAGAATTTCTGGAAAGAATATAGGGTTATTTGAAAAGTGTTTTCAATAGAAAACCTGGATTAAGCTGCTTGAACATTGAGCATCAAGATCTATGAGGATAGATCAAAACCGCTAAATGGTACTTTCAAATGAGCACATACCTTGACATGATCTTGAAGGTGTTCAAGATGGATCACCAAAGAAAGAGTTCTTGCCTGAGTTGTAAGGTATGAAGTTAAGACTTAAAGCTCGACCACGGCGGAAGAAAGAGAAAGGATTTAATGTCGCCCCTATGTCTTAGCCATAGGCTCTATACTGAGATGTCATGCTTTGTACCGCACTGATATGTGCCTTGCCATGTGTCCGCAAGGGGTACAAGAGTGATCCAGGAATGGATCATTGGACAGCGGTCAAAATTTTCCTTGGAGTAATAAGGACATGTTTCTCGATTATGGAGGTGATAAAGAGTTCGGCGTAAAGGGTTACGTCGATGCAAGCTTTAACACCTATCCGAATGACTCTGAGTAGCAAACCGGATACGTATAGTGGAGCAACCATTTGGAATAACTCTTTGGGTGTTGGTCACATGGCGATGTGACCTATCAGTGTTAATCACATGACGATGTGAACTAGATTATTGACTCTAGTGCAAGTGGGAGACTGTTGGAAATATGCCCTAGAGGCAACAATAAATTAGTTATTATTATTATATTTCTTTGTTCATGATAATCGTTTATTATCCATGCTATAATTGTATTGATAGGAAACTCAGATACATGTGTGGGTACATAGACAACACCATGTCCCTAGTAAGCCTCTAGTTGACTAGCTCGTTGATCAATAGATGGTTACGGTTTCCTGATCATGGACATTGGATGTCGTTGATAACGGGATCACATCATTAGGAGAATGATGTGATGGACAAGACCCAATCCTAAGCCTAGCACAAAGATCGTGTAGTTCGTATGCTAAAGCTTTTCTAATGTCAAGTATCATTTCCTTAGACCATGAGATTGTGCAACTCCGGATACCGTAGGAATGCTTTGGGTGTACCAAACGTCACAACGAATCGGGTGGCTATAAAGGTGCACTACGGGTATCTCCGAAAGTGTCTGCTTGGGTTCGCATTTAATCGAGATGGGATTTGTCACTCCGTGTGACGGAGAGGTATCTCTGGGCCCACTCGGTAGGACATCATCATAATGTGCACAATGTGACCAAGGGGTTGATCACGGGATGATGTGTTACTGAACGAGTAAAGAGACTTGCTGGCAACGAGATTGAACAAGGTATCGGCATACCGACGATCGAATCTCGGGCAAGTACAGTACCGCTAGACAAAGGGAATTGTATACGGGATTGACTGAATCCTTGACATCATGGTTCATCCGATGAGATCATCGTGGGACATGTGGGAGCCAACATGGATATCCAGATCCCACTGTTGGTTATTGACCGGAGAACGTATCGGTCATGTCTGCATGGTTCCCGAACCCGTAGGGTCTACACACTTAAGGTTCGGTGACGCTAGAGTTGTTATGGGAAATAGTATGTGGTTACCGAAGGTTCTTCGGAGTCCCGGATGAGATCCTGGACATGACGAGGAGCTCCGGAATGGTCCGGAGGTGAAGATCGTTATATTGGACAAAGGGTATTGGAGTCCGAATTGTTCCGGGGTACCAGTGATGACCAGCGTGTCCGAAAGGGGTTTGGAGGCCCGGCAAGCTTGGGGCCTTATGGGCCAAGGGAGAGGCACATCAGCCCACTAAGGGGCTGGCGCCCCTCCACCCCATCTCACGTAACTGGAGAGGTGGGGCGCCAACCCTAGGGCAGCCGCCTCCCGGCTTGGGGGCAAGTTTCCTAGGGGTGGGGGCGCCAAAACCCATCTAGGGTTTCCCCTATGGCCGCCGCCCTTCCTAGGGAACCCTAGGCGCCTCCCCTCCTCCCTTCCCCTATATATAATGAGAGAGAGAGGGCAGCCGCACCCTTCCCATGGCGCAGCCCTCTCCCTCCTCCAACACCTCCTCCTCCTCCGTAGTGCTTGGCGAAGCCCTGCCGGAGAACCACGAGCTCCATCACCACCATGCCGTCGTGCTGTCGGAGTTCTCCCTCAACTTCTCCTCTCCCTTTGCTGGATCAAGAAGGAGGAGACGTCCCTGGGCTGTACGTGTGTTGAACGCGGAGGCACCGTTGTTCGGTGCTTAGATCAGAATCAACCGTGATCTGAATCGCTGCGAGTACGACTCCTTCATCCGCGTTCTTGTAACGCTTCCGCTTAGCGATCTTCAAGGGTACGAAGATGCTCATCCTCTCCCTCTCTTGTTGCTAGAATCTCCATAGATTGATCTTGGTGATGCGTAGAAAATTTTGAATTTCTGCTACGTTCCCCAACAAGAAGGGACTACTCCATCAGTTGGTTTAACTGCGGTGGTCACTACGCCTGAGAAAAATCACACCATTAAGAAGCAACGTCGGGGGGGAAGGAGAATGCTCGGAGCAAACAAGTGTGGCGGCCTCCCTTGAGGAGGGCCGCCGATCCTGATGAGGACCCTATGCTGGAACTGCCGCGGGATTGGTGATCCCGCGACAGTACGTGAGCTCTGCGATCTTGTGGAGGCTAGTGCGCCGTCGGTGCTTTGTATAGTGGAAACACAGATTGCAAAGAACCGAGTGGAGGGTTTGGCGGCTTCTTTAGGTTTTGATAGTAGTTTTGCAATAGCCAGTAGCGGGAGGAGTGGAGGACTATGTATTTTCTGGAAATCAAATGTTGAGCTTGCAATAAAAAACTTTTCTCAATACCACATTGACTCATGGGTTTCTGAACCAGGCGTCGTGCAATGGCGACTGACGTGTTTCTATGGAGAGGCTAACAGGAGTCTGAGGTATAAAACTTGGGACACGATGAGGAGATTGCAGGGAGAGAGTACCCTGCCTTGGGTTTGCATCGGTGACTTCAACGAAATTTTGCGCCAAGAAG
This sequence comes from Aegilops longissima, assembly GCA_021605205.1. Taxonomy (NCBI): domain Eukaryota; kingdom Viridiplantae; phylum Streptophyta; class Magnoliopsida; order Poales; family Poaceae; genus Aegilops; species Aegilops longissima. The sequence continues at coordinate 627,280,742 of CM038678.1, forward strand.
AGCAAATGGGACCAAACACTCGCGACAGCTCGCAGATCGCTGGGTTAGGGAGGCTGTTGACGTCTGTGGCTTGTCGGACCTAGGGTATAAGGGTTTGGACTGGACTTTTGAGAAGCGGGTGACGGGTGGACAGTACTGCAGGGTCCGATTGGATAGAGCTTTGGCTACACCGAGTTGGTCGAGTTTGTTATTTTTTTAGGCCTCTGATGAAAGTGCAACACGAGTCAGAGATATACTAACAACATATTGCAATGCCTCCGGCCAAAGGATAAATCAAGACAAATCATCCATCTTTTTCAGCAAAGGTGTGCCTGCTTTAACAAAAGAGTCGATCAAGCAAACGTTGAATGTTCATAATGAATCTTTATCAGAGAAATACCTAGGCTTACCCTCTGATGTGGGTAGAGCAAAGAAAGGATCATTTAGATATCTAAAGGACCGAATCTGGAAACGTGTTCAAGGGTGGATGGAGAAGTGCTTATCAGCGGGCGGTAAAGAAGTGCTCATAAAATCAGTGGCTCAATCCATTCCTACATATTCAGTGGCGTGCTTCAAATTACCACGGGGTCTTTGTGAGCATATCAATGGCATAATTCGGAAGTTCTGGTGGGGGAGTAGGAATGGAGAAAGGAAGACAGCGTGGGTCTCATGGAGTACAATGACTAAACCAAAATTTATGGGAGGTTTAGGCTTTCGGGACATCGAACTGTTCAACATGGCATTACTTGCTCGCCAAGCCTGGAGATTATTACATGAGCCTGAGACGTTGAGCGCACGAGTTCTTAGAGCCCGTTATTATCCTAATGCAAACATCCTTGACGCTACTCTGGGTCAGGCCCCATCCCAGGTTTGGCGTTCGATTTTGGAGGGAGGGATGTTTTGTCTCTAGGGCTGATTAAGAGAATCAGAGATGGTTCGACTACCCGGATTTGGTCTGACAACTGGATACCGAGGGACTACAAACTACGGCCGATCTCCGCTACAACAGCTAACCCACCTTCGTTGGTGTCAGAGCTTATCAATCCTGTGACCCGCTCTTGGAATAGGCAAACACTCACGGATCATTTCATTGCACCGGATATTGAGGTGATCATCAACATACCCATCAGCAATTGGGTGCAAGATGACTTTTGGGCGTGGCACTATGATGGGCGTGGTGTTTTCTCAGTTCGTTCAGCGTACCAGATGATTACGGCAATCAAGGCTCAACGGGAAGATTGGCTCGAACACCGATCGGGACACTCCAACATTGCAGCTGACAGGAATTCATGGACACAGTTGTGGAAAGTGAAAGTGCCATCCAAAATTCGCGTTTTTGTGTGGCGGCTCGCGCACACCTCGCTTCCCACGGGTCTAGTCCGGCACCAGAGGAAAATGGCAGACAATCCTGTCTGCTCTATATGTAATGCAGAGGAAGACTCATGGAGACACTCACTTCTAAGCTGTACCATGGCCAGGTGCATGTGGGCTTTGGGCGACGATGAACTACTTGAGCATGTGATATCGAACCAAAACGAGGATGCTAGGCTTTGGCTTTTCTGGCTCTTCGAGACCACAAATCAACACGACCTTGTGCGTGTTCTGGTGACCATGTGGGTGATATGGTGGGCTCGGAGAAAGGCTATTCATGACAATGAATTTCAGAGTCCATTATCAACGATGTGCTTCATCAAGAGATACTTGGATGACCTAGAGATTGCGGCTGTCAGAACACCAAACCCACACAGTTGGGGCGGGTGGGTCGGCCCCGTGCTAGAGCGTGGCTACCACCTTCGGGGGAGGCGTCAAAGCTAAATTGTGATGGAGCTGTTTCCACCTTGGGAGAAAGAGGAGCTTCTGCAGTGGTATGTAGAAACAACGCCGGAATCTATCTGGAAGCTTCGGCAGTGGTGTATGAGGGTTTGATCGACCCCGCGAGCCTGGAGGCGCTAGCATGCAGCGAGGCTCTCGCCCTCGCTCAGGACCTAAACTCGACATTGTTTGTTACCCTAAAAGAAAACTAGTAAACCCACCCAGAAGCTCCTTGATTTCATGGCAAACAGCTGTGACAGCCGTTCCCTCTGAAGATTCAGAGTCGCGCATCTTAACCACCTAGCATCACTTCCAGTGCAAAACCCTTGTGTATACCAGTTCTCGGGCAAGCTGGATTCCATTACGAATGGCATACATCTCCATGGCTTGAGCTCTAGCCGCAACCCGGTACCAAACTGCCCGCGCCGGCGCCGCCCGTACAAGCTCTCCGTCAGAGTCCGAACCACAAGTCCTGTGCTGCCCTTTTCCGGCGAGCAGTCTCCATTATGCTATAACGCTATACATCTGTACATTCGCAAGCAAGCGATTACATGACAGCGCCGCCGTCGTCATGGTCATGGTGAGCCACCCTCTTCTTGTACACATAGACGCGCGACACAACCACGAAGGCGGCCAGCTCCGCCGCGCAGAGCCCGGCGAGCAGCCAGTAGAAGTAGTCGAGGTGGGCGCGGTTGAGGTTGTTGGAGAACCAGCTGGCGCCGCTCTTCTTGGTGGCGCCGTCGATGGCGGAGATGAGGAAGCTGCTGAGGAAGTGGCCCACCCCGAAGATGCTGAGGAAGAAGGCCAGCCCCAGGCTGCGCAGCGCGTCGGGCACCTGGTCGTAGAAGAACTCCTGCAGCCCGATCATGGCGAACACGTCCGACAGCCCGAACAGCACGTACTGCGGCACCATCCACCACAGGCTCATCGGCAGCGCCGCCTTGGGGTCGTCCACGAGGCCGGCCTCCCTCGCCACGCCCAGCCGCCTCGCCTCCACCAGCGCCGCCACCACCATGGCCACCAGCGCCAGGACCAGGCCGGTGCCGATCCTCTGCAGCATGGTGATGCCCGAGGACAGGCGCGTGAACCGCCGCGCCGCCGGCACGAAGAGGCGGTCGTAGACCGGGATGAAGGTGATGATGGTCAGGCTGATGAACGTCTGCAGCGCCGCCGGCGGCACCCGGAAGGTGGCGCCGATCCGCCGGTCCAGCGTCGCGGCCTGCTTCGTGAAGAAGGTCGACGACTGGGAGAAGATGACGGCGTAGATGATGCACGTCGCCCAGATGGGAAACAGCCGCAGCAGGCCCCTCACCTCCTCCCGGTGCTCCGCGTTGAATTCACCATCCTCACCGGCAAGAGTACTGCTTGTTACACCAATAGATCAAACAAATCAATTAGCACCGTAATGTAAGCCTGAAGCATTCAGAAATCTCATGGCCAAATAGCAGATTTTAGATGAGAATGATCGATGATGAGTGATCATACTTGGCGCATTGGCTGGACTTGGAGCCTTTGAGGAGCGCGACGAAGGCCCTGGCGAGGCGGGCGAAGGGGCTGGACTGGGTGGAGGTGTAGTAGCGGTAGCGGCGGGTGCCGAGCAGGAACATGGCGAGCGCCAAGACCATGACGAGGCAGGGGATGCCGAAGCCGAGGCCCCAGCCGATGTTGTCCTGGATGTAGCTGGAGACCACGGTGGTGGCGGCGGTGCCGGAGCACATGCCGAAGTACCACCAGTTGAAGAAGGAGCTCCGGGAGACGGACTCCTCGGGGTGGTGCTGGTCGAACTGGTCGGCGCCGAACGCCTGCGCGCAGGGCTTGTGCCCGGCCTCCGCCAGCGCCACCAGGTAGAGCGAGACGTAGAAGATGGTCACCTGCACCGGCGACGGCGAGCACGCGCCCGAGAGCGAGGTGAAGCTGGTGCACCCCTCCGAGTGGAACACCGGGAGCGCCGAGGACAGGGTCAGCATGCCCATGCTCTGCAACGGCAACCCGGATGTCAGTGGTCAGGTGGACGCGCTTCTCTGTCAGTGGAAGTGCGCGGGCTTGATTGGGGGAGGCACTTTTTTGTCAAAAGGGGAATTTTTACGGGAGGGGAAAAGCGGGCTGACCACGACGAAGAGGACGGAGGCGAGGACGATGGTGCGGAACCTGCCGAGCCAGGCGTCGGCGACGCAGGCCACCAGCAGCGGCAGCATCGTGGCGACGCCGCTCCACGCGTTGATCGCCGCGGCGGCGCCGGCCGTGGACTCCCCCAGCGGCCCCGTCAGGTAGCTGATGAGGTTCGCCGACACGCCGTGGTACGCGAACCGCTCCGCGATCTCCACACCTTCAATCCAAGAAAAGAACCCAAATTAAGGCCGCCACTCGATCGATGATCATCCATAGACTTTCGCCGGATCGTCATGGGCGGGATCGGGGGCCGGGGGCGTACCGAGGACGAACATGGCGGCGGACCATCGGCCGGTGGAGGCGCGCGGGGCGGGGCCGCCGCGGAAGTCCACGACGCCGGGGACGGCGCCGTCGGTCCGGGGCAGGAGGAGGGCCCGGGTGGCGTCCATTCTTCTTCAGTTGGGTCTGGTCTGGTGCGTCGCGTGTGCGTGCCGGCAAACTAAACTGGAAGGGGCTGCTGCACAAATGCGACGGGAGGCGTGGCGGGCATCATATACCGTGGCAGCGCGCAGCACGACGGGCGGGCTCGGACAAGGAGGTACACGACACGATTCACGCTGCAATCCGCCCTTTTCCCTTCGCTTTTCGCTAACAAAATACCATCTTTTTTCTCTGGGAATCTTCTGCTAAGCACCTGCTAGTAAATGGCCCGTGCGACTTTACACGGATGTGTACGCTTCACGTGGTGGGTAAATTGATAATGATGCTGCCCATGATAGTATCCTTTACATTACAGCAAAAGAAAATGTGGCGCTGTCCCCAGCCATGAATGACATTGGCGTGCACGGCGACGGCGGACGCGGCCATGGATGGATCATGATCCTGAATTCGTACCGGGTGAAGAGGAGTGTGCGGTAGAGCCGGAGAATCACGCCACCTACCTATCGAATCGGAGCGGGGGTTGCGGGGGATGGGATGGCAGGAGACGTGCGTATGCGGAGAGGCGACCTGATCTGGTTCCGGAGTTGGCGCGGCCCCGTTTGGCCGGTTGCGTCGCGGGGAATCGCGTGGGGATCCCGGACCTCCACGGGATCTCTTGCGGGGGATTGCCAGCCACCTAGGACTAGTAGTGTATGAATGTTTTTTTTTTTTGAGAATTTTCATTCAAATCACGAAACAGTACAAAGTAGTTGACCCTTACGAGCACACTGAAACGCAAACACAAAGGACTATGAACACCTAGAGCAGTGACGTAGCTATAGGATGGCGGTCCATGGACCACCCTGGAATTTGGCCCATTAGTTTAGTACTTCTCTGGAAAAAAAAGGAAGCATATCCAGGCCCAACTCAGGTCTCAGCCGGTCAGCCCATGTACATGCGAAGCATTGGCTGTTTCTTTAGTCTCCTCATACGCGTGTATGTACGCTGATCGTTCCTAATTCCAGACTCCTCGTCGTCTCCTCTTCCTCTGGTCTCCGGAAGTCTGAAACCCTAGCGCCATCACCCAGCGCAAGGCCGGCACTCCGGCAGGGCACCTGCCGATGGCGACGGCCAGGCGCAGGACGCGCGCACGCACGCAAAGGTACAGCCCCGTACAGTGAGCACTGGTTATTTTATTTTCTACTTCAATCTAGAGTAGGATTTTTGTTCTTCTCTAATTCAAAGCAAAATTTCCTTTTGCTCTGAATATTTTAACGATTTGTTTAGAGTGCAAGCTTCAAAGTGCATATGTTGAGAAGGAGGTATACCGACAAACAAGGTGTGTTATATTTTACGCGAATGTAAGACTTGAACATGAATTTTAATATGCTTCGAAAGACCTTATTGATATGTGCTTTGGATATATTCTGTGTGCATGTGTTGGTTTGTTAAACTTGTGGTGTAAATTTTATTTTGTGCCAATTGGACCACCCTGACATAAAATCCTGGCTACGCCACTGACCTAGAGTACCCTAAGACAACCATGACACAAGAAGATCTCCGGATCCCTGTGTCATCATCCCTGGATCTTGAAAGAAGACCCCTGCAGCAGAAGGATTTGCAACCAGGCGCAAGCAGGTCATCATCTTCGATCACGGTATAATTATCACCACGTTGCTTCCTCATTTTTTGACACCAGCGCTGAGAGGGCATGTACATCAATCCAACACACCTGCAACAGCCGTCACCATCTTTGGCTTTGAGTACAGCGAAAAGTGTCCCTTCCGGAAGGAAGAGAATTCGAGTCATCCGACCGGTCCAAGATCGCTGACCGGGCCATCCGCCCGACAAGCGGGATCTCCCACCAAAGATCGACGCAGAGGAAGGAGAAGAACAGCAGCAGCAAATCATACCGACAAGGAAGAAGAAGGGTCTTTGTCTCCCTGCATCCATCGCCCATCTGAGGACCCAAACGGCCAGTGCCAATGGACCTCCATCCACCATAGCCCGCGACCTCGACGAGATCCGGGGATCCCCCATCCCGCTGGCTCCTAGACGAAGGCAAAAGCCTCGCCTGACCGCGAACGTAGTCCGGAGAAACTTATTCCGACGCGACACCGCCGCAACAGCCTCGGCAACGTCTCCCTCAACCCTAACCCTACCACACACCCACCAAGCGAACATACCCGAGGTTCCCCTTCCCTCCCGCCGTCGGAGCGGTCGACGGAGAGAGAGGGAACCGGCGGCGCGCAAGGAAACCCTCGTCCCTAGATCGCCTCGTGCAGTAGTGTAAGAATGTTGTAATGTAATGTGACGAATGGAATGCTCCCACAACTCTGTTTTTAAAGACCTCTTTGGTTCACAGGATTTTCATACAAATTTTAAAAGTTGGAATCTTAAAAGTTTTCTTTATCGGTCGTTTGATCTTTAGGATTGAATCATGTATGAATGTTTCGTGAGGATTTTCTTGCACTGCATTTCGTAGGAAATGCAGCATACACTTGGACCTATGAAAACAATCTTTTGTATTTTTATGCAATCAAATGAAGCAAAAACATGTATTTACATGCCAGCCAGCATTTTTAGAATCCTACGAATCAATTATACCCTTAGGTCCTAACTTCTTGAAGGGTCCTATAGGGTCTTTACTCTTCTGTATGTAGTACCCACACAAAAAGTTTTTTACTCCTACCGGCAAAAAAAAAACGTTTAAGTCATCAACGTTCTTAAGGGTTCCTATACAGTCCCTTTGATGTTTTGACTTACTGTTGATAGTATGACGGTGCTCGGTTTAGCGTGGCGTAAGATGGCGGCGATGGGGACGAGTGGAGGTGGAATGTGGGGGTTAGGGGTCCTGGTGCGATTTGCATGCTTGATGTACATGGTGTCCCATTGAGAAGGGGAAAATGAAAAACAAAGACAAACATAATTAAACGTGTGCGAGCGTTTCGCTTGATGAGGTGTGTGAGTGGTGACAGGGACGGGGGAGGGGGCAAACGATAAGAAAACTTGTTTTCTGTGAAAATATGAATGCTCCAGTCTCTGCATCACGTGATGCACACAACCATTTTTGTTAAATGTGAACCGCGTTCAAGTCAACGAGTATGAGACAATGATTTAAATAAAAAGAAAACACAAGCACGAGCGGACCGATAAGAAAACCTGCATCGTTCGTTGTGACATTCCGGTGCTATGGAAAATCAAACAAAAAAAATGTACTGAGCCCTTTAGCAATTTATAGGATCAAAGTGGAGACTTCCTGAATTCAAGGCCTGGATTGCACGTACTACACGACAACTTTGATGATTGCATACGTATTTTTTTTTTGCGGGAGATTGCATACGTATTTTACTCTACCCTCCTGCAATATCAATGTCATACGTTGTACGTATTTTATAGTGGTATCTATTTAATCTGAAAAGGATTGTGTCCGGACTCCGTTTGTCTGTACAAGTTGACAGTGAAACCGATGCACAGTCGTTGTTGGAGCCTTTCTCAGAGTATCCAACACTTAAACCAGGTCGCTGTTCATCGTTCGAGAGATGGACGTGTGAAACCACATCTTACAGGCCGTGAAAAGAATGCCCAGTTCGAGACAGTTCACTGTCTCCTATTTTCAGTTTCTGGAGTAGAGTAGAGTTGAGTTGGTACTCGTCAGGTCCAAACGTGTGATGGACCAATCTCAAGCTACACCGATGCGGCGAGCTGCCGCGGGCGCAGCAGATCCGGGGCGTGTGCCGGCTGCGCAGGGACACACGCCCGGGCACGTTCCCCACGCGCTCTGCGCGTGCCCGTCGCGCGCAAAAGGGGACGGGGCGTCCTCCGTGCACGGGCCTCGCGCCACCTCGGACAGGCAAGGCTCTTTCCTCATCTGCCTTCCCCGAAACGGACAAAGCACGCAAGGACTACTTGCTTCACCAGTAAACCAGTATAGCAGAGAGTTGCAGCCTTCTGATCTGTTTTCTTTCCTTTTGAGCTGTATTTTTGTTTGTTTGTTTGAATAAAAATAATTTGCTCGTTTTCTTCATGTATATAAACATATAAAAGGCAGAAATGGTGTGCAGCTTAATGGTGTGCCCAGCTGCACAGTTAAGGGCATGGCAATGCATGGCTCTAGGATGATACCCGCGGGCCATGTTAGAGCATCTACAGCCGGACATCCAAACCCTTCTAGAAAAAATCTACTAAAAGAAATCCAGAAGAAATCTAGAGGGGATTCACTGCGGCATCATCTCATCAAGGAGGCACCATCATCATTCGTCTACACCATCACCATCCTATCTCTATCTCTTTGTAATACAATAGCCCTCGTGGATCCATTTTTGTATTAGGGTGGCGATGTCCTGGACTAAGGGGTATCAACCTATACGGCCTACCGTCCATGGGCCGGGCTGATGACTCGTCGAACATTAGAGAAAGGATTACTGAAGTTGTGTCCCTCTGCATCAGCAGGATGGAAACTTCCGAAGACTTGGCGTATACTTCAATGAAAGTTCTAGTAATCGACATGTTTATTCTTAGTTGGCAACCAACCATATGTGTAACCTAAATACCCCGGTGCATAAACAAGCTGAAGGGTTTATTCTTTAGGGACACGAACACAAGCCGAGGCTCATCCCACTTTCTTAGGCTCATTATTCTCTCCTCCCTTTTTATGTGAAACTCTTCTTCCTTATTTATGCCCACCGATTACGCCACATGTCAGCCCACTTTGTTTCATGAGTTGTTTTTCTCACAAACAGGACCAATTATTACTACCTATCATTTTTTGACGATGTTTACTGATTTAGAATCATAGAAGAGCATGATGTAAAGCAGCAAGGTGGTACTATTTATAATAAGGAAACAAATATTGTATTTTGTATAGTGGTCCATAGCTCGGTTGGTCGTAGCTTTGGCTAGACCGGCAATGTGGAGAGATCGATCCCTGCGAAGACACCTTTTTCTCGCGAGAGCTATGTCTAGCACGTAAGGGCATGTACAATTATGCTATCTTAGGAGTGCCACGTATGATAAATAATGAGGTGGAGGAGAGAGAGAGCTGATAAGAAAATGCTTATCTTCTCTTATTTAAAAGAAGACAAAAGATGATCTCTTATCACAATATATCTCATCACATTTTTAGGAATGACTACTTGTTGAAGATAAGGCTAAGAGATAACCCATTGTAGACATGTTTTTATTGTCATCTCTAAGTTACATGCAAGACTTAATATAAAACTATTTTATCAATCATTGTACATGCCCTAACGATTCCTAATAGGAATCGCCTATGGGTGATCATAGCGGGTTGGCCCATTTAGTTCACTCAATCGCTGCTACTAGTAGCTGTCATTTGGTTCACTCGAGCGCCTTTTCTTTTCCTTTTTCCTTGGTTTTCTTTGCCTTTTTTTTACCTTGCTTCTCTTTTTTTCAGTTGTTTTTTTGTTTTCTTTCTTCGCTTTTTACTTTTTCGTTTTTTTCACTTTTTTCACTTTAGGTTTCATTTTTTGGTTTTCTTTCTTATTTTAATTTTGTTCTCTCATTGTTTCTTTGTCGACTTCTTATCGGTACACTTTTAGGGCACACATGAAACAATTCTTTGATACACGTTGGACATTTATCAAATATATATATCATGTACATTTTTTTAAATACATGTTTTGTACACTTTTTTGAACACATGGTAACATTGTTTTCCGAATACATGTCCTACTTTTTAAAATGACAACTAACATTTTTCCAAACTACACGAGCAGTTTTTACATTCTGTAAACATTTTCAAATTTACACATACATTTTCGAAATATATTTTAATAGAAAAACATTTTTAGTTTGTATGTAAAAAATTCTGAACACAGAAATATTTCCATCAAATGTGACGTACATGTTTTAGTGGGAGGAAACATTTTTTGTACACCGAGTTAATATGTTTCTGACTTGTGATAAATATTTTCTACTCTATTTAATCACATTCTACAATTTTGTATACATCAAAAGCATTTTATACACATTAACATTTTCAAAATGCAAGGTAATTTTTTTATTTAATTTTATGTAAAGAGTTTTTCTAATATACATATTTAAAATATTTCGAAAAAAAGTTTTTAAAAATACAGGAAAGAAAACAAAGACAAAAACAAAAATGTGAGTAGAAAACACGGCATGACGCCTTTGTCCAATGGGCCGGTCCAAGACCTGCTCACTGCAGGCGAGGCCTAGTCGACTCACAGCAGGTGGCACATAGCGAGAGCAACTAATTAACGAACGTTCCTTCGGGAGCCTCGCAACGTGTAGGGGGTTGGGTGCGACATATGCCAAAGGATGGCTTATCATGAAGGGGGCGAGTAGAACTTCTGGGGCCCGCCGACTAGTGGGCCCCGCCGACGGCCCAGCATGGGGCCGACAGCCTTTATCCGCCGCGGGCGGGTCTTGCCGGCTGCGGATTACTGTAGCCGTGCTTCTAATGACGCGAGCTTGGTCATGGGGTCATGGCAACAGTGCCGCCGCCTGGCGGGCGATCACTGTTGCCATTCCCTGTCTTGTCTGGTTAATGGCGCATGGAGCCCGTGGGAGGGGCCGGCCGACTCCCGGAGGCCGACTCCAACGGGTCCGTCTTTGGGGCGCTCTCGCCGTCTTCGGTACTCCCGCCGACAGGCGGGTCCCGCCGTCTTCGGGTCGTACAGACAGGCCATCATGGGTACAGGGATCTTCCCACGGGGCTGATGTCAGGGCCGGCGTGGCAACATTGCCGCGCCGGACGGAGATCTCCGTCAGTACGGCGCTCTGTGGCCATACCTGAAGGAAATATGCCCTAGAGGCAATAATAAAGTTATTATTTATTTCCTCATATCATGATAAATGTTTATTATTCATGCTAGAATTGTATTAACCGGAATATTGATACATGTGTGAATACATAGACAAACATATAAGTCACTAGTATGCCTCTACTTGACTAGCTCATTAATCAAAGATGGTTATGTTTCCTAACCATAGACATGTGTTGTTATTTGATTAATGGGATCACTGTTGGGGAACGTAGTAATTTCAAAAATTTTCCTACGATCACGCAAGACCATGGTGATGGCATAGCAACGAGAGGAGAGTGTCCGTCCACGTACCCTCGTGAGACCGAAAGCGAAGCGTTATAACAACGCGGTTGATGTAGTCGACGTCTCCACGATCCGACCGATCCAAGCACCGAGCGTCGGCACCTCCGAGTTACGCACCGTTCAGCTCGATGGCGATCCCGGACTCGATCCAGCAAAGTGTCGGGGATGAGTTCCGTCGAGACGACGGCGTGGTGACGATGTTGATGCTCCACCGGCGCAGGGCTTCGCCTAAGCTCATGACGATATGACTTCTCCGCGGGGCTTCGCCTAAGCTCATGACGATATGACCGAAGTGGAATATGGTGGAAGGGGCACCGCACGGCTAAGGAAAGATCCGTAGATCAACTTGTGTGTCTTGGGGTGCCCCTGCCCCGTGATATAAAGGAGCCAAGGGGAGGTGGCGGCCCTAGGGGAGGCGCACAGGAGGAGTCCTACTCCCACCGGGAGTAGGACTCCCCCCCCCTCTCCTAGTTGGACTAGGATTGGAGGAGGGGGAAGAGGGAAGGGGCGCCGCCCCCCTTCCTTTTCTCCCATGGCCCATTAAGGCCCATGGACTTCCCAGGGGGTTCCGGTAACCTCCCGGTACTCCGGTAAAATCCCGATTTCACCCGGAACACTTCCGATGTCCAAATGTAGGCTTCCAATATATCAATCTTTATGTCTCGACCATTTCGAGACTCCTCGTCATGTCCGTGATCACATCCGGACTCGAACAACCTTGATGCATCAATACTTATAAACTCATTATGAATCATCATCGAAGCGTTAAGCGTGCGGACCCTACGGGTTCGAGAACTATGTAGACATGACCTAGAACCATTCTCGGTCAATAACCAATAGCGGAACCTGGATGCCCATATTGGTTCCTACATATTCTCTGAAGATCTTTATCGGTCAAACCGCATAACGACATCGTTGTTCCTTTGTCATCGGTATGTTACTTACCCGAGATTCGATCGTCGGTATCCAATACCTAGTTCAATCTCGTTACGGTAAGTCTCTTTACTCGTTCCGTAATACATCATCTCACAACTAACTCATTAGTTGTAATGCTTGCAAGGCTTAAGTGATGTGCATTACCGAGAAGGCCGGAGATACCTCTCCGACAATCGGAGTGACAAAACCTAATCTCGAAATCGCCAACCCAACAAGTACCTTTGGAGACACTGTAGTACTCCTTTATAATCACCCGATTCGTTGTGACGTTTGGTAGTACCAAAGTGTTCCTCCGTAAACAGGAGTTGCATAATCTCATAGTTACAGGAACATGTATGGGTCATGAAGAAAGCATTAACATACTAAGCGATCAAGTGTTAAGCTAACGGAATGGGTCATGTCAATCAGATCATTCAACTAATGATGTGACCTTGTTAATCAAATAACAACTCCTTGTTCATGGTTAGGAAACATAACCATCTTTGATTAACAAGCTAGTCAAATAGAGGCATACTAGTGACATCTTGTTTGTCTATATATTCACACATGTATTATGTTTCCGGTTAATACAATTCTAGCATGAATAATAAACATTTATCATGATATAAGGAAATAAATAATAACTTTATTATTGCCTCTAGGGCATATTTCCTTGATCTCCCACTTGCACTAGAGTCAATAATCTAGATTACAAAGTAATGATCCTTACACCCATGGAGTCTTGGTGCTGATCATATTTTGCTCGTGGAAGAGGCTTAGTCAGCGGTGCGCAACATTCAGATCCGTATGTATTTTGCAAATCTCTATGTCTCCCACTTGGACTTGGTCCCAATGGAATTGAAGCGTCTCTTGATGTGCTTGGTCCTCTTGTGAAATCTGGATTCCTTTGCCAAGGCAATTGCACCATTGTCACGAGAAGATCTTCATCGGTCCCGATGCACTAGGTATGACACCTAGATCGGAAATGAACTCTTTCATCCAGACTCCTTCATTCGCTGCTTCCGAAGCAGCTATGTACTCCGCTTCACATGTAGATCCCGCCACGGCGCTTTGTTTAGAACTGCACCAACCGCAGCTCCACCGTTTAATAAAAACACGTATCCGGTTTGCGATTTAGAATCGTCCGGATCGATGTCAAAGCTTACATCGGCGTAACCATTTACGACTAGCTCTTTGTCACCTCCATATCGAGAAACATATCCTTAGTCCTTTTCGGTATTTCAGGATGTTCTTGACCGCTGTCCGATGATCCATTCTGGATTACTTTGGTACCTTCTGCCAAGCTTACAGCTAAGCATCGTCGGTCTGGTACACAGCATTGCATACATGATAGAGCCTATGGCTGAAGCATAGGAACATCTTTCATTTTCTCTCTATCTTCTGCTGTGGTGGGGCATTGAGTCGACTCAATCTTACACCTTGTAACACAGTAAAAACCTTTCTTTGCTCGATCCATTTTGAACTTTTCAAAACTTTATCAAGGTATGTGCTTTGTGAAAGTCAATCAAGCGTCTTGATCTATCTCTATAGATCTTGATGCCCAATATATAAGCAGCTTCACGAGGTCTTTCATTGAAAACTTTTATTCAAGTATCCTTTTATGCTATCCAGAAATTCTATATCATTTCCAATCAATAATATGTCGTCCACATATAATATTAGAAATGCTCTGAGCTCCCACTCACTTTCTTGTAAATCAGGCTTCTCCAAAAGTCAGCACAAACCCATATGCTTTGATCACATTATCAAAGCGTTTATTCCAACTCGAGAGGCTTGCACTGACCATAAATTGATCGCTGGAGCTTGCACACTTTGTTAGCACCTTTTGGATCGACAAAACCTTCTGGTTGCATCATATACAACTCTTCTTCTAGAAATCCATTCAAGAATGCAGTTTTACATCCATTTGCCAAATTTCATAATCATAAAATCGGCAATCGCTAACATGATTCGGACAGACTTAAGCATCGCTTCGGGTGAGAAAGTCTCATCGTAGTCAACTCCTTGAACTTGTCGAAAACCTTTTGCAACAAGTCGAGCTTTGTAGACAGTTACATTACCATCGGCGTCGGTCTTCTTCTTAAAGATCCATTTATTTTCAATGGCTTGCCGATCATCGGGCAAGTCAACCAAAGTCCATACTTTGTTCTCATACATGGATCCCATCTCAGATTTCATGGCTTCCAGCCATTTTGCGAATCTGGGCTCACCATCGCTTCTTCATAGTTTGTAGGTTCGCCATGGTCAAGTAACATGACTTCGAATAAGATTACCGTACCACTCTGTGCGTATTTTACTCTGGTTGACCTCGAGGTTCATAGCAACTTGATCTGAAGCTTCATGATCATCATCATTAGTTTCCTCACTAATTGGTGTAGTTGTCACAGAACCATTTCTTGTGATGAACTACTTTCCAATAAGGGAGCAGATCTGATTATCTCATCAAGTTCTACTTTCCTCCCACTCACTTCTTTCGAGAGAAACTCCTTCTCTAGAAAGGACCCGAATTTAGCAACGAAAATCTTGCCTTGGATCTGTGATAGAAGGTGTACCCAACAGTCTCCTTTGGGTATCCTATGAAGACACATTTTCCGATTTGGGTTCGAGCTTATCTGGTTGAAGTTTCTTTACATAAGCATCGCAGCCCCAAACTTTAAGAAACGACAACTTTGGTTTCTTGCCAAACCACAGTTCATAAGGCGTCGTCTCAGCGGATTTTGACGGTGTCCTATTCAACGTGAATCGGCCGTCTCTAAAGCATAACCCCAAAGCGATAGCGGTAAATCGGAAATAGACATCATAGATCGCACCATATCTAGTAAAGTACGATTCGACGTTCGGACACACCATTTCTCTGTGGTGTTCGGGTGGCGTGAGTTGCTAAACTATTCCACATTGTTTCAAATGTAAACCAAACTCGTAACTCAAATATTCTCCTCCACGATCAGATCGTAGAAACTTTATTTTCTTGTTACGATGATTTTCCACTTCACTCTGAAATTCTTTGAACTTTTCAAATGTTTCAGATTTGTGTTTCATTAAGTAGATATACCCATATCTGCTTAAATCATCTGTGAAGGTGAGAAAATAACGATACCATTGCCGTGCCTCAACATTCATTGGACCACAAACATCGGTATGTATGATTTCCAACAAATCAGTTGCTCGCTCCATAGTTCCGGAGAACGGCGTTTTGGTCATCTTGCCCATGAGGCACGGTTCGCAAGTACCAAGTGATTCATAATCAAGTGATTCGAAGCCCATCGGTATGGAGTTTCTTCATCGTTTTACACCGATATGACCTAAGCGGCGATGCCACAAATAAGTTGCACTATCATTATCAACTCTGCATCTTTTGGCTTCAACATTATGAATATGTGTATCACTCTTGTCGAGATTCAACAAGAATAGACCATTCTTCAAGGGTGCATGACCATAAAGATATTACTCATATAAATAGAACAACCATTATTCTCTGATTTAAATGAATAACCGTCTCGCATTAAACAAGATCCAGATATAATGTTCATGCTCAACGCGGCACCAAATAACAATTATTTAGGTCTAAAACTAATCCCAAGGTAGATGTAGAGGTAGCGTGCCGACCGCGATCACATTGACTTTGGAACCATTTCCCACGCGCGCCGTCACCTCGTCCTTTGCGATGCTCGTCTATTCCGTAGTCCTGTTTGAGTTGCAAATATTAGCAATGTAACCGAGTATCAAATACCAGTGCTACTACGAGCTCTAGTAAGGTACACATCAATAACATGTATATCACATATACCTTTGTTCACCTTGCCATCCTTTTTATCCGCCAAATACTTGGGGCAGTTCCGCTTCCGATGTCCGGTCTGCTTGCGGTAAAACACTCGATTTCAGGCTTAGGTCCAGACTTGGGTTTCTTCTCTTGATCGACAACTTTCTTGCTGTTCTTTTGA
This sequence comes from Aegilops longissima, assembly GCA_021605205.1. Classification (NCBI taxonomy): domain Eukaryota; kingdom Viridiplantae; phylum Streptophyta; class Magnoliopsida; order Poales; family Poaceae; genus Aegilops; species Aegilops longissima. The sequence continues at coordinate 627,297,033 of CM038678.1, forward strand.
AGTTTCCTTCTTCTTCCCTTTGCCCTTTTCTTGAAACTAGTGGTCTTGTTGACCATCAACACTTGATGCTCTTTCTTGATTTCTACCTCCGCTGCTTTTAGCATCGCGAAGAGCTCGAGGAATTGTCTTAGTCATCCCTTGCATATTATAGTTCATCACGAAGCTCTTGTAGCTTGGTGGCGATGATTGGAGAATTACATCAATGACACTATCATCCGGAAGATTAACTCCCAGCTGAATTAAGTGATTGTTATACCCGGACATTTTGAGTATGTGCTCACTTGTGAACTATTCTCCTCCATCTTGCAGCTATAGAACTTATTGGAGACTTCATATCTCTCAATCCGGGCATTTGCTTGAAATATTAACTTCAACTCTGGAACATCTCATATGCTCCATGACGTTCAAAACGTCGTTGAAGACCCGGTTCTAAGCCGTAAAGCATGGCACACTGAACTATAGAGTAGTCATCAGCTCTGCTTTGCGGGACGTTCATAACCACGGCTCGGCATCTGCAGCGAGCTGTCACCCAGCGGTGCTTCGGGGCGTAATTTTTACGTGCAGCAATGAGGATAATCCTCAAATTCGGACCCGATCCGTGTAATTGCTACCATCATCTTTCAACTTTGCTTTCTCAAGGCAGCATTAAAATTCAACGGAACAACAGACGAGCCATCTATCTACATCAAACATAGACAAGCAAAATACTATCGGTACTAAGTTCATGATAAATTTAAGTTCAATTAATCATATTAAAAACTCCCACTTAGGCGGACATCTCTCTAGTCATCTAAGTGATCACGTGATCCAAATCAACTAAACCATGTCCGATCATCACGTGAGGCGGAGTAGTTTCAATGGTGAACATCACTATGTTGATCATATCTACTATATGATTCACGTTCGACCTTCGGTCTCCGTGTTCGAGGCCATATCTGTTATATGCTAGGCTCGTCAAGTTTAACTTGAGTATTCGCGTGTGCAACTGTTTTGCACCGTTGTAGATGGACGTAGAACTTATCACACCGATCATCACGTGGTGTCCGGGTACTCTGAACTTTGGCAGCGGTGCATACTCGGGAGAACACTTCTTGATAATTTTAGTGAGAGATCATCTTATAATGCTACCGTCAAACAAAGCAAGATAAGATGCATAAAGGATAAACATCACATGCAATCAATATAAGTGATATGATATGGTCATCATCATCTTGTGCTTGTGATCTCCATCGCCTTACAAAATCATGATCACCATCGTCACCGTAGCGACACCTTGATCTCCATCGTAGCATCGTTGTCGTCTCGCCAACTATTGCTTCTCGACTATCGCTACTCCTTAGTGATAAAGTAAAGCAATTACATGGCGTTGCATTTCATACAATAAGCGACAACCATATGGCTCCTGCCGATTGCCGATAACTTCGGTTACAAAACATGATCATCTCATACAATAAAGTATAGCATCACGTCTTGACCATATCACATCACAACATGCCTGCAAAAACAAGTTAGGCGTCTTCTACTTTGTTGTTGCAAGTTTTACGTGGCTGCTACGGGCTGAGCAAGAACCGTTCTTACCTCGCATCAAAACCACAGCGATACTTCGTCAAATAGACTCGTTTAACCTTCTCAAGGACGGGCGTAGCCACTCGATTCAACTAAAGTGAGAGAGCAGACACCGCCGGTCACCTTTAAGCAACGAGTGCTCGGGCGGTGAAACCAGTCTCGCGTAAGCGTCTGGCGTAATGTCGGTCCGGGCGCTTCATCTCACAATACCGCTGAACCAAAGTATGACATGCTGGTAGGCGGTATGACTTGTATCGTCCACAACTCACTTGTGTTCTACTCGTGCACATGACATCAACGCATAAAACCAGGCTCGGATGCCCTTTGTTGGGGAGCGTAGTAATTTCAAAAATTTCCTCACGATCACGCAAGACCATGGTGATGGCATAGCGAGAGGGGAGAATGTCCGTCCACGTACCCTCGTGAACCCGAAAGCGAGCGTTATAACAACGCGGTTGATGTAGTCGTGCGTCTCCACGATCCGACCGATCCAAGCACGAGCGTCACGGCACCTCCGAGTTACGCACCGTTCAGCTCGATGGCGATCCCGGACTCGATCCAGCAAAGTGTCGGGGATGAGTTCCGTCGACCTGACGGCGTGGTGGCGATGTTGATGCTCCACCGGCGCGGGGCTTCGCCTAAGCTCATGACGATATGACTTCTCCGGCGCGAGGCTTCGCCTAAGCTCATGACGATATGACGAAGTGGAATATGGTGGAAGGGGCACCGCTGCAGCTAAGGAAAGATCCGTAGATCAACTTGTGTGTCTTGGGGTGCCCCTGCCCCCGTATATAAAGGAGCCAAGGGGAGGTGGCGGCCCTAGGGGGCGCACCAGGAGAGTCCTACTCCCACCGGAGTAGGACTCCCCCCTCTCCTAGTTGGACTAGGATTGGAGGAGGGAAGAGGAAGGCGCCGCCCCCCTTCCTTTTCTCCCATGGCCCATTAAGGCCCATGGACTTCCGGGGGTTCGGTAACCTCCGGTACTCGATAAAATCCGATTTCACCGGAACACTTCGATGTCAAATGTAGGCTTCAATATATCAATCTTTATGTCTCGACCATTTGAGACTCCTCGTCATGTCCGTGATCACATCAGGGACTCGAACAACCTTGGTGCATCAATACTTATAAACTCATTATGAGCTGTCATCGAAGCGTTAAGCGTGCGGACCCTACGGGTTCGAGAACTATGTAGACATGACCTAGAACCATTCTCGGTCAATAACCAATAGCGGAACCTGGATGCCCATATTGGTTCCTACATATTCTCGAAGATCTTTATCGGTCAAACCGCATAACGACATCGTTGTTCCCTTTGTCATCGGTATGTTACTTACGAGATTCGATCGTCGGTATCAATACCTAGTTCAATCTCGTTACGGTAAAATCTCTTTACTCGTTCCGTAATACATCATCTCACAACTAACTCATTAGTTGTAATGCTTACAAGGCTTAAGTGATGTGCATTACCGAGAAGGCCAGGAGATACCTCTCCGAGCAATCGGATGACAAAACCTAATCTCGAAATCGCCAACCCAACAAGTACCTTTGGAGACACCTGTAGTACTCCTTTATAATCACCCGATTCGTTGTGACGTTTGGTAGTACCAAAGTGTTCCTCCGGTGGCAGGAGTTGCATAATCTCATAGTTATAGGAACATGTATGGGTCATGAAAAAGCATTAACATACTAAGCGATCAAGTGTTAAGCTAACGGAATGGGTCATGTCAATCAGATCATTCAACTAATGATGTGACCTTGTTAATCAAATAACAACTCCTTGTTCATGGTTAGGAAACATAACCATCTTTGATTAACAAGCTAGTCAAATAGAGGCATACTAGTGACATCTTGTTTGTCTATATATTCACACATGTATTATGTTTCCGGTTAATACAATTCTAGCATGAATAATAAACATTTATCATGATATAAGAAATAAATAATAACTTTATTATTGCCTCTAGGGCATATTTCCTTCAATCACATCATTAGGAGAATGATGTGATTGACATGACCCATTCCGTTAGCCTAGCACTTGTCGTTTAGTATATTGCTATTGCTTTCTTCATGACTTATACATGTTAGGTAACTATGAGATTATACAACTCCGTTTACCGGAGGAACACTTTAGGTGCTACCAAAGCGTCTGCTGATTATAAAGGAGTACTAGGTGTCTCCAAAGGTACATGTTGGGTGCGTATTATTAGGTTTGTCACTTGATTGAGTATCTGGGCCTGTAATGCACATCACAAAGCCTTGCAACGTACGCAACTATGTTAGTTGTGAGATGATGTATTACGTAATGGCATTCAAGATTGAACTATATTGGAAATACCGAGTGAATTAAAGGCTGGTAACATACGATAATAAAGGGAACAACGATAATTAGATCTTTATTTGAATGAAAGATTCCGAGAAACCAATATGGCATCGAGATATCGCTTATTGACTTGAATAGTCGCTAGTCTACATGATTCTGAACCGGCAAACTCCACTGCGCTTAATGCGTTGATGATTATGAGTTTACAAGTTTGATGTGCGAAGTTTTATTCGAAGTCCCCGGATGTGATCAACGGCAACAGAAATCTCGAAATAGTCAATTCTAGATGATATATTGGGAAGCCTATATTTGGATATCGTTTCAGGTGAAATCGGAAGACTCCCTGAGGATTCGGAACCCTCCCGAGTTAATGGGCTAGGTGGGCCCATGTGGGAGAAAGAGGAGGGCCCGGCCGAGAGGCAGGCCGCCCTCCCCTAGTCCGAATAGGACAAGGAGAGGCGGCCCCCTTCCTCTTTCCTTCCCCTTTCCTTCTCCAACAAGGCAAGAGGGGGAGGGGGGTGGGAGTATGGGACTCCTCGAGGCGCACCCCTTGGGGCCGGCCGCACCTCCTCCTCCTTTATATCTCTGGGCGGGGGCACCCCATGAGACTACAAGTTGATCTACGGATCGTTCCTTAGCCGTGTCATCGGTGCCCCCACCATATTCCACCTCGTCGTATGCCGTGTCGCGGAGTTTGAAGCCTGGATGCAAGCATCTGGCCGTGGATAGAGCATCATCGCTTTGAATCACCAGCTGCCCGTCGTCGCTTGGGTGACGGGACTCATCCAGGCAGCTATACTTTGGATGGATCGCAGGCGATTCATCATCACAAACTGCTGACAACATGTGCTGATCTATGAAGGTGCCATGTTTAACAGAAAGCTATGGCTTCTGATTAGACGGATGCTTGGCGATCAAAGATGCCAATGTAGCAGTTCAGGATATAGATGATAATGATCAGGCCTGGATGAATAATAGAGGCTTGGTGAGATGATGTTTCATAACCAGATGAATGAAGGAAATATGCCTAGAGGCAATAATAAAGTTATTATTTATTTCCTTATATCATGATAAATGTTTATTATTCATGCTAGAATTGTATTAACCGGAAACATAATACATGTGTGAATACATAGACAAACATACAGTCACTAGTATGCCTCTACTTGACTAGCTCATTAATCAAAGATCGAAAGGATCAAGGGGCTGGAGCTCGCCGAGCCCTGGAGTTCGTCAAGGCGTGGTATCCAGGGCTGGATCTGGACCGGCTGGCCGCGTTCCGTTCAGAAGCCCAGCGGAGTTGCTGGCATGCGGAGGGCGCCCTCGTCGGCGTCGGGCGGCGATCGCCGACTACGGACACCAGCGTCTTACGTCCCCTGGCGGGCTGAAAGGCGGTGGGGAGAGCACCGCCGGAGTGGTTCGGGATGAACCGGACTCTGGCGAGACTCGGCGGAGGTGATCGACTCGGTGCCGAGATGAAGGCGAGGTGGAGGACGGAGACGACATGGGCGCCCGAAAGGCGGAGGCGGGCGACCAGCCTCGGCTCAACCGCGCCTCCGAAGAACGAGCCGCGCCCATCTGAGCCGCTGCCGCCGAGATGATCAAGCCGAGACCGCCCGGCCGGCCGCCCGGCGCCCCACGCCGCCGCCGCCTCGGCCTTCCAACCCGATCCGCTGCTTCTTAGGCCACTGACTTGCCTTTATTTTGTCTGTTTGCTAGTCTTTTAAAAGAACTTGTTAATTTGCACAATTCCACCCGCGGGGTGTATTCTGAACCTCTGTTCGAAGATCCGGCCAAGGGCCTAAGCTTGTGTAAATATTATTCTAATTTTATCTTTCCTTGCTTATTGCTCTTGTGGCTTTTTCCTTTGCCGCCTTCCCTTAGATGCCGCCTTGCCCATCGGGCAACCGCTCTGCGGACTGCCGTCTAGGTCAAGTGCTTGGCTACTTTGAGAAGGCAAGTGCCCAGCCATTTTTAGAGTCGTTAAGCAAGTTAGGTAAAAGCGGCAAGCCCGGCTACTTAGGAGTCGGTTTCTGAAAGCAGGCTGGGAGCCGATTTAAACTATGTTTATGCTTTGGGTCCTTAGCCATTTTTTCGTGTGGGCGCCCGTTCTACCTTACTCCTGCCCACCAAACAGTTGTTCTGCGAGCTGCGGCTTCTGACAGGAGACGGCTTAGGCACCGCACACTACTTGTCTGACTTCAGGAAGCATTTCATAGCCCAAAGGCGGCGAGTCCCCGGGCCGACTAGTCGAGCCCGGTGCCAAACAGCATAATCAAAGGGTAACATACACAAAGGCATAATTCTTATCACACAGATAACAAAAGAGGGCAGTCCCCGAGCTCGTCTCGGGGCCCGAGTCTTAGTACTTCAAACACAAAGGTAGCGTGGTACATCTGCATCAAGCTGTAAAATCTTGGAGGAGATTAGCATTCCATAACCGCTCCGTCTCTTTGCCGAGTCGTCCCTCTTGCGTGCTCGGGGCTTCGGCGTCGATCGGTAGTAGGAGTCGTTGCCCAGCACTTTCTTCGATGATGAATGGGCCTTCCCAAAGGCGCCGACAGCTTGTGCTGGCGGCTGTTCGCTGGATCAGCCGGAGCACAAGGTCGCCCTCTAGGAATGATCTTGGCTTGACCTTCTTGTTGTAATGTAGCGGCGAGCTCTGCTGGTAGATCTTGGACGGCTGAGTGCCAATAGCGGCCCTCTTCCAGCAGATCAACGCCGTCTTGGCGTGCTTCTTCTTCCTCTTGATGTATATGGTGACTCGCGGGAGTCGAACTCTATATCCGTTGGGATGATGGTTTCGGCACCGTGAGCGAGGAAGAAGGGTGTGAAGCCAGTTGACTTGTTTGGAGTCGCGCAGACTCCGGAAGGGCGGTGGCAACTCCTCAAGCCAGCAGCCGGCCGAGCGCTCGATGGTTCGACCGATCGAGGCTTGATGCGAACAGGATGAGGTCGTTCGCTTCGCTCCACCTGGCCGTTTGATGCGGATGGGCAATAGACGCTAAGTCCAGTCGGATGCCTTGCGTCGCGCAGAAACGGGCCAGGGCGCCTTTGGCAAATTTTGTGCCATTGTCGGTGATGATGTTGTGTGGTACGCCGTACCGAGTCGTGATGTCGGCGATGAAAGTCACTGCCGTAGGACCATTCAACTTCTTGATGGGTTTTGCTTCTATCCACTTGGTGAAGTTGTCCACCACGACAAGTAAGTGAGTTAGGCCACCTCGTGCCGTTTTGAATGGTCCCACCATGTCCAGGCCCCAAACAGCAAAGGGCCAGGCGATGGGGATAGTCTTGAGCGTTGAAGCCGGCTGAAGCGGCTTGGAGCGGAACACCTGGCACCCCTTGCATTTTGAACTAATTCCTTGGCCTCTTCTAGGGCAGTTGGCGAAAGAAACCGTGTCGGAAGGCTTTGGCGGCGAAGTGCTCTTGAGGCTGCATGATGGCCTTTTCATACGATGGATGTCTTCGAGGATTGCTTGGCCTTGCTCTGACTCGACGCAGCGCTGGTAGACATCGGTGACGCTGCGCCTGACCAGCTCTCTATTGACTATAGTGTAGGCTGCCGCTCGGCGTTGCACTTGCCGAGCCAAGGTTTCATCAGTTGGTAGCTCTCCGCTTACTAAGAACTTCAGGATGGGCTGGGCCCATGAGGTGCTGCTATTTCTTCGACCGCCATCTCGCTACTTGGGCGAGGGCGGCTGGGCTGGGAGGCGGCGGGTTGGAGTCCGCAGCAGCTTGCTTGGGTTGAAGGAGTCCTGGGCGACCGGCGCAGATCCGGCCCGCCGGGCGCGAGTCCCGTGCCGAGTACTAGAGTCTTCGCAATGGTCGCCGCAGATCCGGGCGGGTTCTGAAGTCCCCTGGCGGCTTCGATCTACGCGCGTTCTTGAAGCGTCTGCAAGGATTCTTGTGCCGTCTGCTGAGGCTTTGGAGTCGGATCCGACTTCTTGAGGAGCCGTCACAAAATGGAGTCGACTCTGGTGGCTTGACAGCGGATAAGCAAGGAGGCGGCGAAGGGCGGCGCGGATGGTATTACTGGCGGGTAGAGCCGATTCTTGCCAGGGCATCTGCTGGTCGTTGTCATTTCTTGGCACGTGGAGAATTCATCCCTCAAAATATCCACTCAGCTGCTGTACCAAAAAGCGATAGCTCGCCATATTTGCACCTTTGGCGTCGATCGCCGGATAGATCATGGACCACCGAGTCGAGTCGCCATATACGGGATCCGCGAATGCCAAGCTCTTTGGCAAGCGAGCCCGTGAATGGCGCCTCGTGTTCGGCGGCAGCTGTTGGAGGCGGCGAAATGGATCTGCAGCGTGCTTGAGCTTATCGCCCTTGGGAGAAGTGAGGACCACGCGGCTCCCAAGCGGTGCGCATCTTGGAGCCATCAAAGTGCATCCACCAATGGGTGGAGTCGAGCCGCCGCGCAGTACGGGTCTCGGCCCGGTCGGCGAGGAAGTCGGCGGTGCTTGTGACTTGATGGCGGTGCGGGGCTGGTAATAGATGGTGTGGGGCCAACTCTATGGCCCATTTGGCCACTCGGCTGAAGCATCTCGGCTTCGATGATCTCGCTAGTGGGGCCGTGCAAACCACGGTGATTGGATGCTCTTGAAAGTAAGGCTTCAACTTCTTGGCGGCAAAGTGCGCGCGTAACACATCTTCGGTAGTGGGGTAGTTCTGCTTGGAGGTCGACATTACCTCGCTCGAATGTCTGGTCTCGGACGAGTGGCGCCTTGCCTTCCTCCTTGCGTTCAACTATAATGGTATCAGATGACCACCTGCTGGTGGCGGCAATATCTGAGGAGCATGGGCTCCTTTGGGTCGGAGCCGCCAAAGCCTTTGGGGAGTAGTTAACATTCTCTTCAACTAGAGAAAAGCTTCGTCCGCCTTGTAGTTCCATTCGAAGAAGGTGGTCTTCTTCATAAGCTGGTACAGAGGAAGAGCTTTCTCGCCCAGCCGACTGATGAATCGGCTGATAGACGCCAAGCAGCCGGTGAACTTATGCACATCTAGCAGTCGGCGGGTACTTCCATCCTTTCGATCGCCTTGATCTTCACGGGGTTGCACTCTATGCCGCGTTCAGAGACCAGGAAACCAAGGAGCTGGCCGGCTGGTACTCCGAAGACGCATTTCTCTGGGTTGAGCTTGATCTGGAATCGGCGCAGATTTTCAAAGGTCTCCTTGAGGTCTTCCAACAGCGTTCCTCGCTTCTCCGTCTTCACCACCACGTCGTCCACGTAAACGTGGGCGTTTCTGCCAAGCTGCTTGAGGAGACACTTCTGCATGCAACGCTGAAAGGTGGCGCCGGCGTTCCTCAAGCCGAGCGTCATGGTCGGTGCGAAGGCTCCAAACGGCGTGATGAAGGCGGTCTTCAATCTGTCGGCCGGGTTCAGCTTGATCTGGTGATATCCTGAATATGCATCTAAGAAGCTCAACAGCTCGCATCCGGCTGTGGAGTCTATCACCTGATCAATTCTTGGCAAAGCAAACGGGTCCTTGGGGCAGGCTTTGTTGAGGCTTGTGTAGTCAATACACATCCGCCACTGCTTGTTCTTCTTTAGTACCAAGACCCGATTCGCTAACCACTCTGGGAAGAACACTTCCATGATGAAACCGGCTGCGAGGAGCCGGGCTATCTCTTCTCCAACAACTCTTCTTTTCTCTTCTGACAGGCGACGCAAGGGCTGCCTGACAGGCTTCACATCAGATCGGACATGTAACTTGTGCTCGGCGAATTCCGTCGGTACACCTGGCATGTCTTTGGGGGACCATACGAAGATGTCCCGATTCTCACGGAGGAAATCGGCGAGCTCGCCTTCCTATTTGCTGTCGAGGTTGGCACCTCGACAACAGTATCTCCGGGTGCTCCGGGTCCAAGGGTATCTTCTTGGTCTCTTTGGCGGCTTGAGCGAGCCCTCGGCTTCGACTCCTTGGGGTCGGGCTATATCTCTGGCTGCTTGCGGCCATTGCCTAACCCGATCCAGAGTCGCTTCTCAAGCTGCGATCACGGGGACTCGGTCACCGGCTGCTTTCAATGCCTGACAAAGGACGACTTTACTGTAGTCGCCGGCTCGGTCGAAATCCCCTTGGAACTCGACATCTTCATCTTGAGGTAGGCGTGGTGGGGACCGCCACGAACTTGGCCGAGCAGGTCGGCCAAGCAGGGCATGGTAGGGGCTTCGAGGTCCACCACTTGAACCAAACTGGCTCTCGGCGAAAGTGATGCTTGTCCCGAAGAGGCGTCTATCGAATCTTGCCAATTGGTGGCGAGGAAAGGCCGGTACAATTCCGTGGAACACGATCCGACTATCTTTGAAGCTGTCTTTGCTTGATTCCTAGCTTCTCCATCGTATCCTTGTACGGATGTTGATGCTGCTGCCTCCGTCTATCAACACTCGCGAAGCGGCGGCCCGCCTATCCGCGGCAAGGTTGGCTTCAAGACCAGGCGTAGGAGCCGGATTAAGCATCACCTCGGGTGATCAGCCCGCTCAAGCGATGGGCTTCTCGGACCCGATGCATGAATTTCGAGTATCGATGCTCTGCATTCACTTCTTCTTTATTCTTGCCGCTTCTTTGGCGATCGTCGACCACACCGGTAAACACTACGTAGGCACCATGCTCTTACGGATAGTCGTCTTGTCTTTGCGCCCGATTGGCGACGGTACGGCTCTTTGGGCGATGGTGGGCGGCGGCCCCAAAGAAGCGGAGAAGGGCAAGGCCGTCTCCTTGGCGATCTGGTGAGCGATGGCACTTCGGGTGGTGTGATTTGGCGGCCGGCGCGGCTGTGGAACTTGCGAGGTCCGTCGAGTGCGCTTTCGTAAGAAGGCCGGCAACCAGTTGGACTTGCCGCCTTTACGCTGCTGGCGAGGCTGCCCTCGGCTGCTGGTCTTGATTATCGCCACTGCGGCTGTTGGAAGCCGGTGCGGGCCTTGCGCTTGTGATCATTCTGCTGCTGTCGCCGATCGGCGTCGCCAATGGAGTTCTGGGAGCATGAGGAGCCACCTTGCGGTTACTGCGACTTGATCTCGACTTCATGGAGGAGTCAGGCTGTAGCATACTTATGCGCTATGATCAGCAGCTCGTCGAGGTCTCCGGCTCGTCGCAAAGGAGCTTGTGCTTGAGGAGGTGCCTTCTCGCACCCGGCGGTGAAGTACTCGATTGCTTGCACCTCATGCACTCCTTCGCGGGAGTTCGGAGCTCGGCCAGCCAGCGTGAGGTAGTCGCGAGTAGACTCGTTGGGGCCTTGCACGCACAAGGACAGCTGACGAGGCTTGGGAGGTCGCTTGTATGTGCTCGTGAAGTTGCGGACGAAGGCCTCGGTGAAGTCGACCCAGCTGTTGATGCTGCGGGGCTTCAAGCTATTCAACCATGTCCGGGCCGTGCCCTGGAGCATGAGGGGAACATACTTTACGGCAACGCGCTTGTTGTCGTTAAGCTATCTTGACGGCCGTGGAGTAGTCCACCAGCCAGGTCCTCCGGCTTCCGGAGCGGTGTATTTGGGTGTGTCTCGGGGCGTGAATCCTCGGGAAGGACTCGTCTCGGATCACGAGGTCGAAACAGGGCAGGCCCAACTCGTCTTCTTCTTCCAGCGCGAGGATCGGTGGAGTCGCTCGATCCGGTGGCGGCGTCGTTCCTCCGACTCCCTCTCGGCGGCCAAAGGCGGTCGCCGAGAGTCGGATGCTCGGCAGGTGGCGGGGAGACTTCGCCTTTCTGCGGGGAGGAGGAGGCTGATAGTCGTCCCGCCGCTCCACGCCCTCGGGCGGCCGTCTTCGTCGCGCTTCGATGGAGATGTGAGTCCGCTATGGCTGACAGGCGGATCCTTATTTTTCTTCCGCTAACGCCGCCCGATCGGCGTCCGAGACGCCGCGCTTGATCTCGGCGGGAGGCAAGTCGCCGTCTTTGTCGTCGCGGCGCCTCCGTGCGGCAGCCGGCCGTCTTCGCGCAGCGGACGCGTCGAGCTCTTGGACTCGCTCCGTCATCGGCGGCGCTCTTGCCCTCGAAGTTATCCAGCTAAATGCGCCGCCGCTGGGCGGCGCGGATATCTCCGCGGGCATGGCGTACAGGCGGCGATCCCCCAAACAGATCGGCGATAGCCACGCCACTGCTGGACCGCCCTTAGGCGGCTAGGCCCGGTCGGAGCGGGCGAAACGCCCAGCCGCGATCCATCCCGCTGCTGATAGGCTTCCGACAAAGCGTCTCATGCTTGCCGGCTTACATGCGCCAGCGAGGCTGGAGGCGGCGTGCTTCCAGCGTCCCAACGTCGGCGTCTTCCGGAATAAGGCGGTCAGGTCTTGCGAACCGCGTCGAGAGGTCACGAGCTCCCTCGCCGGAAGGCTCGGCTGTGACCGATGACGAGCACCTCCGTGGCGGTGCAGCTTCGCTCTCCGCGCGAGGGAGAGGCTCGTCGTGACCACCACGTTGGTGGGGAACGCGCGTCGGCGGCGCGTGTCGGAGTCGACCAGCATCGGGTCGGTGGAGCCCTACGGACTCAGTCGGCGGCGGGCTCGCCGGCGACGTGGAGCTGCTCGAGGAGGCTGTCGGGGCCGTCCGTGCCTGCGTTGGATGCAGGCTCGTCGGAGAGGCGAACCTCGCCGACTAGTTCGGGCGAGGCAGCTCGCCAGCATAGCGACCTCGGCGCCATGCAGCGTCGGCGCGGACTCCGTCTGGCGTGCGGGCTGGCTGCGCTTCGCCAGGAGGAAGAGGGTTCCGTCGAGCAGGTCTCCGGATGACGGTGCACCAGGCCCCACGGTGGGCGCCAAATGTCGGGGTTGGGTGCGACATATGCCAAAGGATGGCTTATCATGGAGGCGAGTAGAAACGTCGCGGTGCACGAAGCGGGATGAGGTGAAGACATGCAGCGTGGGAATCTTACCCGGCTTGGGGCTCTCCGAGGAGATAACACCCCTCTCGCTGCTCTGCGGGGTCTCCGCATGATCACTATGGCAAAGTGAGTACAAGATGCTCCTTGAGCTGTTAAGGGTGAGGAAGGAGAAGGGCACGGCTAGCTCTTCTCTCCCTATGTGTGTGTCTAAAACTACTAGGTTCCAACCCTTTGCATGGGTGCCCAGGGGTTTATAGGCCTACCCCGGGGTACAATGGTAATCCGTGGGTGCGGGCCCAAGCCGTCGATCTCTTAAGTCGCCGTCTTCTCCGCCGACTTACAGGGCCCTTGACGGCCCAGCATGGGGCCGACAGCCCTTGTCCGCCGCGGCCGGTCTTGCCGGCTGCGGATTCTCTGTAGCCGTGCTTCTAATGACGCGAAGCTTGGTCATGGGGTCATGGCAACAAGCCGCCGCCGCTGGCGGCGATCACTGTTGCCATTTCCTGTCTTATGCAGTTAATGGCGCATGGAGCCCGTGGGAGGGCGGCCGACTCCGGAGGCCGACTCCAGCGGGTCCGTCTTTGGGGCGCTCGCCGTCTTGGTACTCCCGCCGGCAGGTAGTCCCGCCGTCTTGGTCGTGCAGACAGAGCCATCGTGGGTACGAGGATCTGCCCACGGGGCTGATGTCGAGGCCGGCGTGGCATGATGTCGCGCGGACGGAGATCTCCGTCAATCTGGCGCTCTGTGGCCATACCTGCCTTTTATGGCGGGGCGAGGATGGGCGCGGCGACTTTATCCCATCCCGCTTGTAGTCGCTCAGGCAGGAGGTGGTTGGAGTCGCGGGCCGACTCCCTGTAGCCGGCTTTATTGGAGGTCGCCGGCTTGGAGTCGGCTTGTCCTGAGGCCGTCTCTGGGACTCGGCCTAGAGGGGCAGTCGGCGACTCTGTCGCCGACTTTCTGAAGGCGGCTCTTCGTCTTGGGGTCTTGAGGGGCGCAGTCTGCCCCGATGTTTTGAAAGGTCCAGGGGCTCGGGTCTGCCTACTCATGGCCCATTACTCCGACACAACGATCAGCGCCACTTGGCGCGCTCTCAGCCATTCACCACGTGTCGCACTCTGGGGCTTCCTCTGGATTTTTTTTAATTTTTCCGCACGTGTTTTTGGCTTTTTAACTGTTTTTTTCTCCGGGTTTTTTTTCGACATTTTGGTTTTTCGCCGGTCTTCCTTAGCTTTTCGAACAAAAAAAAACAATTGCATAAAAGAACGCTTTTTTTCCTTTCGCGAGAGTCATGGTTTTGCTTCTGCGAGAGGCACGGTTGTGCTTTCGCAAGAGTCATGGCCGTGCCTCTCGGAAACGAAAAAAAAGCGTGTTTTCTTTTTTTTGTTTCGCGAGAGTCACGGTTTTGCTTCCGCGAGAGGCACGGTTGTTCTTTCGCGAGAGTCATGGCCGTGCCTCTCGGAAAGAGAAAAAACACGTTTTCTGTTTTTTTTTTCTTTCACGAGAGTCACGGTTTTGCTTCCGCGAGAGGCACGGTTGTGCTTTCGCAAGAGTCACTGCCGTGCCTCTTGGAAACGAAAAAAAAACATGTTTTCTGTTTTTTTTCTTTCGGGAGAGTCACGGCCGTGCCTCTTGGAAACGAAAAAAACACGTTTTCTATTTTTTTTTTCTTCCGGGAGAGTCACGGTTTTGCTTCCGTGAGAAGCATGGTTGTGCTTTCGCGAGTCATGGTCGTGCCTCCTATGAAACAAAAAAACGCGTTTTTCTCTTTTTTTTTCCTTCCACGAGAGTCACGGTTTTGCTTCCGCGAGAGGCACGATTGTGATTTCGTGAGAGGCACGGGTGTGCCTCTTTCGGAAAGGGGAAAAAACCCATGCTTCATGTGCGGTTTTTTCGTCCATTTTTTTTCGTCCGGTTTTTTCTTGAAAAAAGCTCGTCAAAACCTATCAACATCGGATCTAGTTTTGAAGATCTCAACGCGAGGAATCCAACGATGAAAGCAGTTCGAGATTTGGACACATGGTTTGAGAGATACAACGTTTTGAGGAAAAACTTCCAGGTTGCGACAAATGGCGCGCTGCATGTGCGCCACTTGTCACAACCTCGAGAGTTGGGATGATCTTTGCAACGAGTACTCCTCAATTAGTGATTTCAGCACATAGCTGTGCCTCCTTTTTCTGCTTGGCTACTCGATGCAAAATAGCCGTGCCTCCTTTTACTATTGTGCGCACCAGGCCCAGCTCAGCACATCTACCTACCGCATAATCATTTTTGCTTTTCTAGCAGAAAAAAATTAATAGCACCTACCATCGCTATTGTGCTATTAAGTAAATCCTTGAGAATCCATGGACCCTACCATCGCTTCCCCCTTTGAGTTCTGAAGTATAGCAGTTGTTGCCCCTCACCCATCTTCAAAATAAGCAGCATCAACATTCTTTTTATAACAACCTGTGTGAGGTCTCTCCCAAGTGATTTTACGTGGGTCAGCAGAGCCCAAAGATTTTGCAAAGTTTGCTGTTGACGCAAACGCGGTTCTTTTCGGTGGAGCAACAGAGTTCCCTTTGATTTGATGGAGTCCCTTCTTTGCCACCGTATGTACCAAGCACCAACACTGATGGATTCCGAATCCCAGGTTACACAAGTCTGGTAATAAGCTGGCGAGCACGTTGATTGCGTAATACACGGCCGCTACTCCGCGGACCACGCGTTTTACTTCCGGGACAAGGAAGTAAAACAAAATAAGCTGGCGAGCACGTTGATTGCGTAGCACACGGCAGCTACTTTGCGGACCACGTTTTAGAGCATTTCCAGCCGTGTCCCCAACACCCTCTTCTTAGGCGATTTTTTCGTGCCGGCGCATAAAAATCAGCCCAGCAGCGACTCCAGAAGCCCAATTTCCGTCGGCTTGGACTGAATTTGGCGCCGGCGGACCCAAGTCGAACCCGGCGCGCTGGGGCCGCTCGGGGGCGCCGGGCGAAACGGTTTTGGCGCGAAAGAGCCGGGGGCCCGCCGAGTCAGCGACACTCGCCTCATCGTCCTCAGAACGCCTCGGTTTCCCGCGGGGAATCAATGCCAAGGCTGCCGCCGGTCAGCCTTCCATTGATTCCTTACCACGGGGGCGGCTCTTCACGGGCGGCGCGGCGACGCCTCACTCCTCGCCACGTCTACACACGCCTCCTCGACGGCTATAAAAAGAGTCGCCCCCCCCCCCCCTCCGCCGCTGGCCACAGGCGTCGTGTTCTCTGCCTCTCTCTCTCTGTCGCCGACGAACCTCCCCTCTCTCCCAGCCCCAGCCGCGACGATGTGCGAGCGGTTCCTCGGCGATAGAGCGGCGGCCAACGGCTCGGCCGCCGCTCGCTGCAAGCGTGGGAGGCGCACCTGCTTTTCGAGCCCAACATCCCGGCGCCTCCAGGCATGCGCGCTGGGCCGACAGGATGGAGGTTCAGCGCCGGAGGCGTCCCCATTCCCCCACTGCCGGACGTCGGTGCACGCCCCGACTACTTCGCCGGCGAGGTCGACCACGTTCGGTCGTCGCTGACCGAGGAGCAGCCCGCCTCCCCGCAGTACGCCGCCGACAACCACGAGGCGTGGGCGGCGTACTTCCAGCACCGTCAGGAGCAACGCCTCGCCTCCACCAACGGGGCGTCGGTGGTAGGGGGCCGATGGAAGAGTGAGGGGCGACGCCTGTGGTGGGCCGCCCCCGGCCGGACGCTCCGCGAGGTTCTCGTGTACCTCGAGGGCGGCAACAACCCGCCAGCTCACATACCCGGTCGCCGCCGCGACGCAGGGCAATGGATGCCCAAGAGGTTTGTCTCCGGCTCGTCGTCCTCGTCCCACATCTCCTCCTGCTCCTCTTCTCACTCCTCCAGCTCTCCAGCGGTGTTTGGCGTCAAGGCCGAGCCCGCAACGGAGACCCCGCTCGGCCAGAATCGTCATCAACGAAGGCGGCTGGCGTGCCTCATCTTCGGCTCCTCCCTGACTCGTCAAGCCAAAGACGGAGCCGTGTCTCACCGCCGTGAAGGAGCCTGGGCTCACTCATGTGAAGACGGAGCCCGGGATCGCTGGCGGCGAGAAGGAGGCGCTCGACGCGACGGTCTTGAAGTGGGCGCGCGACGACTGGCGCGGACGGAGATGGAGCGCCAGCGCCGCGCCTATGAAGAGCTCGTCGCACGGCATCGGCGAGGCCGCGACGAGGGAGACGTCATCGTCCTCGACGACGACGGCGACGATGGCGCACCACCGGCACCGGCCCGCCAGGGCGACGCGGGTCCAACAGGAGCAGCGCCCGCGTCAAGGAGGAGAAGCCCGGCGACGATGACGGCGACTTCGCCAAGCTCACCGCGTTCTTCGCGCCGTAGAATGGCATTAAATTTGTTTATATAATGAAAACTATGCTATAAAATGTTATTTTCATCGAACTTTAGCTAAATTCTTATCAATTTGACTAATTTACATCTAGATGTTTTTTAAGGATGTCACGTCTAAGCTACCACAAATATATAATGCAGCAACAAGAAACAAAAAAAACTAGGACAAAAAAAACCACAGACAAAGTGAACATCAGCTTAGATGTGACATAACTATGTCACATCTAGATGTGTCCTAGCACTACTAGGAAAAAGGCTACTAGCAGCGCGGGTACCCGCGCTACTAGTATCGCGCTACAGCTAATAGTTAGTAGTAGCGCGGGGTAAACCCACGCTACTACTAACATTTTACTGGTAGCGCGGATGTCACCCGCGCTACTATTAACGAAATAGTAGTAGAGCGTCTATAGTACCACACGCTACTAGTATCCTGAATACTAGTAGCGCTCCATTTCACCCCCACGCTACTACTAACTAATTAGGAATTTTAAAAAAAATTAAAATCCATCAATTCCATTTTATGCATACAATTCTAACAACTAAAACAAGCCCAAATTTGTAATAAACCAGCATCATTACACATCATTCCAAATCGAAGATTTATAGTAAACCAGGAGCATTAGAGCATATCCATACATCTACACTTGTTGCCTAGTCACTTATTCCCAGCAAGTGCAAACACAGTTGAAAGCAAACAAAAATGCATAAAAACACCAAACAGTGGCATTCTATCCCTCCAAATGATTTGCTCCCTCTCCATCCTTGCAATCATCTTCTTCTCCCTTATGTGCTTCTCCCATTTATGAATCCAAGATTTCTGTAAAGAGCAAAGAACAAATTAAATTAAATTTCAGCTGACATATATTTCCTTGCATGTTGTGATGTACAGTAGCTACGGGAATAAATATCTGAAAACAAAAAGTGAGTGATTTCTATTAACAAGAGATTGCCTATGTAATAGCTACAAACAAATGAAATTAATTTTAGATAATATATATTGCCAACCAAGCTTAGATGAACTATATATTGCCGGGTAATAGGACATATCTAATTTTCACATCAATTGCCTTTAGTTTTCTTCAAAACTAAATATACTTAAACTTAGATCATTTCATATAGATGTTCAAAGGATAATACGGCTAAAAAAATCCAATTTCTTTGTTTTTTTGAAGTAGTTTGAAAGGAAAGCATTAACACATAATTTCTTTGGTGCTGATATCTTTTGTTGCAACATTACTTAGCAAGTGGGAAAAGAATGATGATTTCAACCGAATTGTGAAAGAAGAGCAAGGAAATCATGGTTAATTATCATAGTATACTACAAGAAGTTAAACAGACGAGTGCCCAACTACACAAGAATCATGGAATTGATGGCTAATTAGTACTCAATCCACTCTTTGAAACACAACCTTTTTATTTTACTGTTTCGTCATAATATACCGATAAACCTATTAAAATTGTTAATTAACAAAGACCCATGATAAATCTATATGCGCATTTAATTTATGAGTATGAGATCTAAATAGCTACTTCCTCCGCCCACAATATAAGAGCGTGTTAAAACACTCTTATATTATGGGACGAGAGAGTAAAAGCTAAACAATTGGCCCATGTCTAACACAAGATATTATCTGCATAGTAATGATGACTAGTAGAAGAGAATCTCATGAATCACGTGTGATGGGGATGACTGATCGACTATACACTACATAGATGGCCTAACATCGACAAAGAAGTCCTTCGAAGAAACAGTCAAATTATTAGCCTGACGACTAACCTGAAACTGAAAGCAACCGGCCAGGAATGAAACAAGATCTTTTCCCCTTTCTGCACGGCTCTCATGCATTACACACACATGAGGTGAGGTCATGGTCCTCTTCTCCTTTCAATGGTCTATGCTTCTAGAAGAAGCCACGCGTGCCATTCGCTAAGAAAAAAAAGTCACCCATGAAGAATTTTGGTACTAGGCAGTTAGGATGTCATCAGCGGCTAACATTGTACACGTGGCGTGGCGAATCCTATGATTCAAAGAACACTCATAAAAAACAATCTTGAGGATAAAAAAATAATCCAAAACCTATGAATCATACACGAAATATTTCTTGAAGTTCGGCAATCTTCTTTGTTTCTTTCTTTCACAGTGGCTGGAATCTTCTGAAATTTCCTCTTATAAAACCTCACAGCCCAAAAATGTCATACGAGTTCAAAGTTCAGCAGAGAGCATTAATACTATTTTTCCTAGGAAGAGAGAATTTAGGAGTTTTTTATTTTTGTTTTTTTAGATTAAGAATTTAGGATTGGAGTGTGTGCAAACCTACACTGGAGAGAAATACAAGAGGCATTCAGGGGAGTGTGGCCCATTGGGCTTCGGTTGGGTCCGCGGCAAACAAGCAAGGAAGTAAGTGGGCTGCACAGGGTAGCCCTGTCAAGCATCATGTAAGTGGGCCGCTTGTAATATTACAGATACAAAACTGACAAATGATCTTCATATTAAGCAGATACCACTTTCTAAGGTGCAAACATCTAAGGAAACTTAGTTGGTGCTAATCGTGGAAGCGATCAACAACTGTTTATCTTCCTACATCAATTTGGACAGTTACAGTAAGCAAAGATAGCATTATAATCCCAGCCAACTACGTATATAACTAGAAAAAAAAATGATGAAAACAAGAAGACTGTCCAATCAATTGACTACAATTATTGAGGAGCTGCATGGAGAGTGCTAGTATTAAAATCGGGCTTGCAATCTAGGCTCGAACGAAACTGAAACTGAAATCGGCCTTGCAATCTAGGCTCCTCCACCTTTCACAGCGGTGGAGCAAACTAAAACTGAAATCGGCCTTGCAATCTACTACAAACCCTCTACAAAATTCGTATTGAAACTTTTTTTTGAACAGCCTCTATAAGGCCTTAAACTGGCATACGAAAATAATGCGCTCAGGATACTAACTTTCGGGACAACAAACTAAAACGATGGCTGCTCTCAAACCATACATCCAAACGACGCAAATAAATACTCTACGGAAAGCTTGGAACTTGCTTTACAAATTTCATATAGAGGCAACTCGAAATTCTGAGAATAACTAACTCGTTTTTCACCTAGAAGCTGGCTGTCCAGATTTGACAGTGCAGTTTTTAACTGAACCAGATTCTTATCTGACAGAAGTAGCACCCAACAAAATGCAGATAGACATGTAACTAAATTATGCAACTGAACTTTTAGCAGGAAGCAAGCACTCACCAAAATTCAGACAGACATGTAACTAACTTCTGTAATAACTGAATTTAGCAGCACGCGAGCACCCAACAAAAGTCAGATAGGCATGTAACTAAATTCTGCAACTGAATTTCTAGCAACAAGGAAGCACCCACCAAAATTCAGATAGGCATTATACTAGATTCTGCAATGCAATGTTTATCTTACTCAGAAGCAGAGCAGGTATCTGAAGGAAATATGCCCTAGAGGCAATAATAAAGTTATTATTTATTTCCTTATATCATGATAAATGTTTATTATTCATGCTAGAATTGTATTAACCGGAAACATAATACATGTGTGAATATATAGACAAACAGTATGTCACTAGTATGCCTCTACTTGACTAGCTTGTTAATCAAAGATGGTTATGTTTCCTAACCATGAACAAGGAGTTGTTATTTGATTAACAAGGTCACATCATTAGTTGAATGATCTGATTGACATGACCCATTCCGTTAGCTTAACACTTGATCGTTTAGTATGTTAATGCTTTCTTCATGACCCATACATGTTCCTGTAACTATGAGATTATGCAACTCCGTTTACGGAGGAACACTTTGGGTACTACCAAACGTCACAACGTAAGCTGGGTGATTATAAAGGAGTACTACAGGTGTCTCCAAAGGTACTTGTTGGGTTGGCGTATTTGAGATTAGGTTTTGTCACTCCGATTGTCGGAGAGGTATCTCGAGCCTTCTCGGTAATGCACATCACTTAAGCCTTGCAAGCATTACAACTAATGAGTTAGTTGTGAGATGATGTATTACGGAACGAGTAAAGAGACTTACCGTAACGAGATTGAACTAGGTATTGGATACCGACGATCGAATCTCGGGTAAGTAACATACCGATGACAAAGGAACAACGATGTCGTTATGCGGTTTGACCGATAAAGATCTTCGTAGAATATGTAGGAACCAATATGGGCATCCAGGTTCCGCTATTGGTTATTGACGAGAATGGTTCTAGGTCATGTCTACATAGTTCTCGAACCCGTAGGGTCCGCACGCTTAACGTTTCGATGACAGTTCATAATGAGTTTATAAGTATTGATGCACGAAGGTTGTTGAGTCCCGATGTGATCACGGACATGACGAGGAGTCTCTAAATGGTCGAGACATAAAGATTGATATATTGGAAGCCTACATTTGGACATCGGAAGTGTTCCGGGTGAAATCGGGATTTTACCGGAGTACCGGGAGGTTACCGGAACCCCCCGGGAAGTCCATGGGCCATTAATGGGCCATGGGAGAAGAGGAAGGGCAGGCCAAGGTGGGCTGCGCCCCCTCCCCTCTAGTCCGAATAGGACAAGGAAGGGGCGCCTTCCTCTTCCCCTCCTCCAATCCTAGTCCAACTAGGAGAGGGGAGTCCTACTCGGTGGGAGTAGGACTCCTCCTGGTGCGCCTCCCCTAGGGCCGCCACCTCCCCTTGGCTCCTTTATATCACGGGGCAGGGGCACCCCAAGACACACAAGTTGATCTCGGATCTTTCCTTAGCCGTGTCGGTGCCCCTTCCACCATATTCCACTTCGGTCATATCGTCGCGGAGCTTAGGCGAAGCCTGCGCGGAGAAGTCATATCGTCGCGGAGCTTAGGCGAAGCCCTGCGTCGGTGGAGCATCAACATCGTCACCACGCCGTCGTCTTGTGGAACTCATCCCGACACTTTGCTGGATCGGAGTCCGGGATCGTCATCGAGCTGAGCGTGTGCGTAACTTCGGAGGTGCCGTCGTTAGGTGCTTGGATCGGTCGGATCGTGGAGACGTCGACTACATCAACAGCGTTGTTATAACGCTTCGCTTTCGGTCTCACGAGTGCGTGGGCGGACACTCTCCCCTCTCGTTGCTATGCCATCACCATGGTCTTGCGTGATCGTAGGAAAATTTTTGAAATTACTCGTTCCCCAACAGTGGCATCCGAGCCTGGTTTTATGCGTTGATGTCATGTGCACGAGTAGAACACAAGTGAGTTGTGGACGATACAAGTCATACTGCCTACCAGCATGTCATACTTTGGTTCAGCGGTATTGTGAGATGAAGCGGCCGGACCGACATTACGTATGCGCTTACGCGAGACTGGTTTCACCGCTCCGAGCACTTTCGTTGCTTAAAGGTGACCGGTGGGTGTCTGTCTCTCTCACTTTAGTTGAATCGAGTGTGGCTCGCCGGTCCTTGAGAAGGTTAAAGCGGAGTCTATTTGACGAAATATCGTTGTGGTTTTGATGCGTAGGTAAGAACGGTTCTTGCTCAGCCCGTAGCAGCCACGTAAAACTTGCAACAACAAAGTAGAAGGCGTCTAACTTGTTTTTGCAGGGCATGTTGTGATGTGATATGGTCAAGGCGTGATGCTATACTTTATTGTATGAGATGATCATGTTTTGTAACGAGTTATCGACAATGGCGAGAAGCCATATGGTTGTCGCTTTATTGTATGAAATGCAAGCGCCATGTAATTGCTTTACTTTATCACTAAGGAGTAGCGATAGTCGTAGAAGCAATAGTTGGCGAGACGACAACGATGCTACGATGGAGATCAAGGTGTCGCGCGGTGGCGATGGTGATCATGGCGGTGCTTGGCGATGGAGATCACAAGCACAAGATGATGATGACCATATCATATCACTTATATTGATTGCATGTGATGTTTATCCTTTATGCATCTTATCTTGCTTTGTTTGACGATAGCATTATAAGATGATCTCTCACTAAAATTATCAAGAAGTGTTCTCCACGAGTATGCACGTTGCCAAAGTTCGTAGTACCCGGACACCACGTGATGATCGGGTGTGATAAGTTCTCGTCCATCTACAACGGGTGCAAAACAGTTGCACACGCGAATACTCGAGTTAAACTTGACGAGCCTAGCATATAACAGATATGGCCTCGGAACACGGAGACCGAAAGGTCGAGCGTGAATCATATAGTAGATATGATCAACATAGTGATGTTCACCATTGAAACTACTCCGTCTCACGTGATGATCGGACATGGTTTAGTTGATTTGGATCACGTGATCACTTAGATGACTAGAGAGATGTCTGTCTAAGTGGGAGTTTTTAATATGATTAATTGAACTTAAATTTATCATGAACTTAGTACCGATAGTATTTTGCTTGTCTATGTTTGATGTAGATAGATGGCTCGTCTTTGTTGTTCCGTTGAATTTTAATGCGTTCCTTGAGAAAGCAAAGTTGAAAGATGATGGTAGCAATTACGGACTGGGTCCGTAACGAGGATTATCCTCATTGCTGCAGAAAAATTACGTCCCGGAAGCACCGCTGGGTGACGAACCTGCTGCAGATCTTGAGCGAGAAGTTATGAGCGTCGGCAAAGCAGAAGCTGATGACTACTCTATAGTTCGATGTGCCATGCTTTACGGCTTAGAACCGGGTCTTCAACGACGTTTTGAGCGTCATGGAGCATATGAGATGTTCCAGGAGTTGAAGTTAATATTTCAAGCAAATGCCGGATTGAGAGATATGAAGTCTCCAATAAGTTCTATAGCTGCAAGATGGAGGAGAATAGTTACGTCGGTGAGCACATACTCAAAATGTGCAGGTATAACAATCACTTAATTCAGCTGGGAGTTAATCTTCCGGATGATAGTGTCATTGATGAATTCTCCAATCACGCCACCAAGCTACAAGAGCTTCGTGATGAACTATAATATGCAAGGGATGACTAAGACAATTCTGAGCTCTTCGCGATGCTAAAAGCATGGAGGTAGAAATCAAGAAAGAGCATCAAGTGTTGATGGTCAACAAGACCACTAGTTTCAAGAAAAGGGCAAAGGGAAGAAGAAGGAAACTTCAAAAGAACAGCAAGAAAGTTGCTGATCAAGAGAAGAAACCCAAGTCTGGACCTAAGCACTGGCGAGTGTTTTCTTGCAAGCAGACCGGACACTTTGAGCGGAACTGCCCCAAGTATTTGGCGGATAAAAGGATGGCAAGGTGAACAAAGGTATATGTGATATACATGTTATTGATGTGTACCTTACTAGAGCTCGTAGTAGCACTGGGTATTTGATCTGGTTACATTGCTAATATTTGCAACTCGAACAGGACTACGGAATAGACGAGCAATGGCAAAGGACGAGGTGACGATCGGCGTGGGAAATGGTTCCAAAGTCAATGTGATCGCGATCGACACGCTACCTCTACATCTACCTTCGGGATTAGTTTTAGACCTAAATAATTGTTATTTGGTGCCAGCGTTGAGCATGAACATTATATCTGGATCTTGTTTAATGCGAGACGGTTATTCATTTAAATCAGAGAATAATGGTTGTTCTATTTATATGAGTAACATCTTTTATGGTCATGCACCCTTGAAGAATGGTCTATTCTTGTTGAATCTCGACAGTAGTGATACACATATTCATAATGTTGAAGCCAAAAGATGCAGAGTTGATAATGATAGTGCAACTTATTTGTGGCACTTGCCGTTTAGGTCATATCGATTGTAAAGCGCATGAAGAAACTCCATCTTGATGGGCTTCGGAATCACTTGATTATGAATCACTTGGTACTTATGAACCGTGCCTCATGGGCAAGATGACCAAAACGCCGTTCTCCGGAACTATGGGCGAGCAACTGATTTGTTGGAAATCATACATCTGATGTTTGTGGTCCAATGAATGTTGAGGCCTTGGCGGGTATCGTTATTTTCTCACCTTCACAGATGACTTAAGCAGATATGGGTATATCTACTTAATGAAACACAAATCTGAAACGTTTGAAAAGTTCAAAGAATTTCAGAGTGAAGTGGAAAATCATCGTAACAAGAAAATAAAGTTTCTACGATCTGATCGTGGAGGAGAATATTTGAGTTACGAGTTTGGTTTACATTTGAAACAATGTGGAATAGTTTAGCAACTCACGCCACCCGCACACCACGGAGAAATGGTGTGTCGAGCGTCGTGTCGTACTTTACTAGATATGGTGCGATCTATGATGTCTATTTCGATTTACCGCTATCGTTTTGGGGTTATGCTTTAGAGGCGGCCGCATTCACGTTGAATAGGACACCGTCAAAATCCGTTGAGACGGCGCCTTATGAACTGTGGTTTGGCAAGAAACCAAAGTTGTCGTTTCTTAAAGTTTGGGGCTACGATGCTTATGTAAAGAAACTTCAACCAGATAAGCTCGAACCCAAATCGGAAAAATGTGTCTTCATAGGATACCCAAAGGAGACTGTTGGGTACACCTTCTATCACAGATCTGAAGGCAAGATTTTCGTTGCTAAATTCGGGTCCTTTCTAGAGAAGGAGTTTCTCTCGAAAGAAGTGAGTGGGAGGAAAGTAGAACTTGATGAGATAATCAGATCTGCTCTCTTATTGGAAAGTAGTTCATCACAAGAAATGGTTCTGTGACAACTACACCAATTAGTGAGGAAACTAATGATGATGATCATGAAGCTTGATCAAGTTGCTCTTGAACCTCGTGGGTCAACCAGAGTAAAATCGCACTGAGTGGTACGGTAATCTTATTCGGAAGTCATGTTACTTGACCATGGCGAACCTACAAACTATGGAGAAGCGATGGTGAGCCCAGATTCCATAAAATGGCTGGAAGCCATGAAATCTGAGATGGGATCCATGTATGAGAACAAAGTATGGACTTTGGTTGACTTGCCCGATGATCGGCAAGCCATTGAAAATAAATGGATCTTTAAGAAGAAGACCGCGCCGATGGTAATGTAATCTGTCTACAAAGCTCGACTTGTTGCAAAAGGTTTTCGACAAGTTCAAGGAGTTGACTACGATGAGACTTTCTCACCCGTGGCGATGCTTAAGTCTGTCCGAATCATGTTAGCGATTGCCGCATTTTATGATTATGAAATTTGGCAAATGGATGTAAAACTGCATTCTTGAATGGATTTCTAGAAGAAGAGTTGTATATGATGCAACCGAAGGTTTTGCCGATCCAAAAGGTGCTAACAAAGTGTGCAAGCTCCAGCGATCAATTTATGGTGCAGTGCAAGCCTCTCGGAGTTGGAATAAGCGCTTTGATAATGTGATCAAAGCATATGGGTTTATCTGACTTTTGGAGAAGCCTGTATTTACAAGAAAGTGAGTGGGAGCTCAGAGCATTTCTAATATTATATGTGGACGACATATTATTGATTGGAAATGATATAGAATTCTGGATAGCATAAAAGGATACTTGAATAAAAGTTTTTCAATGAAAGACCTCGGTGAAGCTGCTTACATATTGGGCATCAAGATCTATAGAGATAGATCAAGGCGCTTGATTGGACTTTCACAAAGCACATACCTTGATAAAGTTTTGAAAAAGTTCAAAATGGATCGAGCAAAGAAAGGTTTTTACCTGTGTTACAAGGTGTAAGATTGAGTCGGACTCAATGCCCGACCACAATGCAGAAGATAGAGAGAAATGAAAGATGTTCCTATGCTTCAGCCATAGGCTCTATCATGTATGAAATGCTGTGTACCGGACACGACGTATGCTTAGCTGTAAGCTTGGCAGGAAGGTACCAAAGTAATCCAGAATGGATCATTTGGACAGCGGTCAAGAACATCTGAAATACGAAAAGGACTAAGGATATGTTTCTCGTATATGGAGGTGACAAAGAGCTAGTCGTAAATGGTTACGTCGATGCAAGCTTTGACATTGATCCGGACGATTCTAAATCGCAAACCGGATCGTGTTTTATTAAGCGGTGGAGCTGTCGGTTGGTGCGTTCTAAACAAAGCGTCGTGGCGGGATCTACATGTGAAGCGGAGTACATAGCTGCTTGGAAGCAGCGAATGAAGGAGTCTGGATGAAAGAGTTCATTTCCGATCTAGGTGTCATACCTAGTGCATCGGGACCGATGAAGATCTTCTGTGACAATCTTGGTGCAATTGCCTTGGCAAAGGAATCCAGATTTCACAAGAGGACCAAGCACATCAAGAGACGCTTCAATTCCATTCGGGACCAAGTCCAAGTGGGAGACATAGAGATTTGCAAAATACATACGGATCTGAATGTTGCGGACCGTTGACTAAGCCTCTTCCATGAGCAAAACATGATCAGCACCAAGACTCCATGGGTGTAAGGATCATTACTTTGTAATCTAGATTATTGACTCTAGTGCAAGTGGGAGATGAAGGAAATATGCCCTAGAGGCAATAATAAAGTTATTATTTATTTCCTTATATCATGATAAATGTTTATTATTCATGCTAGAATTGTATTAACCGGAAACATAATACATGTGTGAATATATAGACAAACAGTATGTCACTAGTATGCCTCTACTTGACTAGCTTGTTAATCAAAGATGGTTATGTTTCCTAACCATGAACAAGGAGTTGTTATTTGATTAACAAGGTCACATCATTAGTTGAATGATCGATTGACATGACCCATTCCGTTAGCTTAACACTTGATCGTTTAGTATGTTAATGCTTTCTTCATGACCCATACATGTTCCTGTAACTATGAGATTATGCAACTCCGTTTACGGAGGAACACTTTGGTACTACCAAACGTCACAACGTAATCGGGTGATTATAAAGGAGTACTACAGGTGTCTCCAAAGGTACTTGTTGGGTTGGCGTATTTGAGATTAGGTTTTGTCACTCCGATTGTCGGAGAGGTATCTCGAGCCTTCTCGGTAATGCACATCACTTAAGCCTTGCAAGCATTACAACTAATGAGTTAGTTGTGAGATGATGTATTACGGAACGAGTAAAGAGACTTACGGTAGCGAGATTGAACTAGGTATTGGATACCGACGATCGAATCTCGGGTAAGTAACATACCGATGACAAAGGGAACAACGTGTCGTTATGCGGTTTGACCGATAAAGATCTTCGTAGAATATGTAGGAACCAATATGGGCATCCAGGTTCCGCTATTGGTTATTGACCGAGAATGGTTCTAGGTCATGTCTACATAGTTCTCGAACCCGTAGGGTCCGCACGCTAACGTTTCGATGACAGATTCATAATGAGTTTATAAGTATTGATGCACGAAGGTTGTTGAGTCCGGATGTGATCACGGACATGACGAGGAGTCTCGAAATGGTCGAGACATAAAGATTGATATATTGGAAGCCTACATTTGGACATCGGAAGTGTTCCGGTGAAATCGGGATTTTCTGAGTACAGGAGGTTACCGAACCCCGGGAAGTCCATGGGCCATTAATGGGCCATGGGAGAAGAGGAAGGGCAGGCCAAGGTGGGCTGCGCCCCTCCCCTCTAGTCCGAATAGGACAAGGAAGGGGGGGCGCCTCCCTCTTCCCCCCTCCTCCAATCCTAGTCCAACTAGGAGAGGGGGAGTCCTACTCGGTGGGAGTAGGACTCCTCCTTGCGCCTCCCCTAGGGCCGCCACCTCCCCTTGGCTCCTTTATATCTGAGGGCGGGGCACACCCAAGACACACAAGTTGATCTACGGATCTTTCCTTAGCCGTGTGCGGTGCCCCTTCCACCATATTCCACTTCGGTCATATCGTCCGGAGCTTAGGCGAAGCCTGCGCGGAGAAGTCATATCGTCATGGAGCTTAGGCGAAGCCCTGCGTCGGTGGAGCATCAACATCGTCACCACGCCGTCGTCTTGTGGAACTCATCCCGACACTTTGCCGGATCGAGTCCGGGGATCGTCATCGAGCTGAGCGTGTGCGTAACTCGGAGGTGCCGTCGTTCGGTGCTTGGATCGGTCGGATCGTGGAGACGTCGACTACATCAACAGCGTTGTTATAACGCTTCCGCTTTCGGTCTCACGAGTGCGTGGGCGGACACTCTCCCTCTCGTTGCTATGCCATCACCATGGTCTTGCGTGATCGTAGGAAATTTTTGAAATTACTCGTTCCCCAACAAGATCCACCAAAATTCAGTCCGACACTACATGTAACCCAAATTCGGACATACTACATGTAACCCAAATTCTTCTACAACCGAACTTGTAACCACCAAATTCAGACAAGCAAGCAACCAAATAAATTGGGTCATCGGTGAGTCACCCGCAAGACGACGGAGTTGATGACATCGGCGTATCGACGGCGAGGTTGAGCGACATACAATGGGCGGGGCCATGGCGTAGCACTGGTGCGGCCCTCTCGACCATGCCGAGCTTGTCGAGGTTGAGCACGACGACCATGGTGAGCATGGCGGCGACGCCGGCGCCGAGGAGTGGCCCGTGAAGGTGGCGTGTAGGCGGGTACCGGTCGAGGAGGTCCGGAGCAGTCGCACTCCTGTCGAGCACCCAGAAGCGGCGCGCGAGGAGGCCGTTAGGGCGTAAGTCATTGTCGAAGCGGCGCTTGCCGAGGCGGTTGTCGAGGAGCGTGCGCGTGGTCGAGGTAGACGAGGTAGGGCGTGACCCGCCCCCGTGTCGGCGTAGGTGCGGCGGCGCACGACGTTTGAGGGGTCGAGGAGGAGGCGCCATGGCGGCGAGGTCGGCGGGCGTGGTTGGCCATGAGGCGGCACATCTCGGCACGGCGCGAAGTCGGCGGCGGCGGCGTGGCCCAGTGGCGCTGTCGTGGTGGTGGAGTGGACGCGCCGCTTCCACGCCTGCGCGGGCGTTGAGGAGAGGAGGTGGGGCGGAGACGGGATTGGGGATCTGGATCGGGCGCTGAGTGTTTTTTTTTGAGACATGGCGTGGGATGGTTGGTGGGGTGGGAGCAGATGCAGGTGGTAGCGTGGGGTTTATAACCCGCGCTACTACGATCGACTTAGTAATAGCGTGGTTTATAACCCACGCTACTACTACGGCTGGTCCCGGGAGGCACAGTGGAAATAACTTAGTACTAGCGAGGGGGTAAAAATCCGCGCTACTACTATCATGTTATTAGTACCGCGGTTTTCTCAAGCTCGCTACTGCTAATTAGCAGTAGCGTTTGTTTTTAAACCGCGATGCTGCTAAAATTCTGTGTATAAGATTTTCTCTAGTAGTGTAGACAGACCCAAATCTTATTTTGTATAAAAAAATGTCACCTTATGAGGATGACTCTGGGACCGGCGGCTGGGAGCTCGAAAGCCCCATGCTGATTTTAGCGCCGGTATATCCCTAAGCGGTGATTTTTAGCGCTTCCTGAAAGGCAACGGCTAGAGATGCTCTTAGTTCCGGGACAAGGAGCCTTCCCACGGCACCGCCTGTTTCACGTTCTCGTCCACGCGCTCGCGGACACGGCATCTTCACATCACGTGGTCCGTCGGGTCCCGACTCCCGAGCGCCCTAGAAATTTTCTGTTCCGTCGGTGCGATGCGGCCCACGTCTCAACCCCAAGTTCCCAACCCAACCCAACCCAACCCAACCCAACCCGATGCTTTTTTCGCCGACCTGCCAGCCACCCGCCCGCCCGAACCATACCCGGTCCGGATCCAGCTCGATCCCACCAGCCCCGCTCCCTTTTGATTTCCGCCGCCCACCCGTCCCCGCAAAGCCGTGTCCGGTAAGGAACCGGTTGGCGCCAGGCCGGCTCCCCACCGCCTCTGCGCCGGCTACAAAAGGCGCCCAGGTGCGCCCCGCCCACCCCACCCCGCGCTCCGGCCTCCTCCCTCTCTCTCCCTTCGGAGCTTTCGTTCGGGCCACGCCTCCGGCCTCCTCGCGTCGCGTCTTCACGACTGTTTGTCCATCATCAATTCTCG
Organism: Aegilops longissima; assembly: GCA_021605205.1. NCBI lineage: Eukaryota > Viridiplantae > Streptophyta > Magnoliopsida > Poales > Poaceae > Aegilops > Aegilops longissima. The sequence goes on from CM038678.1 coordinate 627,327,954, forward strand.
ATTCCGTTTCGAATCGCGTTTGATTTTTGCTATATATATCCTCGCCGCCTCTGCTTCTGTGCTCGCAGGGGGCTCGGCCCGTCTCGTCCGCCTCAGGGGGAGCGATCGATCGATCGGGATCCCGTCGAGCTGTTCGGTTTTGCTTCCGCGTCTGGTTTCGGGCGATCCTCCGTTGGCCGAAGCAAGGTCAGTTTCTCGTGCTCGATGGGTGGGATTGGTCCTCGGTTCTGTCGCCTCCCTGCGTTCGTGGGTGATTTCTGATTCGAATTGAATTGAACGTCCATTGCCCGTACGGCCTTCCGGCTCTGTGTTCCCCGATCACGTCACCAGTTAATACGAGGTGGGTTCGAGGCCCTCGTGGATACGAGGTGGATTCCGAGAGATGATGATATTGGATATAGATGAAAGGTGAAGGTTTGATTTCTGTTCATGGTTATTTTGATTGATTGGTTACAGTCCAATGGTTATTCTAGTAATATGATCAAATCTGCTGGGATGATCAAGCTTTCGACCTCTTACCAACCTAGGCTGGGATGATCTGCGTTTGGATAATATATATATATATATATATATATATATATATATATATATATATATATATATATAGGACAAATGTTTCTACAAGCAGTGGTAATTACTACCACTTGCGTTTTGTATGTTGTATGTAGTATCTGTCGAAACCGAGAGTATGTACGTGTAGTATGTAGTATATAATAATGATTAGGTAGTATATATACTAATTTTTAGGTAGTATGCACCATTTTTGAGTATGCTCTTTTTATGTACAAATATGTACGTATTTCATAAATATAAAAAAACTATGGGCTCATATGCAATTTTTTCATGTAACTTGCTTTGAAATATCTTAGATATATTATATGAACATATTTAAAATAATAAAATAGTATATATAGTACTACATGGTAGTATATGAGACATGTGGGTAACTACTACTGCGGGTGGTAGGATGGATTTTCCTATATATATATATATATATATATATATATATATATATATATATATATATATATATATATCAATCCCTCCTGATTTAGTTTCTTGGTCCAATTTAGCCCACTGCAGTACAATTCTGATTTGGATATTTTGCTGGTTATCCAGAAACTGGGATTACAGGGCCTAGTGCGAGTCACTCATCTTCTGGCACACAGGCGTTTGGATGATAGCACTCTCTGTTTAATTTGTTCTTCTCCACAATTGAATTAGCCCCTAAACAACTCTGACTTTGATTCGTTGCTGGCTCCTCAGAAACTGGAATTACATAGGCTAGCGGGTGGTCCTCTTTTGGCTCGGCATGGCGTTCCTTCTTATGGGGCTCAACTTTCTGGACCTTTCTTATTGAAAAAATTATCAGTTTGTCTAATTCACATCTAGATGTTTTTTAAGGATGTCACATCTAAACTCCCACAAATGTATAATGCAGCAACAAAAAACAAAAAAAACTAGGAAAAAAAAAAATAGACCACAAATAGAGTGGACATCAGCTTAGATGTGACATAATTATGTCACATCTAGATGTGTCCAGACAGACCCAACAATTATGACTCAGCAGACATTGGTTTCCCGTGCCTTATTCATTCTCAGCTCTTGAATATAGTGTCTTGCAATAGATATAACCTGACCATCACAGTCGAGACAGGCTTACTTTATTTTATCTTCAACTCCTCACCGTTTAATCTAGTTTCCTCCTAACTGAAACATTTATAGAAAGGTATTTTGCTCGTTGCAGGTCGTAGTTCACAAACACAAGGCCACCAACCTGATGCTAAGTTTGCAGTTCTTCTATCTACTCAATTCCTTAACTTAGATAATAATACTAAGATTTCTTACTAGGCAATATTTCAAATTCAGATTTAGCTGCAAAGGTGCAAGAATGAAGCTTCAAACTAGTGGCATATCCTACAAACAGAAAAAAACTTAATCTCTTATCCTCTTATTTTTATTTATTTAATTCAGCTACATGTTCATGTCTTTGATTTAGGCTTTTTGCTTCTGCCCTCCATGTGGTTGCAGATTTGTTTTGGCGTAAGACAATGCTGGTAGTGAGCCTGAATATGTTAAAATTGTCTGGTTTGCCATTTACTATCTCTTTGTGGTTTTATTATTGGTCATCTGTACTCTTGATCCCTGCGTTAGTCTTCCTGCCCATTGCTATATGATATATTTATAGGAAGTCTGGGCCTACATGCAAACCTGTTTGTGTGTTGTTTTCCATGGGTTGGTTGCAGGACTGGATCTAGTATGTGGAGATCCCTGGGGTGTTGTATGTCAAAGGGGATTTGACGCAGGTCAGATTTGAATGGCTGTCGCTCGTGTGGTCTTCTCGTTCTCATCATGAGTTCCGTCATCATCAGCTAATATCAGGTGTATTTGAGGTCCTAGTGTATTCTTATTGTAGCAGCTGATCTCGCTTTTGGTGTGTGTTTGTGCTCTTTTAGATGCAGCAGAAGCAGGAGGGTAGTGGTTCCGCAGAGATGAGTCAAAGAGTGGATGTTTGGTTTCTTATACAAATGTTTAGATCTTTCCGGAGGAAGATGTTTTGGTGTGATCAGTGTTTGGATGATCTCAAATTCTCGATCACTCTGACTTTTAACTTACTCATATTCATTCGCGAAGTACAATAATTTACTCTACAGAGGTTCTGATTTGGATTATTATTGGTGGATCTACAGAAATTTGGATTTGGCTTTAGCGACGGGGGGTGACTTGCTGATCTGCTTTGGATGAATAATTGCTTCCTCCATTTCATTTATTTCTCTCCATAGCTCACCTTCAGTGTACGACAATCCTGATTTGCATTTGTTGGTGGTTCTTCAGAAATTGAGGTTATACGGCTTAGCGGGAGCACCTATCGTCTTGGTGATCTACAGTGGATGATCATTACCTACTCAGTTTAATTTCTTCTTCTCCAGAGTTCAATTAGTCTCCCAACAATTCTGACTGTGATCTGTTGATAGTTGTCCAGAAATTGGAATTACATGGCCTAGCGGGCGGTCCTATTTTGCCTCAGCATGGCGGTTCCTTCTTTTTCAACCTTATTGAACTCTCATGACATTAGGTTTTCTCTGCCTTAGTTGGTAATTCTCAGCTCTTGCAGATACTGACATATAGGATATATAACTGCAGTTTGGAACTGGTGGTGTTGTCGTCCGTCAACCATAGCTGAACTTCCTATCCGAGACAGGCTTACTTGTTCCCGCCCATCGTTTGGTCCATGCTTTAGCTATTTAAGTAACATTTTCCCCTAACTGAAAATTTATAGAAATCACTTGCTTGTTGCAGGTTGTAGTTGACGAAACTCGAGCCCAACCTGATGATGAATCTGTTTGCAGATCTTTTATAAATCTACTAGTATACCTTCAATTCATTGCAACTTACATAACCTACAAATTATCTTACTAGGCAATATTTTATAATACAGATTCATATGCAAAGGTGCATGAATCTAAGGATAAACCTTTCGACTAATGGCACGTCCTACAGCCGAAAAAGGCTCTTGCCATCATTCATTTAATTTCATTTAGCTACTTGGCCTTCCTGTGGTTGCAGATTTTTTTAGCCCAGACCATGTGGGTAATGACGCGGAGTCTGTTCTAATATTTTGGTTTGCGATCTAGCTCTCCGTTGTTCGATTTGTTACCTTTATTTATAATTCTTGATCCCTGTGTTCTATTGGTCTTCTGCAAGTGTGGGTTGCAGGATATGATAGTTAGGAGTTCGTGCCCAAACCTTTGCTCTGTACATGGAGTCAGGTCAGTGTCTTGTAGATGGTCTGTTTGTTCCATTTGTTAGCGCCACCTCCAGTTGGCTTGCAGGACTGGATCTGGATATGGTATGGACTTGAGGCAGGTCAGTTTCCCATGTTTGGTCACATTGGTTTACTGGATCCCTCATCTGTGCTCGGTGACGAAAGATTTAAGTGGCCATACCTTGAGTTCTTCGATTTGTCTTTGTCTGATGGCTCATCAGTACGGTTGTACCTCAATGTGGAGTGAACTGGTTCTCATTGTAACAGCTGATCTTGCTTGTGGTATGTGTTTGTGCTCCTCGAGATGCAGGATGTTGTGGAGTGATGAATCAAAGGATTGAGGTTTGCTTTACTGTTCATGGTTATTTTGATTGGTTATGGCTCAATGGATGGTTATAAGCTAGGATCTTGTGTGCTGAAGTTTTCGTTTTGGATTGAAGCTGTGGATTGGATTAACCATGGGATGGGGATCAGAGAATTTGTGAACAGTGTTTGGATAACCGATCCTCCTATTTAATTTCTTTGTTTGCACAGTCAAATTTAGCTTACAACATCTCTGATATGGATTGTTGGTTTTCCAGCTATTGGACTCATATGGGGACTTTCCGGAAGGTGCCCTGTTTTGTTTCACCATATTACAGGCGGTTTCTTCTGTTGACTTCAATCTTTCCTGATTTGCTTTGAATATTGTACTTCCTATGGTTTTCTATGCCCTTGGTAACTACGTGTCCTTGCAGATATTGACATGGATGAGAGATAATACAGTTCGCTATCTGGAACTGGTGTTGTTGATTAACTGATCTCTCCCAGCCAAGCAGGCTTATCCTATCCCCTCACTGTTTTGATGCATTATTTAGCTGTTTAAGTAGCTTCGTCTCCCCAAAGCAAAAAATCATGAGAGTCTCTTGCTCGTCGCAGGTCCTAATTGACTATTTAGGTCCAACCTGATGCGGAGTTATCTGTTTGAAGATCTTCTAAACCCTACACCTTTCCAATTCATTGCAATTTGTTCAACATATAAATTATCTTATGGAGACAATTTGAACATTCAAATTGATTTGTTGGATAGATTCGAAGGTTTCTCTGGGGCTTCAGTCTAGATGGAACATCCTATAACCGAAAAAACTCGGTACTCCACAACCACAAAATTATCTTATGCTGAGTTATCTCCTGAAGAAACTACTGTTGTCTTGGTTGCCTTTTGCTTGTAGCATTGATCAAGCCATGCTGGTAGCCATTCAAAATCCTTTTGGTTTCTAATCCTCTCTGTGGTTTACTTTATTATCTGTACTACCCATCCATGCGTTTCTGTTGGTCTGTTGGCCTGGCTTGTTCTTTGCAGTATATATGTTGGAATTGGTGGGTGTGCCCTGTAGTCAGTGTCTGGTCTGCTCTCAATGCAAAAATTAGCTTTGTTCCTCTCTTCTCCTATCTCCAATGGCTAATCAACGATTCTATCTGTCACGTAATACAAGGTGAATTTTATCTCGTTTATGATATGCGCATTGAAAGGTAGAGGTTTGGGTGATTCATGGATGTTCTTTAGCTCCTCGGATGATATCTTAAGTTTGGGATTGGAATTGTTGGTCATGCCTGCATGGTTGAGGATTCGTAAGTGTCTTGAGGCATGACTGGACTGTTAAGTTCTCTTTGATTTCTCCATGCGAGCAGTTTGGTTTCTGTTCTGAGTATTATTTGGATTTTTGGTTGTTCTCCAGCATTTGAGCGTAGGCTTGCCCGGACTACTTTTTGGCTCAATAATTGGAATGGTGCAGCTCTAGGAGATTCTTCGTGATTCGATCTTGTCAAACTCTGTTAAACTTTTAACATTCCAAACATTGTTCTTTCTTGTCAGTAACTCTTAGTTCTATGCAGATATGACATACAATGAGGGTAATTCAAACCAATGTGCATAACTTCACTAAACCAGGCTTATCCCCATCTCCCTTGCTATATTTGTTCACATGTTTTCGATGTTGAACAGCTTTCTCCAAAATGGTTAGGCATCATGGTCTTTTGTTCATTTCAGGTGTGCTTGACAAATTTACAAAAGAAGTCTGATGTCATGCTGCGTGAAAATTTGTTTGGAGACCTTCTGACTTCACATTTTCTATTTAGTTAGCTAGAAAACAATTAGCTGTTACATTTGAGTATTCGAACTTATCCGCAGAGGTGAAGAGTTCTAAAAGCTTGTTTGGGAACTTCGTTCTGGATAGAGGAGTCTTCTACAACCACAAACTTATACCTATGCTGCATCCTTGTTTCGACTCATTGTCCAGTTCTAATTATGGTCTGACTTTCCTTGAAGAAACTTCTAAGTTCTAAGTATGCGGACTATATTTGGGCTGTTCATTGATCGGCACTGTTGGAGATTTTGTTGGAAGATTGTAGAGTTGGAAAGTCTAGCAAAACGTCAGTTGGTGTGGGGACTTGGTGAAGCCCGGGCGGTTTTGACTTCTGATTAATCCTGATCCTGAATCATATTACTTTATTTGGTATTTGTGGCAGCTTTCAGTTTGAACTTGCATTGAGTGGTAGTTTGGAGTTACTAGTGTGCACATCTGATTCTTCCAACCGTCCTGAAGCATCTTATTACGACATCCTACTGATTACGACATCTGCTTCAGCTTGCATGTGGTTTGGACGGGATATGATCTCAGCTTTTGCTCCGAATCAACAAAATGCTAGATGTAATGATGTCCTAACTGGAAGTTCCTTTAGCCTCAAACAAGGATCAACAATGGATACTCAAGTTTGTATAGCAGATTATCAAATTTTGACTTGGCTATAGATTACTACTTGGTTGACATACTGTTTCCGGAAGTTGGGTTTTAATATTAGGCTGATTGTATCTATATAATTTTATCTCTAGCAGTAATATCTTTAGCTTGCAAATTTATCACCTAATACATGTACATGAGCTCTGAATGCAGTAAAAGATTTGTGGTCTACTATTCTACATTTTCCTATTTTCCTGGTGAGTTCTTTAGAAGCATCTTATGATACACAATCAATTTTTGATGTGCACAGATTTTTAACTTCAGTGAAAAGAAAGATCCTATCTATAGTTGTTTGCTGGCTCCCTCACTTGACTTGTAGTTGGGTAATGTTGATGTCTTGATATGCAGAAAGAGGCTAAGGAATTATTGCCATATACTAAAACAGTGGAGAGTTGAAGCTTCTGAACTGGAAGCTTGAACAAGTAGTTTGCCCTGAACACTCTACTCTTGATGTCTTAGATTACTGTCATCTCCACTAATTATGATTCCCGTTTGGTGGTATGGAATTGATTTTCATAAAATGATGTTCTTCTCATTGTGCTTCTCCAGTGGGATCTGGATTACATATCTTCAATTCAAGCATCTTCTTGGTTTGCTGGAGAACTCCTAGTTTTAATTTGACAACTAGCAAACAATCTGGCTAATTTGATGATTCCTGTTGATTGTGTACTTTTAACTCAAGTAGCTCATATTCCTAGATTGAAGACAAAAAGCGTTCACACATTACGTCTTCTAATGGCTAATGATCTGGTTTATGGGATCTTCAACTACATATTCTCAAATCTTTAATTACATAATCTCGGTTTTCTGGGAACTCCTAATTTCAATTTCCTTGGCAACTAGCAAAATTACTAATTTGACGATTCTGCCAACTGCAGACTCTTGACTCCAGTTATACATATGCCACACATTATGCATAGTCCATGCATCCTGGATTTATAGACACAAAAGTATCTCCTCTGACCCTATAATAAAGGGATAAAACTGTGAATTCTTATTTTCAGGATTGAAGGTTTGAATCACCCTCACCCCACTCTAGAAATTAGTTACTCTCATTCAGGTTATGGAATTTATAGCTTTGTTTGTTTGCGCCCCTGTGCCTGTCTTGTGATCTTGTGCAATTGTTGTGCAAATATTTATTGCCTTTGGTTGATGGTGTGGCTTGTATGCTTAGCTGAAATATAATTGGTTGTAGTGTTTGCTAATTTTTGTGTTTAGTAGTTTTGTTGTTTAACACTGCCTTTGCCGGTCCCAAGCCCGGATGAGAAAATGTGGACGGAACTGCATCGTTTGCATCAGAACTTGCATGGTCTCCGAATTTTTGAAATTGATTAACAGTGAATGAAGCGAGTATAAGCTACAGTCCTTGCGAGTATAAGCTACTCTTGACTTCCGTATGTAGTACAACAATTATCCAGAAAGATGTAGCTCAGTTGTTCTGGGTAACTACTTCCCTAGATGGTAACCCGCAGTTTGCTGGACAGGAGATACGTAGTAGGGTAATGGAAAAGCTTGACCTGCAGTGTAGCAGATGCAAGCAAATGGGGATGGTTCATGAGTTCGCTGGTAATTTCAGTTGTAGTATGTCGTGTTCAAGTTCATATTGAAATATCCAAAACATCTTATAATAGTGAACGGCTTTACTAGCTGTCCAGTTCTTTGACTTGAGTTGTGGCGATGATACTGCTGTTCTTCTGTCCTGCTTCATCGATGTGGTTCTCGTTCTCATGTTCTAAGGAAGTCAGAGATGCAGATATATGGTGGTTCATTTTCAGAGTCGGAATACAGGTCCGACGAAACTGAAGCTTCAACCACTGCAAGCCTCAACAGGCGACGGCTATCCTACGGTCAGGTGAAAAACCCAGCTTCTTTCTCTACAGGTAAGCTGCATCCCTTCATCGCTCCTGTGTACTAGACGTTTATGCCCTTGTTCATTTTATTTAGGCACGTCGCGCACTAGAGGCTGACTGTTCAGCTGTATATAAATTCCCGACCACGACGTTTGTCCCGTTTCTTCAGCACAGACGCTTCTTTAACCTTTGCTGCTAGTAATATAAATTGTTGAATCACATTGGCTGGACTATTCAGCATAAGCAGCCCTTTGGTGGATGCTGCTTGATTGAATGGTTTTCCATGCTTATCGTACTGTTAATTTTTCGATCTAGTATACTGAGTATTGTCCCGAGCAGATTTTGGTCAGCGTTGCTTGCTTGTGTGAGCAGTCTTCGTACTTTCTACTCCCTCTGTTCACTTTTATAATGCGCTGTAGACATTTCAGACAGTGTGTAAAACAACTTGATTTCGGTTGTCTGAAACGACTTATAAAAGTGAATGGAGGGAGTAATAATCTTGACGGCCAAGCGCAATGCCAATCAGGCGGCTGATGAGGCAGCTGATCTTGCGCCGGATCAGCTGGCTCAACATTTTTTTAATACATGGCAAATAATTTTATCAAGCGTTCAAACATTTTTTGTATATTTCAAAAATGAACAAATAATTTTAAAACCAGAATAATTCTTTTTTTTTGTTTTCTAGAGCTGGCACATCAATTGCCGAATCGACAACCTATGTATATTAGTAGAATGCCCGTGCGTTGCCACGGGCCTTTAATTTTGTTCTGAGTATGTGTGTGTACATGTATTGTTGTATAAAATTTGATGAATTTTTTGTCCTTTGCAACAACGTCGCCTTGACATTCTTGTTAATGGATTCCGTTGTCCATCTCAATCCCTCTCATAATCTACAAAAATTAATTATTATTTTTATAAATACACCATTTGTATTATCATGTGCAAGAAATATATAAAGAAAAATAATTATTTGTATGCATCTCTTCTCATTTTGTAAAATTGACGAGTTTTTGGTCCAGTATATTATAAAGCTTTGTCAATCAACATTTTCAAAGCATCATCCTAAGATCTAAAGTGAACATATAAACACATATACTTCATTGGTCAGTTACTAAATGCGAGCATGTGACCGTTTTTAGTCAGAGTGAGTGGCATCATGATTTTTAGTAGAGTGAGTCGCATCCCAATTTAATATATTGTAGGCTCACCCGTAAATCACTTGTTGGTAGTTGCTCTATAGAAATGACTTGTTATGGTATGTGATATTTTTCACTATATAAAAAAGCATATGACATTTCTCTCATAACAAAGAGGCGAAAAATGCAAACATCCACTCATTTTCTTCTTATCTTAAAAAAACAATTCACTCTCTTGTAATATGATACTCTTTTGATCCACTTTTGTGTATCTCCTTGAAACAACTTTACACCATCATCCATAATGGAGGCCCTAGCAAAAGGTGTAGACAGCCTAGAAACCCAAGTGTCGCTTTTATTTGTAAAGATGCAACCAAAGTACATTATTCAGAAGCAGACGATGGTTTAACTGCATTTGCAAAAAATAGCTGTTTGTATAGTATCTCTACTCCTATAAAAAGCTGAGTTGGTGATGATGGTGTGCCTGTCATCCTTCATTTACAACCGTTCGATTTACATCCAATGCATCTGAGACAAACTATGTCAATTTTGATAACCCCGTGCCTCTCACCTCATATAGCCATCTCATGAAAATAATAAGAAGGATCTGGAGAGGTCGCTGCTCTTGGTGTCATCTGCCCCCAACGCCTCTCATGCCTTCGCTTATTGTCTAGAAAAAATAAACAAAATCGATACTCAAAAAATATTTTTTGAAGATCATTTTTTGCAATGCACAATAAGTGTTAATTTCTTCATGAAGTTTTGGGTGCAGATTGAACACTTGAACGCTTTTGTTTGCAAAAGATAATTTTTATCTATTTTTCCTATATTTACTATTCATCCGGATGCTTGTGAGCTCTAGAGAAGAATGAATATCCGAAGAAACCTATCGATATTTGTTAAATATGAGATGATCCACATCAATGCATTTCGGTGTTGCGTGCAACGTACGGACATCTTACTAGTCATGGCAACTATAGGAAGAAACTTTTCAGACAACTTATCCTTGAAGGCCTCCATGTCGTGCGTCAAGCATAACTCCATTGCCTTGTAAACTGAAGTAAAAAAAAAATTAGAACAAACAAGCAACAGTACTAACGACCAGAAGTGGCGAGCTTCTTGCTCTTGCACAAATGGTTATCCCAACAAAGGATCTTGGCCTACGAACGACATAAGAGTAGGTCAATTTCTATAACTTAGAAGAAACATGTTAACTAATAGACTGAAACTTTTAGCTTGTGATTGAACTTAAGTAATTCAAAAGAGGATTCAACTATGAAAAAGGGAAGGGGCAAGGCCGCAGCCAGGGCCCCACGGCCGGGGTTTGTATTGGTCATGATGGCGCTCCACATGATGCAAGAGGAAGTGCAGCGGATCCTCCTCAAGCGCCAAGCGGTTGCCGGGCAGGCCTGCTGCGCCTTTCCAAGACAACGACGACAACGATGATGGCACGGACGACAATGGAGGTGCGGTCGGGGCAGCCATGCTCAGGGACAGAGCTAGAAAAATGAGTCGTTTGGGGTCATTAATATGTTTGTACCTTCAGTACGATATGTGACAGTGTCATTAGGTGAGTACAATGACTATCCCTAGTGTATTTCTGCATGTAGTCGGTGTGAACTGACACCAGTGCTTAAACGTAGATCCAGCCCTGGCCACGCCGACGAGGCCGCCGGCCACCGTCCGCTACAAGTTAGTCTAAGGTTTTATATTTTTTTTCAGTTTTTAGTAGAACGGACGAAATATCATCAAATTTATGTAAAATTATTATATCTAAACTTAGTGAATTCCGGCTTATTTGCATGAAATTTATCCATTTTGTTCAAATGCATTTTAAAATGTATGCAGACATGGTTAGATGGCCAGCTCCCGTATCACTGTCCGCATGGTTGAAATTTAATACACGGCTAAATCGCCGGTTACAACATGGGCTACAACCTCAAAGTAGTCTGAGAACCATTCAACATGATCACCATTGTCTAACCCTGCACCCAAAGCTGCCAGCACATTAGATGGCTGGTTACATCCTCTTGGTGCATGAATCACTCTAGCCTCAATCAATGAATAAAGTGCGTAGCCTATAGTAGTGGGTACTTGATATCACATAAGAAAGTACCCAGCGGCACTTGACCATACGCTTCAAAGCTCACAGCCTGCTTGAGTATCAGACAGTCCGTTTCAAAAATTGCTCGGCCCACACTCAAACTGCATTAAACAAACCCTCCGCTTCAGCATGCAGTGCGTCATTCAGAGAGTTTATCCGTCCAGCCGCCGCAAACAAAGTCGTTAGAGTGCCATCCCTGCATATAATCCCACACCCCCTGCCCTGGTGTCCTCAATAAAGGACGCATCAAAGTTTCTCTTCACAAACTCTTGTGACGGTTTCACCCAACTTCTACGTATGTAGTAATAGCAGCAGCCTGTTTGGGTTTCAGGAACTCAAGCCACTCTCGCACCCGCGTCGCTCTTCAGGGGGGCGGCTCGGTTGACCTAACTCCGCCGCCGCCGCCACCCCCTCCTGCTCCCTTCCCCTCGCCGCCGTCGAGCATCCCCGCCGGGCAAAGCCTATGCGGTTGCCGGCGGCGACGGGCCTTTCTTCTCCCGTCACGCATGGAGGTCAGCCCTGGACGGCGCGCCGTGCGACGCGGAGCTGCGCGCCGGCATGGATCTGGCCCTCCGGCCTCTTCTATGGCGCGGTGGCGCTGGATGTTGGGACGGCGGCCCCAGGGAGCAGCGGTCCCTCCTCTCTTCCTCGCGGTGGAGAAGCGGCGGCTGACCGTTTTGGCGGCGGATCGAGGCGTTCTGCTCGGATCTGGTGGGCGCGCGCCGTCGCCGGGTTGTGGCGGTGCTGGCCGTCCTGGGCTGCGTGGGTGGCAGGGCGGCTGCGCGTGGTGGAGGCCCCGGCGCCTCTGGCCCTTGGCAGCATGGAGGGCCTGGGTTGGGTCGGCGCCATGTGTGGGTTGCCCTCCGGACAGATCTGATCTGGCCAGTGCGACCTCAATGTGCGGCGTCTCAGATCGGCGGCGACCCGTGCACACGATGCTGGATGGAGGTTCCTTCAGCGGATCCGGGTGAAAACCTAGTTCTCGGCTTGATGCCAAGACCGGCGTTATGGCACTTTTTGTGTCATTACCTTCTTGAAGGCCTCGCCGTGGAGAAGCTCCGGACCTCTATCCGCTACCTCCGGGAAACCCTAGATCGATGAGATCGGATGACGGCGCGTTGGTGTCGTTTCCTCCTTGGGGCGTCATTCTTGGAGGCGTACACGGTTCGAGGACCAGCGGGCGGCTTTTTGGTGGAGCGGTGCTTCATCCGCACATTGATGACGGCGGATCTCGGCGGCGTGGTGCAGTGGAGACTCGGCGCCCGATGCGCGATGCTGATGACGTCGATGACAGAGTAGCCAGACAAGGTAGAAGCCTCAATATGATCTGAAGACCTGTGGAAGATGGCGGCGACGACACACGAAAAGGTCTCGACCGGATTGTTCCCAGACCCAGATGTGGCTCGGTGGGGCTTCCAATGAGTTTCGCTTCCGCTTTTGATGTTAGGCTTAGGTGAGTGGTTTGGGTAGTGGCTCAGCTAGCACCCCTTCATCATATTGGATAGGAGTAGCGGCATATGTTGCCAAGATGGTGGATTCAGGCACATTGTTGTAATATTTTGTAAGGTCCTCGAGAATAATCAATAAAGTGGCCGTATACATCCCCTAGATGCAGATGCGGGGTCATCCTCCTTTTCCAAAAAAAAGGAATTCGAGCCACTCATCCACATGTCGCCTGACATTGACCTGAAATTCTTGCACATGCAGCCGTCGTTCCCCATGGTTCACCACCTTGTTACGTTCATGCCACCAGCACCACAATTGAGCAAATAGTGAGCAACTTATCCTTCTCCGCAACCTCAGAATTTTTTCTCATGACGTCATGTGCTGAATTACACTCTGATCCGGATTTCCTCCAGCAGCAAGGCATACCATTGCTCCTTCACTTCTTTGCAGTTTAGAAAGAGATGGGCCCCATCTTCGAACAATCTGCAACAGACAACACATCAAACGATTTGCCAACATAATTTCAAATTAGAACATAGCGAATTATTCAAGCTACAAAAATAGTGCATATAGCAAATTCGTTCTGTATATTACAAAATGAAGAATTCCTATATGACAAATGGTTTAATAGAAAAAGATAAGCACTTGAACAACATGCACTCGTTACGTAGTTGTCAGGCATCAATACACTATCCAAACAGGTAGGACTGTGAATTACCCAACATACCGGGGAAGCTACAATTCAGGAACTAAACCGACCATTCAGACATGAGTGGGGAGAAATCTAAACAACTTACCGGAGAAATCTAAACGACTCACCGGGGTCCCCTGAATCATTTATATGCAAATAACATATCACAATTAGTGTCCGTCATGACCGTCGCCACCTGAGGCATCCCCTTCCTCCGCCGTGTGGGTTTTCGCCCGCGCGTCTCCCCTCACCTTCCCCTTCCCCTCCACAACCGCCACCTCGCCGCTGCATGACGGCCACGTGATCATCGTCAGCTTCATGGGCGGTAGCGGCATCGACCTGCCTCCTATTCCAGAATCACGACGAATCCAAGGGAGTGTTTGGCTCTGTTGTCCACTCTTGCAGCTGTGCGTCGCGACCACCGTCATCGTCTCAGTCTCGGGCATCCCCTCCCTCTGCCATGTGGGTCCACAGCATGGTCATCATCGGCTTTGGAAAGCATCATAGAAGAAGTAAATTCAGATAAGGAGTCGAGTTCATACTGTTCAGGTAAGTTCACAGCCCATCTCCATAGTACTCAGATATAAAGGAATTATTTCAGTTGGAAGCAAAACCCCAATAACTTCAGAATCGTCAACCTGCATAAATAGAAAATAAAGCAAAGTAAATATTCCTATGATCCACCAGGATACCCTCTAAAAGAACATCATTTTCAGCTAGGTCGAAGAGTACCTTAGAGGCTCATATCAAACTTCTCCGCCACCTAAAGAGTTATGTCGATCCCATGGTGACCATCAGGAAGAATCTTGACTCGAGTATTGAGAAAGTAACACTAACTACTAACCAAAAAAGGGTCTCATAATTTGCACTCATTTTAGTTTCCGTTGGCAATCTAAATTCTATGGGATTGGTAAAATTGTTCCTTTTTTGTCCCTCGACGCCATAGCCTGCCCAGTTTGCAAGATGTTTCGGAGCATCACCTCTGTCTGTCCATGTAGTCCTTTTGTGACCATGGCTGCAGAAATTGGTCCTCTTACTCAATCCATTCTAAGGGGCTTTCTCCCTGCTGGTCATTGGCCAGTCAATCTCTTTCCTTGTAGCTGGTAGCCTGGCACTGATAGTTATGCTAACATGTTTCCTGGTATATTACTGAAACGTTGTCACCACTACCAGCATTTGCCGGATGCTCTTGAGTTTTGCGATCTACACATAGTATGTATTTTCAACAGCTTGACAACTACTCCATTTTCAGCAAGCCGGAGTTTGCTCGTTGAAATGCCATAAAGCGTGAACCAACATCCGTGATACGGAAACCAAAATAAGAATCCTCCAAACCAAGCCCATCTCTCACCTCGGCAAAAGGTTTCATGTCCACCAAATTTGCCTTCAACAAATAAAGAGAGAATTTCTAATTTGGCCCTTTCTTAAAATTTGATTCCCTATTTGGCCCAAAATAAAATTTTCTACCCTATTTGATACCTAAATAATTTTTGTTCCTTATATGATACTTTTGTTCATTTTAGTCACTAACGGTGTTAAGTGTGAGGTGAAAAGACCATGTTGCCCCTAGTGCAATGTGTAACTATCCTGGATGTAATAATAAAAAGCAAACAGTTCATTCATGTTTTATGGATGTTCAACGGATGTTATGCATGTATACGTATGGTCTAATATTTGGTTCCTTAGGTCGCCATACAAAACATCCATGATCGATACATACCATATTTTGGTTAGTTCATCATGTTCCAAAGTATATTATTACACCTAGTCACAACTCACAACGTACAAGTGGAACACCCACAATCACCTACGTGTAGCCGGAAACCACGCGCGGCGGCGTCCGGCCCTCACAACTACCACTGACTCCTCTCTGACGGTGCATAACGACGTCTGTAGCCTAAACCTCCTCTGTTGGAATTAAGCACGATAGAGTCTGTCCGGCCTAGACTGGACAATCATTCGAGTCGTATTATGGGAGGTTAGCTTAATATTTTTGTACCCAGATCATCATCATCAATCCGAAGAAAGAAACGACAGGCATGTGGCTGTGGCCAACAAATCTCGCTTGTTGTGTGCCTTGTGTTCTCGGGTGTGTGTTAGCCGGCGGCTTCGTACGTAGCTACTCCCTCCGTCTTATAATGTAAGACTTTTTTGACACTACACTAGTATCAAAAAGCGTCTTATATTATGGGACGGAGGGAGTACTTATGTATGTGCAGATCGTGTATACGTGTATGTAATAGGTTCACGTGGAATCAATCCACCTGGTTGTCTGCCTGCTTGGTGTGGAACTCCGGCGGCCTGCAGATGACGACGCCCACGGCCGCTCGACGGAACCGAGTTACATACCTGCAGATGACGACGCCCAGGGCCGCTCTATCGCTCCATCCAGGGCCTCACTCGTGAGCTCGGGCATAGCTGTGCTATGTCCGACTACCGCAGGCGCATCTTTAATTGTGGCTGTCATGAATTGCAGGCAACGACAGCGCCGTCCGCAACTCATGGCACCACTATGATATGGATAGACGCGTCAGTAGTGTTATGTCTACATGAACGCCCAAGGCCGAGTGCGCCTCAGCACCGTTGGTCATCCACTCTGCAGCCACACTCGCACATGATGTACTAACCAAAATATTGAAGCATGTATATACATGCACGGTATTTGTTGAACATCCCTAAAACACGAATGAGCTGATTGCCTTTTTACTACATTCAGAATAGTTACACAATACACTAGAGGCAAAACGGTCTTTTCGCCTCACATTTAACACCGTTAGTGTCTAAAATGGATGGAAGTGTCATATAAGAAACAAAAATTACTTTAGATGTCAAATAAAGAAGAAAATTTATTTTGGGCTAAATAAAAAACCAAACTTTAAAAAAGGGCCAAATAAGGAATCCTCTCACAAATAAATCAGACAATCTTACGCATCAAAATTTGTGTCCCCAAGCCGAACAAGCTCTATGCACATTCTGAAGTGCATGTAGGAGAACGGATTATATGCCAATGGTTCCTATGTTGTGAGCATCGCTTCACACGCATGAAGTCCAACACCTGCCATTATTTATCACTGAAGTAAGTTCACTCTCTCACACAAACGGATATATTCTGCTGGATACACATAAACAGCGAGCAAAGCGCACAAGATCATACCTTCAAGACATGACTTGTGTTTCTCAATCTCTTCAACTTTGATATGCTCCACACTCATAAAAGATCTAATTTTCATCAAACATAGCGCTTGTGTATGTCTTGATCGCATGCCATTCAGTGGCCAGGTTAGCTATCATTAGCGGACTCCCCTATAACAATCAGATGCAAATCACATAGTAAAACTCAATAGTTCTACTAATAAAAATGAATGTGCTCACAACAGCAACTATGTATTTCTTTCATAAAAAATCAACGTAAAATTCTTGTCATCTCCTCGACATAGTTCTCCTCAGACTCACTGTCAAATTGCAGCCTCATGTACATCTTAACCCCTGTGCTCTGATATATTACATATGACCCTAGTTAACCTAACCAAAAATGGGTTGCAGATATATTTAGTTAAAAGTTTGATTCACCGATTAGTCCCTTATCAGCCGCCGGCCTATATGGTACCAGCTACCGATATCCTGAACAGTGAGCAGATATAAGCTATGGGATAAAACTAACCTTGATGGAAAACAGCTGTCGTTCCCAAAATAGTCCTGTGTAGGTACATCGAGAAGCATGTTAAACACAACAGGCTAAATATCAACCAAAATTATACATGGTAGACAAAATAATCTCCAAAAGATAGCTTCAGTGTGGAGGTTTAAGCACGCTAGTAAAGCAAAACAAGTGGAAAGGTGTGCTAACTGCAACAGGCCTAACATTTAACAACAAGCAAACATAGCCATTCAAACTGGTATTGTGCCGGTCTAAGTACACTAGTTATTGTTAAATAAAAATGGAAAGGCGTGTTAACTACAAGATGCAGCAACCAAATGTAGTCATTCATAGTGGTATTGTTGAAACTGGTACTGATGAAATTGAACTGCACAGTTCATACTTGCACATATAGAACATCACGTTGTGAATAACTGGAATAAACAAGGCATACTACAAACAACCAAAGATAGCATTTGAAATTGGACATATGCTAACTACAAACAACCGAACAATCAAAAAACTTTAAAAGAGGCATATGCTAGCTATAACAGGCTTAACAACAAGCAAATATATGCATTCCTATCGGTATGTTTAAAACTGGATTGATGAAATGTACTGCACAGTAAATAATTGCACATATAGAGCATCACATTGTGAACAACTGAAATAAACAAGGCATACTGCAAACAACCAGATATAGCAATTAAAAC
Source organism: Aegilops longissima (assembly GCA_021605205.1). Lineage (NCBI taxonomy): Eukaryota > Viridiplantae > Streptophyta > Magnoliopsida > Poales > Poaceae > Aegilops > Aegilops longissima. The sequence continues at coordinate 627,346,077 of CM038678.1, forward strand.
TGGACATATTCTCACTACACTACAAAAGGGACTCGACAAAACAAATCATGGGTTTCCCCCTGTGAAGAGGCACGGCAAAACAAATCATGGGTTTCCTCACTTGTCACAGATGGGCTCGTTCCCGTGGGAAGAGCACGGACCCTGGATGCGCTCCATGTTGTCGCAGATGGGCTCCTTCCCCTTGGAAGAGCACGGCTGTAGGGTGCCCTCCCTGATGTCACAGACGGGCGCTTTCCCCTTGGAAGAGCATATGGGCTCTTTCCCCTTGGAAGATCCGGAGAGGGTGCCCTCCTCGTGGTCACCGTTGATGAGGTCTGACTTGGAAGTTGTGGATCCCAAGCCAGCGTCGCAGAACGTGCCCTTCAGAAATGACAAAAGGGGCTCGATGGCGATGTAGAATGGAAAATTGTTGACAGCGAGCCAGAGGAGATCAGCGGTGGGGCCATGGATGAGATCGACGGCGGTTGAACCCGAGGGGTTGGGGGTGGGCCACTTAACCTGTGACATAGCCCACCTCAGGCCGTCGCTATCGATGACCTCGATGTCGTAGCCGGCGGCCAAGACATGCCCTCATACTCTAGCCTGCTGCTTGAGTGCTTGCCGCCAGTAATGGTCGTTAGCTTCCTCGGCGATGTCGGGCTAAGAGACCGCTATACACCTCTTTTGGGCCATTCGCTCCTCGAGCTCCACGGGAAGCGTAGCCGGGCTTAGGCTGCGACACTCTAGAGTGGGGGATGGGGATGGGGATATGTGGGAAAGGGGGCGTTTGGCAGGCGTCATCTAAGAAACTCAGGGCGGCCTGGGTATGGAGATCGGTGGGTAAGTTGCACGGGCAAACTGGCAGATGTTGACAATGGAGGCCTTGCAGCGACGACGGCAGTGGCGGTGGGGACCTTGCTAGGGTTTCGAGCGAGGGAGGGGGTGTGCGTGTATGCGCGCATGCCCGATGAGGTTTTGGTGTGTGTGTGTGTGTGTGTGTGTGTGTGTGTGTGTGTGTGTGTGTGTGTGTGTGTGTGTGTGTGTGTGTGTTGTGTGTGTGTGTGTGTGGAGGGGGGCACTACTGGAATCAGGATCTTTGTGATCAGCCAGATCTTTGCCGTCAGCTAGTTGATGGCAAAGAAGGTCTTTGCCATCAGTATACAGAAAGCTGACGGTAAAGAAAGAGCTGACGACAAAGAGGGTGTTTGCCGTCAGCCAGATCTTTGCCGTCAGCTAGCGAACGACATATAAGCTTTGCCGTCAGCCAGCGGACGGCAAAGAGGCAGGGTGGCCCACTAGTGAGAACCACCTAACGACCACTTTCTTTGCCGTCAGCTAGCGGACGGTAAAGAAAGTGCTTAAACCAACGTCCGTTAGGTAGGCTCTTTGCCGTCTGCTAGCAGACGGCAAAGAAAACTGCCCTAACTAAAAATCAAACACGCCCGCGCCCGACCACTCTCTCTCTCTCTGTCCCCTTTCTCCTCCCCGAGCCCGAGCCGCCGCCGCCCGCGCCACCTCGTGCCGCCGCCGCCCGCTCCACCCACATCGCCGCGCCACCCCGGCGACCCCCTCTCCGCCCCGCGCTAACCCCGTCGCCACGCCGCCCCCGCCGCCCCGGTGACCGCGACCTCGACCTCAACCGCTCCTCGCCCTCAAGTAAGTGTTCCCGGTCTTCATGGTGCCCCAATTTCACTTTTGATGCATTGATTTGGTCACTGTCTCCGCCTAGGGTTCAAAATCTGTTATGATCTTTGTGTTATGTTCATATGTACAGTTCTAGTTAGTTTTGATTTGCCTGGTACTGTCTTCCCATGATGCGAAAATGATAGCACAATCAAAAGGCATGCCCTAGGTTATCTCAATATCTTAGAAGAATATGGCCTGCCCTAGGTTCAACGCTAAGTTGATGGACTAGAGTTCAGCAACAGGGACTTATTTTGCATCCATTTGTTCTAAGGACCACTTATCTCTACAACGCAATACCTAAACATGTTCGAGCTTTAACTATCAGTGCGCTACAACAATTCAATCCTATTGTTGAACATTGCTAAAATGCCAGTCAAGTTTCTAGTTTTCAAAGCAAGGGTTCACTGCACAAGTTCTAGTTAGTTTTTGTTTTTGGTTCAGATTGAATGCTCCCTCTTAATTGTAGTTGAAGATCCGCATCGGTAGTAATAAGTGCGAGAAACACAGAAGATCTGGTGGCTGTCATATAGGTTCAGAAATTAACAATTTCAGAGTAGTTTCAGACTTGTTTCAAAATTTTAGAGTATATTTCCATGTCAAGTTTTTTTAGCTGTTAAGAGTTATGGTCTCATTCAGGGTGAATACAATACACCGGGCATAGTCGTGTATATGTTGTTCTTATTTTCTTGGCCCTCAAGAAGCCATGCTTTATTATTACAGTCAATCTCCACCACTCTTAGATCCTCATATCATGGTTGTTCTCATGATCTCAAAGCAAACCATCTTGGTTGAGATGACTGACCGAAACTGAAACTTTCAGGTGATTGTGTGTTAGCAGTTTTGTAAGATACTAGATTAGAGTGGGCACCCTGTTTTTTGCTTTCCTTTCATTTTGGTAACTCATTTTTGTACTGGGATCTCTCAACCAACACTCCTTGTTTCTTTATTTTCTTTAGTTGAATGTTTTTATACTGCTAGTTGCCTAGGTTGCTGACCGAAAGAAGTTAAAATAGTTATTATACGAAATTCAACTAAATTCAACATTTTTGTGTCTAGCCCGTGCGAAGGCACGGGTTGACGACTAGTGCTACTAATAAATCTTGTGCTCAGCTCTAGTATGTCAACCTAGAGCCATCATATGTCCACAAGTGCATTGCTTTTTGAATGTGAAATGATAACTTCGTGTAGTTGATTATATTCTGCTCAAAACTTCTGCTGCTATAATGTTGTATGATAATGTTGTAAGGGTAGTAATTGGTCTCTTCTGCTGCTTATCAAAGATGGGGGGAAGCCGCCACCGCAGGCTCCGCTGTGCCACACCGGAGTACTAGTTGGATGCTTTCAAGTTCTTCAGTATCATACTTGGGACTTCCTCCAGGAGGCAGGTATATAAAAGGAGAGATCTCCCCTTCACCCATCTCATTATGATAACTCTGTTGTTTGCTACATCACTCCTTGTCCCAAACTGCAGAGGCTGCTTGACACTTTTATGAAGATGCTGGATGGCCATCGGCCAAAGAATGTGAAGCTGCGACAGGCCGGCAGCGGGCTTCGCAGGCATTGGGACGTGGAGTTGGTGATTAGGTACGGCCACATGTACCTGTGTTGTGGCTGGGAGCAGTTCCACCGTGCCTACGACCTGCGGCACGGGTACTTCCTTCTCTTCAGGTACGACGGCGACGCCATGCTCACCGTGAAGGTGTTCAACACGACTATGTGTCGCATGCGCTACCAGGACGACGACGATGCCAGTATGTTCTGCCTCTTCTTCCTCTACATTTGGCTTTGTCTCACATAGATTGTTAACGGTCATTGTTGCATTTGGTCAGGCAATGCATGGGAGCAGTAGCAGCGACTCTGGCTACAGCCAAAGCAGCAGCGACTCTGGCTGTAGCAAAAGCAGCAGCGAGGATGATCCAGAATGGAGTGGCGAAGAAGAGGAGCAGAGTGGGGATGAGGAGGTGCAGGCTGACGATGGGCAACAGATGGTGGTGGCTGAGGATGACCTAGTGATGGTCGTGGCTGACGATGAGCAAGAGATGGTGGTGGCTAAGGATGACCTAGCGATGGTGCTACCTGAAGATGGCCTCGTGATGGTGGTGGTGCCTGACAATGACCTCGCGATGGTGGTGGCGCCGGCGATCCCACAGCCGGGCGACATGACCATGCCAATTGTGGTAGAAGACTACATCCCACTGCCTCCACCGCCTCGCCGCTCTTGGCGCATCAGGATGAGGAAGGAGAAGGAGAAGAAGAAGGAGGAGTGAACTATGTCAGGTATGTCAGATCTCCAAAATGATCTATATATACTTAGCTTTGTTTCCTCCGAAATGACATAAGTTAGCTCTAATATGCTAAGTTATCTCTAATATGCTTAGTTTCCTAGGTTTTCTCAATAATGACATACACTTGGCTTACTTGTGTAAAAAATGGCATAATTATGCTTAGTTAGCTCAAAAATGGCATAATTAGTTAAGTTAGCTCCAAAATGACCCATTTAACCTAGGTTAGCTCCAATATGATCCATTTTACCTAGGTTAGCTCCAAAATGACCAAGTTTACCTAGGTTAGCTCCAATATGATCCATTTTAGCTAGGTTAGCTCCAAAATGAAACTTAGTTAGCTAAAAATGGCATAAGTACCTATGTAAGCTCTAATATGATACAAATAAGGAATAAGAAGAAGAAAAACAAGGAAGAGGAGAAAAAGAAAGAATAGAAGAAGAAAGAAAAGAAAAAGAAAGAATAAAAGAAGAAGAATGAGAAGTAAAAGGGTAAAAACCTTCTTCTTCTTCTTCTAGTCTTCTTCTTCTCTAATCTTCTTCTTCTTCTTCTTATAGTCTTCTTCTTCTTATTCTTATTCTAGTCTTCTTCTTCTTCTTCTTCTTCTTCTCCAAGATGACCTAGTTAATTAGCTCTAAGTTAGCTCTAATATGCTTAGTTACCTAGGTTAGCTCAATAAAGACCTATACTTAGCTGCTTTATATCAAAAATGGCATAATATGCTTAGTTCACTCAAAGATGGCATAATTAGCTAGGTTAGCTCCATTTTACCTAAGTATGCTTACTTCTTCTTCTAGTCTTCTTCTTCTTAATGTTCTTCTTATTCTTAATGTTCTTCTTATTCTTCTAACTTTCTTATTTCCCATTTTGCAGATTTCATTTAATTCACGGAAGCTTGCATGGATGGAGTGCTTCTTTTCCCTTTTTGCTTTTATTTTTTATCGATGAACTTGCATGGATGGAACTTGTTATATGGATGGATGGATAACGGTGTTGGATGAGCAATGTGAAACTTTTGTAATATGTATGGATGGAACTATGTGTTGGTTATGTATGTATATATGATGAAACTTGTGTGTTGGATATGTCTTCTGTGAAATTTGAGTGTTGAAATTTGTGTGTTGAAACTTGTGTTCAAATTGAATGAATTTAAGATAAAACAGAAAAAACAGGGGCTATACAGGATCTTTGCCGTCCGCTGGCAGACGGCAAAGAGATTTGCCATAAGCAAGCAGACGGCAAAGATGCCACATGGCAGCCACCTGTGCAACCTGGGGGCTGGCCTATTTGGTTACTTTGCCGTCCGCTGGCTGACGGCAAAGGTGCAATGGTCTTTGCCATCTGCCAGCTGACGGCAAAGCGCACCGTTAGCCCCCTAACGGGCATAAGCTGCCACGTGTGCCGTCCAGGACCTTTGCCGTCAGCCGGCTAACGGCAAAGACCATTTCATCTTTGCCGTCCGCCAGCGGACGACAAAGAAGCCTTCGCCGTAGCCTATTCAGCCGGACCTGTTTTCGTCCGCTGACGGACGGCAAAGGCCTTTGCAGTCCGCCAGGTATGGGTGTTTGAGGAAATGACGCGGGTATTGAAAATTTTACTACGCGAGAGTGAAATGTCGGGCTATTGAAAATTTTGATGATAGTGCATCGCACACGGTCCGGAGATAACAACCGTGTGTTATGAAACAGAAAAACCCTCAAGGCGGGCAGATATTTTCTAGGGATGAAGGTGGGATTGGGAACAAGAAACATCGCCCACGGTCTGGAGATAACAAACGTGTGTTATGAAACAGAAAACCCTCGAGGCGGGTAGATATTTTCTAGGCATGCAAGTGGGACTGGGAACAGGAAACATCGCACACGGCCCGGAGATAACAACCGTGTGTTATGCAACAGAAAAGCCCTCGAGGCGGGCAAATATTTTTGAGAGGGGGAGCCTCGTGGAGCACAATGTACTGTGCGGATGTGTGCGTGACAGGGGCACCAGCGTGTCACATGGTTAGTTTGAGTGATCCGTGTCTGTTGCGTCATCCGACTTGTCTAATGTTCATAAATTTGGCGAAAAATGACGCGGGAGAGGGTCAGAACACGAGCACACTTTCATGTGGACCAAATTTATGTATCAAAAGGGTGGTTTGATTTTCAAATACCAAATGCAACTTCGATGTGGCGCCTCTCTCGCAAAGTGCACGGTATTGCTTTCCCCCCCTCGTGTCGGCACGAAGGGAATTCTAAGCTATGAATGCATGCCCCCTCCCCCCCCCCCCCAACCGAGGTTCACCTAGCAAAGTGCGAAGTAGCTAGCAGCCCCCTCCTCCCTCGTGTCGGCACGGAGGGAATCCTAGGCTATGAATGCATGCCCCCCCAACCGAGGTCCATTCACCTAGCAAAGTGCAAAGTAGCTAGCAGCCCCCTCCCTCGTGTCGGCACGAAGGGTGTTGGAGATATGCCCTAGAGGCAATCATGTGATGATGATATTTCCATATGTATTCATGAGTCCTTTGTATTGTCCTTGAACATCATCAATGATATGTATCAATAAGTATGTGACTTGTTTGTGGAACTATGTATTGTATGATGATTGTTTTAATGGTCCCTAGTTGATAAGGTTATGCGGACACATATCCTTGACTAGTATACGACTCGGTTGATGACTATGTTTCACAAGTCATGTGCATGGAGATGCTAAACCGATAGTATGGGCTCGGGGATGGAGATCACCAAGCCGGACAGACCCACTTTGAGACACAGCGAGATATAGTCATCGATTAGTCTCAAGTGCAATGTATACGCCATGTCCTATACCTGAGGTCCTCGCATGTTCTCGGGACGAGGATCGACTCACTTAGGGTCTATCAAATGCTGCTCCGTAACTGGGTAGTTATATAGGTAGCTTTCGGGTGAGTCGTGAGACATGCCGCGAGACATGGTTGACCAAGATGGGATTTGCCCCTCCTATTTGGAGAGATATTCTCTGGGCCCTCTCGAGTGATCAGGTTCAGAAAGCATGGCCATGTGACTTGGGTTAAGTGTTAACCCAGTTCGGGAATCTGCATCATGGTTTCGAGAAGAGAGGTCGAGCTATCACAAGGGTGACAAGTACTCGCCTTGAGCTCGACAACAAATATCATGAGGCAAAAGGAATGTTGCATATGCCACATTGTTGAGGTTCGTCGAACGACTTTACGCCCACATGGGAGTTGGCACGTTCTGCTAGGAGCCGCTACCAACTATCGACTCTGGTCGTGTCCATGTGTAAGTGAACCTATAGGGTCGCACACTTAAGGGGTTGCGGCCCATTCGGATTGGATCCGAGTGGAAAATGGATGTGGACTCCTAGTAGGCTCAAGTGTTGAGCCCACCTCGGAGGTCTATGTAAAGGGGAGCGGGCACACCACTTAGGGTTGATCGAACAGAACCCTGGTTAGCCACCGCCACTCCCCACGCCCATGCCGCGCGACCGGACCTAGCAGTCCGCCGCTCAACGATGCTCCCCGTACGTGTGGATACCTTGGAGGCATCGCATCCGCGGTGCTTGGACGAACCGTTTGAGGGAACCGCGAGGTACCGCTCGCGGGAGATCACCGTTCACGGGTCTTCGCTGTTCGCGGGAGATCAGCAACGCGAGGAGGAGACGGCCCGGGAGATCGGCTACACGCATCACCAACTCTACTTCCGCTGCGGTGACTGCGCGTCTAGTGGTAAACCCGATCCCGTGATCTATTTCCAGCAGCATGATCTTGGGTGCGCGGTAGAAAATTTTATTTGACGCTAGTGTAGCGTACAGCGTGTTCCAACAAAGGGAATCCTAAGCTATGAATGCATGCACCCCCCCAACCGAGGTTCATTCACCTAGCAAAGTGCGAACTAGCTAGCAACCCCCTCCCTCGTGTCAGCCCGAAGGAATCCTAAGCTATGAATGCATGCCCCCCAACCGAGGTTCACCCTAGCAAAGTGCGGTAGCTAGCAGCCCCTCCCTCGTGGTCGGCACGAAGGGAATCCTAAGCTATGAATGCATGCCCCCTCCACCCAACCGAGGTTCACCCTAGCTAGCAAAGTGCGAAGTAGCTAGCAGCCCCCCTCCCTCGTGTCGGCACGAAGGGAATCCTAAGCTATGAATGCATGCCCCCCAACCGAGGTTCACCTAGCAAAGTGCGAAGTAGCTAGCAGCCCCTCCCTTGTGTCGGCGCGAAGGGAATCCTAAGCTATGAATGCATGCCCCCCAACCAAGGTTCACATAGCAAAGTGCGAAGTAGCTAGCAGGCCCCACCCCCCTCATGTCGGCACGAAGGGAATCCTAAGCTATGAATGCATGCCCTCCCCCAACCGAGGTTCACCTAGCAAAGTGCGGTGGCTAGCAGCCCCCCTCATGTTGCCACGAAGGGAATCCTAAGCTATGAATGCATGCCCTCCCCCAACCGAGGTTCACCTAGCAAAGTGCGGCGGCTAGCAGCCCCCCCCCCCTCATGTTGCCACGAAGGGAATCCTAAGCTATGAATGCATGCCCCCCAACCGAGGTTCACCTAGCAAAGTGCTAAATAGAAACCCCCCCACACACACACACTTTCAACAAGGGCCAGAGAGGCATATCTCACCAAGATGGATCAGAAACTAACCAAGAATAATCCACCTTGGTCGTACAACCTCTCTCTTGTTGTTGGTCAAAGTGATGGCCGTCCATGCGACCCCGGAGATGGGCTAACTTGCCAATAATCACGCAAGTAGCTAGTCCCCTAAGACAACCACTGCATGCGTGTGGCCCAAACATATGTTGGAGAGGTGTGTTTTTGAGTAACAATGGAACAACTTTGATGTGGCACCGTGATTTTTGATAACCTACAAGTATAGGGGATCGCAACAGTTTCAAGGGTAGAGTATTCAACCCAAATTTATTGATTCGACACAAGGGGAGCCAAAGAATATTCTCAAGTATTTGCAATTGAGTTGTCAATTCAACCACACCTGGAAACTTAGTATCTGCAGCAAAGTTTTTAGTAGCAAAGTAATATGATAATAGTGGTAACGGTAGCAAAAGTAATATTTTTTGGGTTTTGTAGTGATTGTAACAATAGCAACGGAAAAGTAAATAAGCGAAGAACAATATGTGAAAAGCTCGTAGGCATTGGATCGGTGATGGATAATTATGTCGGATGCGGTTCATCATGTAACAGTTATAACATAGGGTGACACGGAACTAGCTCCAATTCATCAATGTAATGTAGGCATGTATTCCGAATATAGTAATACATGCTTATGGAAAAGAACTTGCATGACATCTTTTGTCCTACCCTCCCGTGGCAGCGGGGTCCTATTGGAAACTAAGGGATATTAAGGCCTCCTTTTAATAGAGTACCGGACCAAAGCATTAACACATAGTGAATACATGAACTCCTCAAACTACGGTCATCACCGGGAGTGGTCCCGATTATTGTCACTTCGGGGTTGCCAGATCATAACACATAGTAGGTGACTATTGACTTGCAAGATAGGATCAAGAACTCACATATATTCATGAAAACATAATAGGTTCAGATCTGAAATCATGGCACTCGGGCCCTAGTGACAAGCATTAAGCATAGCAAAGTCATAGCAACATCAATCTTAGAACATAATGGATACTAGGGATCAAACCCTAACAAAACTAACTCGATTACATGATAGATCTCATCCAACCCATCACCGTCCAGCAAGCCTACGATGGAATTACTCACGCACGGCGGTGATCATCATGAAATTGGTGATGGAGGATGGTTGATGATGACGACGCCGACGGATTCCCCTCTCCGGAGCCCGAACGGACTCTAGATCAGCCCTCCCGAGAGAGTTTAGGGCTTGGCGGCGGATCCGTATCGTAAAACGCAATGAATCCTTCTCTCTTATTTTTTTCTCCCCTAACGTGAATATATGGAGTTGGAATTGAGGTCGGTGGAGCACCAGGGGGCCCATGAGGCATGGGGGCGCGCCCAGTGGGGGCAGGCGCGCCTCCCACCCTCGTGGACAGGGTGTGGGCCCCCTGGTCTTGATTCTTTCGCCGGTTTTTTATATTTTCCAAAAAAATCTCCGTGGAGTTTCAGGTCATTCCGAGAACGTTTGTTTCTGCACAAAGATAACACCATGGAAATTCTGCTGAAAACAGCGTCAGTCCGGGTTAGTTCCATTCAAATCATGCAAGTTAGAGTCCAAAACAAGGGCAAAAGTGTTTGGAAAAGTAGATACGTTGGAGACGTATCAACTCCCCCAAGCTTAAATCTTTGCTTGTCCTCAAGCAATTCAGTTGATAAACTGAAAGTGATAAAGAAAAACTTTTACAAACTCGGTTTGCTCTTGTTGTTGTAAATATGTAAAGCCAGCATTCAAGTTTTCAGCAAAGATTATGACTAACCACAATCACAATAACATTTAGGTCTCACGTTTACTCATGTCAATGGCATAATCAACTAGCGAGCAATAATAATAGATCTCGGATGACAACACTTTCTCAAAACAATCATAATATGATATAACAAGATGGTATCTCGCTAGCCCTTTCTGAGATCGCAAAACAGAAATGCAGAGCACCTTTAAAGATCAAGGACTGATTAGACATTGTAATTCATGGTAAAAGAGATCCAGTCATAGTCATACCCAATATAAATTAATATTAATGAATGCAAATGACAGCGGTGCTCTCCAACTGGTGCTTTTTAATACGAGGGTGATGACTCAACATAAAAGTAAATAGATAGGCCCTTTGTAGAGGGAAGCAGGGATTTGTAGAGGTGCCAGAGCTCGATTTTGAAATAGAGATAAATAATATTTTGAGCGGCATACTTTCATTGTCAACATAACAACCAAGAGATGGCGATATCTTCCATGCTACACACATTATAGGCGGTTCCCAAACAGAACGGTAAACTTTATACTCCCCCACCACCAACAAGCACACTCCACGGCCATACGAAACAACGGGGTACCGTCCATACCAACAACAGCCCTAGGGGAGTTTTGTTTATAATTATTTTGATTTGATTTTGCTTAAAGCATGGGACTGGGCATCCCGGTGACCAGCCATGTTCTCGTGAGTGAGGAGCGGAGTCCACTCCTCTTGAGAATAACCCGCCTAGCATGGAAGATATAGACAGCCCTAGTTGATACATGAGCTATTCGAGCATACAAAACAGAATTTCATTTGAAGGTTTGGAGTTTGGCACATACAAATTTACTTGGAACGACAGGTAAATACCGCATATGGGAAGGTATGGTGGACTCATATGGAATAACTTTGGGGTTTAAGGGATTGGATGCACAAGCAGTATTCCCGCTTAGTACAAGTGAAGGCTAGCAAAAGATTGGGAAGCGACCAACTAGAGAGCGACAACAGTCATGAACATGCATTTAAATTAATAAACATTGAGTTCAAGCATGAGTAGGATATAATCCACCATGAACATAAATATTGTGAAGGCTATGTTGATTTTGCTTCAACTACATGCGTAACATGTGCCAAGTCAAGTCACTTGAATCATTCAAAGGAGGATACCACCCCACTATACCACATCACAACTATTTTAATAGCATGTTGGCACGCAAGGTAAACCATTATAATCTCCTAGCTAATTAAGCATGGCACAAGCAACTATAATCTCTAATTGTCATTGCAAACATGTTTATTCATAATAAGCTGAATCAGGAACGATGAACTAATCATATTTACAAAAGCAAGAGAGGTCGAGTTCATACCAGCTTCTCTTATCTCAAACAGTCCATCATATATCGTCATTATTGCCTTTCACTCGCACGACCGAACGGTGTGTATAATAATAATAGTGCACGTGCATTGGACTAAGCTGGAATCTGCAAGCATTCAATAAATAGGAGAAGACAAGGCAATATGGGCTCTTGGTCAAATTAACAATAATGCATATAAGAGCCACTTCAACATTTTTATCATGGTCTTATCCTATCGACCCCCAAAGAAAAGAAAAGAAATAAAACTATTTACACGGGAAAGCTCCCAACAAGCAAAAAGAAGAACGGCAAATCTTTTTGGGTTTTCTCTTAATTATTACTACTACAAGCAAGAAAGTAAACTAGCTAAAAGCTACAACTAATTTTTTTAGTTTTTCTTAAGGTTTTTCAAACACACAAGAAGAAAACAGGAAAAAGAAAATAAACTAACATGGATAGTACAATGAAAAAGTATGAGCACCGACAACTAGCATGAGTGTGTGAGCATGAATGTAATGTTGGTGATAAATACGTACTCCCCCAAGCTTAGGCTTTTGGCCTAAGTTGGTCTATGGCCACGACTGGCCTGGCGGATATCCAAAGTTGTAGTTGGGGTCGTACTGAGATGCAGCGTCTATTGCATCGTGGGCTGCAGCTTGGAGGCGAGCTGCTCTCGTCCTCCTATCGTACATGTTTGCCTCCTCCCTGGTTATAACATGTCTCCCCTTTGCCTGAAAGTCAAAGAAAGTAGGGGCAGGGAGAGTAATATGGACACTCGATGTCTGTCAAAGATTAGTCAGTACAGGAAGGGCTGTTCGTCCCTCTCAACAAACTGATGACGAACCATAGCATCATAATCTAAATAAGCAGGAGGCAACTCAATATCATTCTCACGTATGGATATACCAAGAAAATTAGCTAAATGGGTTGCATAAATTCCACCAAAGAAATCTCCATTAATTCTATTATTATGCAACCTACGTGCAACGATGGATCCCAAATTATAATGTTTATCTCCTAATACAGCACTCCTGAGAACACTGAGGTCAGGGACACACATGTGACATGCTTCATCCTTACCATTTATGCACCTACCTATGAAGAGAGCAAAATAATGTATAGCAGGAAAATGAATGCTCCCTATGGTAGCTTGTGTTATATCTCTACATTCCCCCACAATTATACTAGCAAGAAAATCTCTAAACTCAGACTTGCGAGGTTCACTAGGACTACCCCATTGTGGAAGTTTGCAAGCAATATTAAAATCCTCTAAGTCCATGGTATAAGAATTTTCATAAAGATCAAATAGGACAGTTTGGGAATTGCGTGATGATGAAAATTCAAACCTCCTCACAAAAGAATCAGCGAGATAGTGGTACTGACGACACTTATCTGTCTCGAATCTCACAAGATCAGCATTACGCACATATGTGTTAAATTCTTCCTTAATTCCTGCTCGATCCATAAAGTCCTCGTAAGGCCATTCACAAGCCCGCACTTGAGCTTCCCTCGGTGGTTCATCGTCCGCATCGCGCATTGCAAGCCTGGGTCCTTGCTTTCTTGAAGAACCACCTTGATACATTTTCCTAAACACATTTCTTCCTCTGAAAAATTTCTGAAATTTTTAGTAACTTCAAAATAAAAGTGAACCAAACTCAACAAAATTGATAGCAACTACTCCCACAAGTGCCTAGAGACTATATCATGCATTAGAACTACTTGGGACCAAATAAATTTGACATGCAAGCTCAAGAACAGGGTCACCTAAGCAGCAAAAATATGCGATGAATAGAGCACTAGAACAAAAACTAATTGGACCATTAGAGGAGTCACATACCAAGGAACAATCCCCCAAAGCAGTTTTGTGAATGGAGCTTTGAGAAAGGAGATTGAAAATTGCAGCAAAATGAGCTAGAACTCATGCTTGAGCTGGTTGGTGATTTCTTTGGGAGGAAGAAGAAGTGTGTGGGTGCTGGAATAAGTGGAGGGGAGCCACCATGGGCCCACGAGGCAGGGGGCGTGCCCTAGGGGGGTGGGCGCGCCCTGGACCCTCGTGGCCAGGTGCCTGCTCCCCCTGACGTGTTCTCAGTGCCAGATATTCTCAAATATTCTAGAAAAAAAATCATATTTAATTTTTGGGGCATTTGGAGAACTTTTATTTTCAGAGTATTTTTTATTGCACGAATAAATCAAAAAACAGACAGGAAATACTAATTTTACTTGATTTCATCTAAATAACAGAAAGTAAAAGGAGGGTACAGAAAGTTGTGCTTTCTAACTTCATCCATCCCATGCTCATCAAAAGGAATCCACTAACAAGGTTGATCAGGTCTTGTTAACAAACTCATTCTGATTTGCATGAAACCAGAGAATTTTCGAATAGCACTAGGTTACCTCAACGGGGATATGCACATCCCCAACAATAAGTATATCATATTTCTTCTTGACAATAGGAAGAGGAAATTCAAAACCTCCAATAGTGATAGTTGGAATTTTTCCAATAGAATTGATACTGTGGACTTGAGGTTGTTTCCTCGGAAAGTGTACCGTATGCTCGTTACCATTAACATGAAAAGTGACATTGCCTTTGTTGCAATCAATAACAGCCCTTGCAGTATTCAAAAAGGGTCTTCCAAGAATAATAGACATACTATCGTCCTCAGGAATATCAAGAATAACAAAGTCCGTTAAAATAGTAACGTTTGTAACCACAACAGCACATCCTCACAAATACCGGCTGTATATAGCAGTTGATTTATCAGCCATTTGCAAAGATATTTCAGTAGGTGTCAACTTATTCAAATCAAGTCTACGATATAAGGAGAGAGGCATAACACTAACACCGGCTCCAAGATCAGATAAAGAAGTTTTAACATAGTTTCTTTTAATGGAGCATGGTATAGTTGGTACTCCTGGATCTCCTAGTTTCTTAGGTATTCCACCTTTAAAAGTATAATTAGCAAGCATGGTGGAAATTTCAGCTTCCGGTATCTTTCTTTTATTTGTAACAATTTCTTTCATATACTTAGCATAAGGATTCATTTTGAGCATATCAGTTAATCGCATATGCAAAAAAGATAGGTCTAATCATTTCAGCAAAGCGCTCAAAATCCTCATCATCCTTTTTATTGGATGGTTTGGGAGGAAAAGGCATGGGTTTCTGAACCCATGGCTCTCTTTCTTTACCGTGCTTCCTAGCAACAAAGTCTCTCTTATCATAACGTTGATTCTTTGATTGTGGGTTATCAAGATCAACAACAGGTTCAATCTCTATATCATTATCATTGCTAGGTTGAGCATCATCATGAACATCATCATTAACGTTATCACTAGGTTCATGTTTATTACCAGATTGTGTTTCAGCATCAGAAATAGAAATATCATTTGGATTCTCAGGTGTGTCAACAACAGGTTCACTAGAAGCATGCAAAGTCCTATCATTTTTCTTTTTTTTCCTCTAAGAAGGACTAGGTGCATCAACATTAGTTCTCTAAGAATCTTGCTCAATTATCTTAGGGTGACCTTCAGGATACAAAGGTTCCTGAGTCATTCTACCAGTTCTAGTAGCCACTCTAATAGCAAAATAATTATTCTTACTATTCAATTCATTGAGCAAATCATTCTGATCTTTAAGTACTTGTTCTACTTGAGTGGTGACCATAGAAGCATGTTTACTAATGAGTTTAAGTTCACCTTTAACTCTAGACATATAATCACTCAAGTGTTCAATCATATAAGCATTGCGTTGCAATTGTCTACCAACATAAGCATTGAATTTTTCTTGTTTAACAATAAAATTATCTAACTCACCTAAGCATTGGCTAGCAGACTTATAACGAGGGATATCACCTTCATCAAATCTATAGAGAGAATTTACCTTTACTACCCGTGTCGGGTTATCAGACCATGTGTTTCTTCAATAGGTTATGGATTAAACAATGTATTTCTTCCACAGGCGGTAAATTAAGACCATGTATTTCTTCAACAGGAGGTAAATTCTTAACATCTTCAGCTTTAATACCTTTTTCTTTCATAGATTTCTTTGCCTCCTGCATATCTTCAGGACTGAGAAATAGAAGCCCCCCCCTTTTCTTCAGAGTTGGCTTAGGAATAGGCTCAGGAATTGGCTCAGGAGTTGACTCAGGAAGTGTCCAATTATTTTCATTAGTCAACATATTATTCAACAGTATCTCAGCTTCATCAGCTGTTCTTTCCCTGGAAACACAACCAGCACAACTATCCAAGTGGTCTTTGGAAGCATCAATTAGTCCATTATAAAAGATATCAAGTATTTCATTTTTCTTAAGAGGATGATCAGGAAAAGAATTAAGTAATTGGAGAAGCCTCCCCCAAGCTAGTGGGAGACTCTCTTCTTCAATTTGCACAAAATTATATATTTCCCTTAAAGCAGCTTGTTTCTTATGAGTAGGGAAATATTTAGCAGAGAAGTAGTAAATCATATCCCGGGGACTACGCACACAACCAGGATCAAGAGAATTAAACCATATCTTAGCATCACCCTTTAATGGGAACGGAAATAATTTAAGGATATAAAAGTAACGAGTTCTCTCATCATTAGTGAATAGGGTGGCTATATCATTTAATTTAGTAAGATGTGCCACAACAGTTTCAGATTCATAGCCATAGAAAGGATCAGATTCAACCAAAGTAATTATACCAGGGTCGACAGAGAATTCATAATCCTTATCAGTAACAAAGATAGGTGAAGTAGCATAAGCAGGATCATATTTCATTCTAGCATTTAGAGATTTTTGTTTCAGCTTAACCAATAATTTCTTAAGATCACTTCTATCATTGCAAGCAAGAAAGTCTCTAGCAGTTTCTTCATCCATAACATAACCTTAAGAACAACAGACAATTCATACTTAGGGGGAGAATCTTCATCATCACTTTCATCAATATTATCAGTTTCAATAATTTCATTCTCTCTAGCCCTAGCAAGTTGTTCATCAAGAAATTCACCAAATGGCATAGTAGTATCAAGCATAGAAGTAGTTTCATCATAAGTATCATGGATAGCAGAAGTGGCATCATCAATAACATGCACATATCGAATTAATAGCGAAGCGAGCTTAGGTGTCGCAAGTTTACTCAAAATGTAAGGTGAATCAAGTGCGAGCTAGATGGCGTTCCTTACCTCCCTCGTAGTTGAGGGATAAATTTTAGTTTTCTCGTCTTTCAAGTTCTTCATAGTGACCAACAGATATAAATCCCAAGTGACTCAAAGAATAGAGCTATGCTCCCTGGCAACGGCGCCAGAAAATAGTCTTGATAACCCACAAGTATAGGGGATCGCAACAGTTTTCGAGGGTAGAGTATTCAACCCAAATTTATTGATTCGATACAAGGGGAGCCAAAGAATATTCTCAAGTATTAGCAGTTGAGTTGTCAATTCAACCACACCTGGAAACTTAATATCTGCAGCAAAGTGTTTAGTAGCAAAGTAATATGATAATAGTGGTAATGGTAGCAAAAGTAATTTTTTTGGGTTTTGTAGTGATTGTAACAATAGCAACGGAAAAGTAAATAAGCGAAGAACAATATGTGAAAAGCTCGTAGGCATTGGATCGGTGATGGATAATTATGTCGGATGCGGTTCATCATGTAATAGTTATAACATAGGGTGACACAGAACTAGCTCCAATTCATCAATGTGATGTAGGCATGTATTCTGAATATAGTCATATGTGCTTATGGAAAAGAATTTGCATGACACCTTTTGTCCTACCCTCCCGTGGCAGCGGGGTCCTATTGGAAACTAAGGGATATTAAGGCCTCCTTTTAATAGAGTACCGGACCAAAGCATTAACACATAGTGAATACATGAACTCCTCAAACTACGGTCATCACCGGGAGTGGTCCCGATTATTGTCACTTCGGGGTTGCCAGATCATAACACATAGTAGGTGACTATTGACTTGCAAGATGGGATCAAGAACTCACATATATTCATGAAAACATAATAGGTTCAGATCTGAAATCATGGCACTCGGGCCCTAGTGACAAGCATTAAGCATAGCAAAGTCATAGCAACATCAATCTTAGAACATAATGGATACTAGGGATCAAACCCTAACAAAACTAACTCGATTACATGATAGATCTCATCCAACCCATCACCGTCCAGCAAGCCTACGATGGAATTACTCACGCACGGCGGTGATCATCATGAAATTGGTGATGGAGGATGGTTGATGATGATGACGGCGACGGATTCCCCTCTCCGGAGCCCTGAACAGACTCCAGATCAGCCCTCCCGAGAGAGTTTAGGGCTTGGCGGTGGCTCCGTATCGTAAAACGTGATGAATCCTTCTCTCTTATTTTTTCTCCCTGAACGCGAATATATGGAGTTGGAGTTGAGGTCGGTGGAGCACTAGGGGGCCCACAAGGCAGGGGGTGCGCCTCCCACCCGCGTGGACAGGGTGTGGGCCCCCTGGTCTTGATTCTTTCGCCAGTTTTTTATATTTTCCAAAAATAATCTCCGTGGAGTTTCAGGTCATTCCGAGAACGTTTGTTTCTGCACAAAGATAACACCATGGAAATTCTGCTGAAAACATCATTAGTCCGGGTTAGTTCCATTCAAATCATGCAAGTTAGAGTCCAAAACAAGGGCAAAAGTGTTCGGAAAAGTAGATACGTTGGAGACGTATCAATTTTGAACTAGAAATCCCCACACTGAGTGAGGGTTAGGTTGACGATGCATATGTATGTTACACCACACTTCATGCCAATGACGGGGATTCATGCATGCATGTGTGCATAGTATATGCGCTCAAACTTAAGGTCTGAATCTCACCATGACCTATACTACGATAACACGAACCAAATGAAGAATCTGCGATGGTAACCTATCTTGTTGTTGGTCAAGGTGATCATGGATGTCCACGCGGGCCCACGAATATATAGGCTTGTCACCGATAACCACGCGAGGGAGTGTACCATTCGAAGGCAACCACTACATGCATGTGTATGGAGGTGATGCGTGCATGCATGTTTGAATACACAACATTGATGTGGCACGTGCCTCAGAAATCGTACACTAGCTCCCCACACAGAGTGAGATCGGTTCATGATGTGTCATTGTACTAGCCACTTCGACTCGATGGGAGGGATTCATGCATACACATGCATGTGTGTGTGCTCAAACTGTATCATGCATGTCACCCGAGAGCAAAAATAATAATCCCTTCCTAAGTCAAATTAACCTCTCTTGTTATCAGGCAAAAAGTAGTGATGGACCAAGCAGGCCCACAGATGGAAAGCATCGATATCGCTGATAACCGCTTAGGTGGGTGCGAGAGGACAACCACCACTGCTTTGCATGTGGGACAAACATATATATGTTGAATACCCAAAATGCACAAATTTGATGTGCCACATGCCTCAAAAACCGTAAACCATGCACCCACATAGAGCGAGGTTCATCAAGCGTACTACATATGATGGTCCCCTTCCCCCCCTCTTCACCGCATACTATATGCTCCTGCCGTAATATATGTACAACCCAAAAGAATCCTCATCGATGGTGAAATTAATTAACCTCTCCCGATGTAGGTCAAAGTGATGCATGCATGCATCGACGATGGCTCGTGGGACCACAGATGGAAGCGTCACACGTGAGTGTTCTAGCCAGGATATGCATGTGGCCCAAAAAAGGTGTTGTGTGATGTTTGAATATCCAATTTCACAATTTTGATGTGGCACATGCCTCGGAAACCAAAAAGTCCCGACACTGAGTGAGGTGTACTTGCTCACGGACGAGTACGTATAGTATATATGCTAGTCCCCTCCCACCTCTTCGATGCGTACTATGTACCACCATAATATAAACAAAAAAGATTCTACCTCGCTGGTCAAATTAACCTCATTGCCGGCTGTTCGTCAAAGTGATGGACGACGACCTCGTGGGCCCACAGAAAGCGTCACACGCGAGTATCGAGTGTCGTGTAGGACAACCATTGACTGTATGTGGCCAAAACATGTATGTATGAAAGGGTTGTGTAATGTTTTAAATAACAATTTCACGACTCCTATGTGGCACCGGCCTGCCTAACAAAACGGCCAAACCCACACGATGGCTCACAACTAGTAGTGTACTGCGAGCCACCTGCCACCCCCAGACGCACACACCCACACACACACCGCGAATCCACCGCAACTACGACGGATGTTAAATTAATTATCCCACGGTGAACATATATGTAAAGGAGGGATGTTTTAATTTCAAAAAAATCACAGAGATCATTAAGACGTTTTAGTACATTAATTGATTGATTTTCTATGGGTATAATGTGCAAAAATCAAGTTTGAGCTACATGCACACGTGACAATGCACCTAAATGGATTGCAAAAACACACGTGTCTCACTGGGTGCATGTTTACTCCCCGTGCAACAAATTTCAAACATTGAGAATCTTGATTTCTAAATTCTGGTACATCCAAAACTTATTTGAAGTTCATGAAACTTATCGTGTTGTCATATGGACACCAATACAAAGTGGCATTGTATTTTTTTGTCAAATTTGAGACCAGTTTTGATGTAATCTTTATCTAATTACGGACAGGAGATTATTAATAATTGGGAACCAATATCCCAAACGGATTATCTATTCAATCCATGAGCGTTAGACCAACAATGGATATGTGCCATACTTCGGTTAAGCAATAAAGCGGCAACATTAATCATCCAAATAGAAAAACAATATATGTGCCGCCGCGTGACCTGTGTGCCGTGCGAGCAGGCGTGAGTTGACGGGACGCATGCAAGCAGTCCGCCGCGTAGGTGTGTGAAATGACGGAGGCGTGCTCGCTGCGCAATGTCATCGGGAGGCGTGCGAGTAGCTGTGTGAAACTTTGGTAGGCATGCCAGCAGTCCGGTGCGCAGGCTCACCGGGAGGCGAGCCATCGGTTTGACCGCCGCCCGCCTCTCTCCCACAACTCCCACTACTCCATATTAATGGTGCGCCCGAGCGGCCGCACCCCCCATCCTCGCCACACACACATACAATCCTCTCTCTCTGCTTGCATCCTCGACGCCGCTCTCAATGTATGAGGATGCCGCTGAAGCGCCCCATCAAAGGGAGTGGCGACGCCGGGGCTGCTCAAGCACCGGAGCACGGCATGGAGATGGAGACAGAGGTTGCCGTCATCGCCGGCGAGTTATCGCTGCACCCTGACGTCGTCGACGGCGTCGAGCTTCCACAGCCGGAGGCGGAGTTTCACACCGACTCCGACGACCACTTCGGCGATGACTCCGACGACGACGGACAGTTGGTTAGTCATCTATACCCATTTATGTGTCAAATAGATCATTGGGTTTCTCTGGTTACTCCTGCCTCCCCCTATTTGGAATAGAAATCCTATGGTTATGTTCTCCCAATCCATGAAATCTGAGTAAGTTTCGTTAGATCCGTGTAGTGTATTGATTGTTTGAATGGTACAGGTGATAAGTGATTAGTTGTTTCATCTGTGCAAATGGTTTCTACTAGTAATCTGACTAGGGTTAGTGTTCGTTCTAATAATTCCTAGCCAGGACTTGACAGTTGATTTTGAATGACCTACATATGTTTGTGCCATTATTTTCTTCAAGATTGGTCTGTACATAGACGACTGTGCTTAAAAATCGAACCATAATCTTTGGATATGTATAAATAAATAGCCATAAATTCCTAATCCTACTTCACGACATGTAATCATTGATTTGATGCCAAATTTGTTTTACTATTTGTATAGGTGTTGTTTGACGATGTGGACAGCGAGGATGAAGATGGCCAGAGGAGGTACAAGAGGCAAATCTTGAGGGAGCTTTATGCGGGAATGCATAACAGGCGTATTAGGACCTGGAACGGCGGCTATCGATGCCCATTTTGCAACCAGAAGCTTCATGACACGTATCTAAGTGTTCTGGCGCATGCAAGAGGACGGGTCGTTGGCTCCTTCAAGCAGAAGTATTCTCACAGGGTGGCGCACGGCGAATACGCCGAGTACCTGGAGAAGCTTCAGGGTCGTGCCGGTATGTGAGATGAGATGTGGGATGGATCGAACTATGTACGCTTGAGTATTCTTAATGACGGTTGAACTATGTACTTATGGTTGAACTATGCTTATGTACGTGTACGCTTATTGTCTATGTCTGAGTATGTTAAATATTTGGTCAAAATTTGGTAAAAAATTCAAAGGGGGACCAATAAACCAGGACGGAGGTAGTACGTCAATCACACACGGTTCCCAAAATTGGAATCGTGTGCAATGACTTTCATTTTGCCTGTTGCGTCAATCACACACGGTTCGCTCTAGCAAACCGTCGCCCCCAAAATTCTTTGTGAGACAGAAAACCCTCACCACCCAATTCAGAAAAGAAAAAAGAAAACCCTCACCATCCCCACGTCACAAAAACCATCACCCCGCCGCCACCCCCTCCGGTATGGTCCCCATTCACACCTGCACAAGCTCCTCCGCGTCTATGCCATGGCACTTCCTATCGCAGCGGTAAACACTTAGCTCGACGTCTGCCGCCGGCGCCAAGCTGCCGGCAAAGCCCACCTCATTTCACCACTTCCACTTGCCGCCGCCTATCGCCATCGACTTTCTCGACGCTGCTCGAGGTCGACCAAGCTCCGCTCGGTTGGGGAATCTGCCGTACTGAGGGTTCTTTCTCATGGACGACAAGGTAACTAATTTAATGAGATATTATCTCATCTCTCACTACAAAAAAATACACTTCCGTGATGATACGTGTTTGTCACAGTAGGTTGCGTTTTTTGTCATGCATGTACATCCATCACAAATTTATGATGTAATCAAGATAGTCATACCGGTTTGTCGAGAAGTGTTCCATGACATTACCGAAATTATCATCACGAAGTGTCCACTTCCATGACGATAAATCGCGCGTCACAGAAGTGCTTTCGTCAAGGGTGACCGACACGTGGCATCCACCGTAAGGGAACGCCGTTAAGCTATCGGGTCGGATTTTGGGTCCGATAACCCGTTAACATCCCCGACCAATGGGGATTTTCCACGTGTAAAATCATCATTGGCTGGAGGAAACACATGTCTACTCATTGTTGGGACAGATGTCATCCACTCATTGGACAGAAGGCGCCTATGATACGTCGACACGTG
This sequence comes from Aegilops longissima, assembly GCA_021605205.1. Taxonomy (NCBI): domain Eukaryota; kingdom Viridiplantae; phylum Streptophyta; class Magnoliopsida; order Poales; family Poaceae; genus Aegilops; species Aegilops longissima. The sequence continues at coordinate 627,368,875 of CM038678.1, forward strand.
GCATGGCCCAACAGAGGCCCATTCCTGTGAAAAGGCCGACCCGTTTGACTTGGTCAAAAGGTGGCGGGCCGGCCCATGGAAAGCCTGTTAACGGCTTGTTCGCATATAGCCCATTTACGGCCCGCTAACCCAAGGCCCGTTACGCCCTATCCGAATTAGGCCCAGTAGCGTCATCTGGGCCATCCAGTATGATTCCAGCTCGTTTTCACTTCTGGCCCATGTATGGCCCATGACGTCTTTCGGCCCATATGAGGCCCTATGTAACTCTTGGCCTATTAACGGCATGTGGTGAAACTGGCCTGTAATGAACAGTGTATCACTTTACACCCATTAACGGCCCGTGGTGAAACTGTCCCGTAATGAACAGTATATCACTTTATACCCATTAAGGGCCTGTTATTCAGTTGGGCCGTTTCCAGCAAATGTTATCTTTCGGCCTTCTTAGAGCCCATTTATTCTTGGGCTCATTTCCAACATTCGTTTACTTACGGCCCGTTACTGTCATTTTCTTCTTGTGGGCCAAATTCAGCCCATGGTTACATCGGCCCGTTTGTGGTCCGTTAATACGTTGGGCCGTTTTCATAGCGTCATCAAATACGGCCTATTAACGATGGCCCGTTATGGCCATACGGCCCGTATAAGGCCCATTGATGATACGACCCGTAGAAGACCCATTGTTTCTACGGCCCGTAGAAGGCCCATTGTTTCTACAGCCTGTAGAAGGCCCATTGTTTCTACGGCCCGTACAAGGCCCACTGTTTCTATGGCCCGTAGAAGGCCCATCGCTTTCTCTGACCCGTAGGAGGCCCAAAGGTCACTACAAAATATTAGCCCATGGTTATTGTGGCCTAGTTTTAAAAAGAACTGCATTGACTACAAGCAAACAAATAAACAAGACAACAAGGAAATAAATAAGCAAGCAACTTATGCTAGGCTATCACGGCTGTTACACATATTACATCCACTAGGCATCAAAGTTCGCCACCAGTGCAAATATAGGGAACAAAGCATCATATCATATACACCGGTTGTCAAAGTTGGCAACCAACGCAAATAAACGCCGCAAGAAAACAAATCCGAATGAAACCACTTGAAGATCTCAAGAAACAATATCCTGGTAGCCATAATGTCGGCAAGATGCTTAGCAAGCTTATTAACTTTCTCTTGTTTGGCGCTTAAATCCTCCAAATATTGTCGTTGCACCGTAAAATATGCATCTGAATTCTGCAGGACTTCCTTAGTCCTTCACTTCCTGTCGCAAAGACATCTCGATCGATGTCTTTCAACTTGAAGTTGAGACTCAAGAATAAGAACTAATTCAGCAGCGAGTTCAAGAGCTTGTGCCAGCAGTAGTGGCCAGTAACTCGAACACTACATCAAGACAAGACTTTTGGGTTCCCTCACTGTCGTCAAGATAGTTTTTATCAGCTTTCTTGGAGACCAACAGGGATGTCTCACTATCTTGAACCTTATCTGCATTACTTCCTTTACCATTGGATAACGCAGATCTTGTTCTCCAATATTTTGTCCGCATTCTAAAAGAGAAACAAGCAGACACATCACATGTTTACCATGTTGTATATGAAACTCATTTTGGTAAATGAGTTCAGTAGTAAAGTGGACAGGATAACAGCATGAAACAAACATATATCTATGTACCATGGTCACTTTATGGTCTATATCATTCTAGTTTTTGTTACCAAATCAAGATAGAGACACAGTTCAAATAATATTTGTTCAAGACAAAGCAGAATAGACAGAATATAAGTGTGGTCAACTATAGAGCAATAACAACACTTGTAATGTGCATGACATGAGAACATAACTGTTTATTCAATTGAAACTGAAATCAACATAGAGCAGGTTACAACAGCAAACCAGTTAAAGAAACAGGTTTAAAACATACCTGTTGCGCCATTGGAGTTTCAATTCCATCCTTCAAATTTGAAAATAGTTGGTATGAGTAAATACAGTAATGCAAGAGCAAAGGAGTATGAACCATAGCTACAGAACCTGACCTGAGAACAAATCTTCTTCTCCTTTAAGCGTTGAGTTGGGATTCGGAGTGGTGGTCCTCGTGCTTTGGGCACTGCAGTTCCCTTACTAACCGCTCGTGTTTGGGTGCTCTGTGTTGGAGACGGTGTTGTGTCAACTGGAACTGGGTTACTATCTGCCGGGGTTGGGGTTAGAAGGGGTGTAGCTAGTTCTCTGTCCAACTGGGTAGGGGTACAATCTGCGAGAGTCTGGGTTATGTGTGGTGGATCTGGTCCTTGGGCAAGTACAACCGTGGTTCTATCTGCATCAACTGGTAGCACTATCTTTTCTGAAGACCGTGTTGTTACTCCCTTAGATACTGCCATCACGCTCTCCAATTCAAATGGCTGATAAACAAGAAAAGTAATTGAAAGTATAGACATTGTATGATAGACAGGTGCAATGGATAGTGGGGAATAAAAGAGGGCATGAAATAATTCATATTTATGTTGTCTAACCAAACAGGATAGCATGACACAATTTCACATATATGATGGCTAACTAAACAGGATAGCATGACACAATTTCACATTATGATGGCTAACTAAAAAAGATGGAAAGACATAGTTCAAAATATGAGACTATGTAAACAGGATGACATGACATAACTATATAATGTGTTTATTAAATAGGTTGGCATGCCATAATTCACATACATTCATGGATAGAATGCCATAATTCTAAATATGATGACTGTAAACACTAAACAGGATGAGATGATATAACTATATGATGTCTTTATTAAATGGGTTGCCATGCCATAATTCGATAGATGATGTGTATGTACTATGTAAACATGATGGCATGATATAATTCAAATATATGATTTATATAGTAAGCAAGTAAGAAGATGGCAATCTATATATGATGTAAAAACTAAGCAATGCAAGACAACATGCATGACATGGGTAATATAACCCTGCCAAGTTTGAGCATAGACCTCGGGGAAATAGGACTGGTCATCGGTCTCGAATCCTCCTCCGAGGAGCTCTCTATAACCAACAAGATGTCTGCTTGAGCAGGTAGCATTGTCTGCTCAAATACCTTGTTTTCACTCCAGATACTTCCATCACCGCTTCAAATGGCTGATGCACAGGAAGAGTAGTTGAATATACAAACGTTGTCGACAAATGGAACACGTAATACAAAAAATGATAGCATGATATAATTCACATACATGATGATTGGCTAAACAGGATGGCATTGCATAATTCACATATATAATGCCTTTGCAACAAGATAGCATTGTATAATTCACATATATAATGTCTTGCAACAAGATGGCAATGCATAATTCACATATATGGTAATTAGACACTTTGAGCAGTGGCATTCACACAAAGCATGTCTAAACTAATCAAATGGCATAGCAATGCGAGACACCATACGCACGATATGAGCAACATAACCCCGCCAAGTTAGAGCATACACCTCGGGGATAGGACTGGTCATCTGTCTCTCAATCCTCCTCCGAGGAGCTATCCGTAACCAGCGAGATATGCGCTTCGTCGATAGCATAGTCTGCTCGAAGACCTTGTTTTCACTCCGAATTTGCCATCACCGTGTCAAATGGCTGATGCACACGAAGAGCAGTTGAATGTACTAACATTGTTGACAAATGTAATATGTAACGAAAAAAGGATGGCATGATATAATTTACATATAAGATGACTAGCTAAGCAGGATGGCTTTGCAAAATTCACATATATGATGCCTGGCTAAACAAGGTGGCGTTGCATAATTCACATAAACGATGAATAAACTAAGCAGATGGCATTCGCACAAAGGATGTCTAAACTAAGCAGATGACATATTTGATGTATAAAGTAAGCAATGCAAGACACCATATGCATGATATAACCAACATCAGCATGCCAAGTTAGAGCGAAGACCTCAGGGGGTAAATAGGAGTTATCTTCTCCTTCTGAATCCCCCTCAGAACAGATATCTTCCTCTCGATTACAATCCGAAATGCGTGGAGGGGGGCTGCCTTTGCACCTACCATGGAGCGACGTCTGCATGAAATTATATTGCCACGCAAGGCTCATCTCTTTTGCTCTACATGTTCAGTTCCATTGTTTACAATAACTGTCATGCATAGGAATAAAACATAGTGAGATTATGTAAGGAGTGCATGCAGAAATCCAGAGTGATGGTAGCAACCTGTGGATAGACCCAAAACCAATAATAGCAGGCAGATAATGGCTTCAGTTTAATAAATACAGATATTGGCTTTTTACTATTTGTTTCCCACCCAACATGAAACTCATAGTAGACACCGGAGATTAACCAGATAGTAGATAGATACTATTGATAGCGGCCCCGATATGTACCCCACAACCATTTAAAAACTCAAGTTTGACCATTAGTTTGGAGTTGACTCAGAGTCTAATCGGTGAACAGGACGATAAAGTAGCATGTAATATTAAGCGATGCATAACGTGGCGGACAGAAAGAGTGCGACCTCTCTTGCGGACCCGTAGTCCTCGAGGTCATCTGCTCGGTTGATGATGGTAATGCAGTTTTCATGGCTGCCAGTGGGGGGAGAAGATCTCGAGGCGGCAAAAGACAGTCTCGAGGCGGATCCTGCTGTGCTGGACCCTTCAGTCATTAGAGCAGCTGAGCTGGGGTGGACGACGGCGCAGCAGGAGCGGGACAAACCACGCAAGATTTTCTTTGACAACTATCTGTAAGAGAAGTAATTATGTAAGGGCTCGTTTGAATTGGAGGATTCCAACAATGCAGGGATAGGAAATAGACAGGAATAGGATAGGAATGCACGTGCAAAACAGAGAATTTAAAAACACAGGATTTCTGCCAATCTGGGTGTTTGATTCACAACAATTGGAAGATCACATGATGCAAAGAAGCATGGTGAGATTAAGTCAAACCACAAGAAAATGTACGGTTATAATGCTATTATGCTACTATCTCTTAGTCTTGTGCTTCATGAATAGGAATTTGAAAAGGAGGACAAGTGAAAATTAAAATTCCTACGTTTATTCTTTCAAGGAGACACTAAAGAAACAAATCTGTGTGCTCAGTGGACAATATATATAACATGTAGAGTAAAAAAGAGATGCAACAAGTGTACAACCTCTTTGGCGAAGCCATGTCGATCTCAGCATGATTGGGTTGGCCGGTGAGGATGCTCCGGCTGACTTTGCTGTCGGAGGACGGGAAGAAGATCTTAGGTGTCTGGAGATGGAGCCCAAGGTACTGCTCTGCTGTGATGGAGGGTTTCGTCGTTGGAGCAGCTCCGGTGAGTTGTACGACACCGAGGCTGAAGCAGGACAAGAGAGACAACGAACAACGTTAACCTGAGTGGAATTCTAATAGCATCTCCAATACATGACGTAAAATACATAACCACAAAGTGCTAGATGTAAAATACATCAGCCGCTCATCTCTGAACTTAACTGTCGAAACTGAACTTAACTGTCAAACTGAACCTAATCGCCGAAACTGAATTTTGCTGTCGAAACCGAACGCACTAGCAAGGTGAGGCTACACGTCGGTCGATCGACTTTTTCATCTCTGGTCACCGATTTTGCAGCCGTTGGATACGAAATCAAGGGCTTGCGGTTCATCTTCAACCTCCACCCCGAGCCGCCACCACCACCGCCAAACAGCAGCCCCGCCGCCAAGGGCGGCGGTGCGCCGCCCGCCACCAAAAAACTCCCCACCGCCGGTCCGCCGCCGCCTGCCATCCTCTAGGCCCCCACGTGCGAGCTTTTCTCCGCGATCCCCACGCCACCGCCCGCTAACGCCCGCCACCGCCGGCGACCACCGCCCCATCCTGAACCCTAAGATAGATAGTGGGTACCTCTCCGTGAGCCCCCTCCCTCGCTGCGGCTGGTTCTTCCTTCACCCCGGAGCCCACCCTTGAAAATCGATCGACCCAAAAGTCGATTCACGATCAAGTGTAGCCAAATCGAGCAGCATCGCAAGCAAGAGCAAGAGCGAGAGCAGCAGCGCGAGCAAGAGCAATAGCAAGAGCAGACCAAGCAGGGGACCGAGAGCAAGAGCAGAGCAGCAGCGCGAGCGAGAGCTAAAGCAGCAGCAGCTCTTACTGATGTGGACGTCGCCGCCGAGGGAGCGACGTCGTGGAGGAAGTGGCCGGCGACGCGGCCATGGATGGAGCCGCGCCATGTCGGTTTGGGAGCGAGCGCCGGCAGCACCGTGAGATCGAATCAAGAAGAAAATGCGGCGATTAGTGTACAACCTCTTCGGTGGCGCCGATTAGGCCGCATCTTCATCCGAGGAAACGGTGATGATGATGCTCTTCCGGTGGTGCAGGTGAAGACGGCGGTGTGGGAATGGAGGTGGCGCGAAAGACGAGGGGAATGTCGGGGCGGCTCCTTGGAGGTGGAGGATGGGGTGGCTGAACCGGCGGGACGATTAGATCGATGACGGATCCTCATCCAGTACAGTGGATGAGGGACGTCGAGGTGTTGCTGTGGACGACGTTGTCGGGGAAGAGGCTCCGGCTGGGTGGCGGACGGAGCAGGGTGTGGGGTTTCGTCGTGGGTTTTCGCGGCCTCGGTGTATGAATGGGTGGGCGGATGGGATGGCAGTGGGGAACCATGGCTTAGAGACGCGCTTGTCCGAAATGTGGGGTAAGTTACGAAAGTACCCCCACCGATTGGAGGCGGTTCTTTCGGTTCAGGGGTACCATGGGCATTTCGCGTGTCAGGATTTCACAAGAGGTGGGAGTTTTCGCACGTTGTAATTTCGGAATAGCAAGGCGCCGGTTGAGATGGAGGGAGTTGTCGGAGCACAACGAGACAAAGATATATCTTAAATATTTCGGGCTAACAAGGCGCGGGTTGAAATTTCCGGACAAGCCTAACGTGTACTGTACCAAATCAATGTGCACTACAAATGTCATTCAAAACTTTGAATTCATGTTATGTTCAATTAAAATATTTCGCTACGTGTATAATGCATGCAACCTACTACTCAAATGAACGTTTTAGTGCATTCCAAACGTATATACTACCGCTTCAATATGAACTAAATTTGAATAAGATCTACAGTAATGATTGTTGTGAAGTCAAAGCATTTGAATTCGTTTCTCTATTTTAATAAGATCTACAATCATCATTATTGTCAAGTTAAACCATCGTTTGTGTATTATCTTCACAGCACACCACATGATTAGTCTCGAGTTACATATGAACTATGTGTACTATATGAACTCGAACTAGATTTTTTGAATCCACTTTATTTTGATTTCAAATCACATTACATTTCTAGCTCTAGCTAGATCTTCATAATCTAAACCATGTCTCATATGTATAATGTGTTTATCACATTATGTATGGTGCCCCCCTCACGCCTACAAGTATTTAGATGTGAGTTGCAAACACCACACATTACCACAAATTCAAATAAAATGTGAGAATGTTCGATATATAGTATTGTTTAGATTGCTCGATATTTAGTTGTAAGCTACAAACGCCGCACATTATCACAAATTCAAATAAAATGTGAGATTGTTTGATGTATAGTATGGTTTAGATTGTTCGGCATTTAGTTGTGAGTTGCAAATGCCATGCATTATCACATTATGGTATAACATGTGCACAACACGTATCACCGCTATATTCATGCATGCAATGTTTAAAACACTATGATCTCCTATTCAAATATATGAATCCGCTTTCATATCAAATTATGATCTTTGTTAGTCTCTTACACCCACACAATCCTCTAGCCTTTGTAGCTACCACTAACTTTCTCTCGTGCATGCACACGCCTCCTTGCTCTCCCCTCCCTCGGCATTCTATCCACCGGGCACATTCATATTTTTATTTAGGTTGTTCTCCCAGAGTCTCCACAACTCCTTTCCGACACACACCGATCGATAAACCTCTCCAGTGATGCCTGCCTACAGCATACACACACAGCTTCAATCTCCTCCTTTATGTGTCCTTGCCTCGTGTCTCTCATATGGTCAGACACACGTGTAAACTCTCGCCCCTCTTTTCATCGATCTCACAACCGCACACTCCTCCCCCTATCTAGCTAGTAGTTGGGCCTCTCGCACCACCTCCTAGCTCCATTCTCTCTATCTATCCGTCTCGCTGGGCCTTATTTGCCTCTAACAAATGGACGTACACCAACCGATCTCTCGCTATACATATAGCCAGCTAGGTCCTTATAACTCGTTTTTACCCACACATCGATCGATCTACCTCATTAGTTGTGTCTCTCCCTTTCCTCCGACAAACAACAATTGATCTACCGATCTAGTTAGGTTTGCTTACCAAACACATGGTTCCCCTTCATCATCTATGGATGCGTCCCGACAGATCTATCACGCATAGGCACACACAGAAACACATCCCCACTCTTATTGATAACATTGCAGTTCCACCCTCAGTTTGTCTAGTAGGCCTCTCCCAACATCTCCGAGAAGCAACTCCATCACCCATCCAGCACTCTACCCCTCTCCCTCCCTCTCCTCCCTCTCTCTCTCTCTCTCTCTCTCTCTCTCTCTGTCCCATCATATTTCCTGTCCTTCAGTTATGTATGGATGTCGACCGATCTCCCTCAAGACATAGCTGGGTCTCTCCCAACACATATACAAGTCGTTCTACCTCTATAGTTAGGCCTCTGCCTACCCCTCCCCCACCCCCTCCCCCCACACACACACACCGATACATCAAGCGCTCTAGTCATGTCTCCCTGCCACACACAAACTTGACATGTGCCCTCTAACGTTCCGGTAGGCCAGTCGCCCTATATCTTTGACTTGCACACACACACACACACACACACACACACACACACACACACACACACACACACACACAATTTTGATGGCTCTCTTCATCGATCTCGCACCCACCCACTTGATCCTCTCTCCGACTCTATCGATAGCTATGACCCCTCCCTCTCTTCTCGTGGATTGCTCGACCATCTATGTATGATATGGATAGGCCTCCATTTCACACACATTGCATGCAAAATTTTGTTTGAGATGTCATCGACACATATTCCCACAAATAATTCACGAAATCAACCCCCACCACCCCCACCCCACCACAAAACAAAAAACACTCACGAACGCGGTTTGTATCTCTCACACACACCCACGTAGGTGGGAGGCGTGCACGAAGAGAAGAGGTGCATGAGCGGCGCCGCGTACTCCGTCTCTTTCCCAACCACACCCGCGCGGGTACACGGTGGAGCTCATTTCTGTACGAAAAAGGCAGCCCACGTGGTAATTTGGCACGTGTACTGGTTGTCCACTTGGTGGAGGGAGGATCGTCTACCACGGGTGAACAAACAAATTGCGACTTGACGCGTTATGTTAAATTAAAAAAAGAGGCAAACCATGTGGGGCCTACCTTAGAGGCAAGGCTCTATACACTGGAGTACTTTTGATGTGTCCCGTCAACTCGCAGAACGAGGAGAAGCTTGCTTAGTACGCCGTCTCCACCGACCATGGGCGCGGTGGCTCGCATGATGAGGTGAAGCTTGCTCCTCCCTCGCCCATGCGCGCGGTGGCTCGCAGGACGAGGAGAAAAAATTTCTACTCCCTCCGTTTACTCTTCGTCCCTACTACCTTGGTTATAGAGATTATATCATATTGTTTGGAATATATATGTCCTTTAGTAGATTTCAATATGAACTACTAGTACATACTCCAAACGCTGATGTATATAGACGTATTTTAGGGTGTACATTCACTCATTTTGCTCCGTATGTAGTAGCACTCTCCCTCGCCCCTCGACCCTCGCCCACGTGGTGGACGTGCAGCAATTCATTCGGTCTCATATAGCCAGAACGATATATACTGCACTACCATTATTGCTCGACTTCCCGAAGAGGCGAAGAGCCAATCGCAAGGTTAATATTTTGGAGATGCCAAGCGCAAGGTTATAGGAGAACGAGTAGTAGGTGCCACGTCATTTATAAATAAGTTTTTTTTCTTCAATGGCATGTACGCAATATGATAGGTTCATATGGAGAGAAAAGGAAACCGCTCCACTATATACATAGTCAGGACGGGCCAGCCTACACGGTTGCTTGCGGGGGTTGCTCTCTTCACACGCACGCGCACAAAACGACTGTGGCCACATCTCTAACATCCCAGCGGATCACGTCCGCTTGGGGAAGGGGTGGATGCTTAGTGTAGATGCGGTGGCCGTCACCGACGGCAAAAACCCACTGTCGGCACGTCCCAATCAGGGGTCCCCGCCGTTCTCTCTCACAAAGCCGGTGAGGTTGCCTTCGTCCCTTGCTCACTTTCGCGACGTGGGCAGTTGCCGCCTCCGCCGCCCTCCTCAAGGTTGAGCTAAGTCCCTCGGTACAACTCCCTTTACAGCCGGCTTGCACCATGCTCCAGCTGCCCACATCACTCCCTCGTGGATATTTCTTTACTTCTTTGCCCCACATACCGATACCTCTCTGGCTTCTACGTCTTGTATTTGTGATGAGTTTATGTCTCATCAACTAGTCCTAGTAATCTTATTCTAATCACGCTTCTTCAATTTCTTTGCCACAGGGATGCTCATCTCGATTTTGGTGAAACTGCACAAAATGATCCGATGGTCAAAAGGTTGCAAACTTCATTTATTAGGAAGCTCGAACATTGCCAGCAAATTGAAGCCTGGTCAGGGTTCACGGTTCAAGGGCTAGGGACTGCATGGATCATTTTTTTCTTTAGCTGCCTCTGTTCCAAAATAAGTGTCAACTTTAGTAGTAGTACAACTTTGTACTAAAGTTTGCACAAAGTTGAGACACTTATTTTGGAGCGGAGGAGTACATATTTGCTATGATCATCAATCATTGAGATGCAATAGCATGCATGTTAGTCTCCTTTGTATTTGATGAAATGTTGCAACGGGCAACCTTGGACGCAAGATACATGTAACAGGAGCTGGAAGCTTCATAGCATTGTACAAATTTATCTCGCTGATAAATTACAGTATGTACTAGTACTATACTAGTACTTCCTCCGTTCCTAAATATAAGTCTTTGTAGAGATTTCACCATTAACCACATGCGGATGTATATAGATGCATTTTAAGTGTAGATTCATTCATTTTGTTCCGTATGTAGTTCACCTAGTGGAATTTCTACAAAGACTTATCTACTAGTAATAGCTAGCCCCGACTACTAGGAATTCTCTATCCTCTCCTTGAGCCACATCATCAAAACTGACGTAGCCGTTAGATGAAGTAAATCAGTCATAATAGTCGTCGATCTAGACGTTGAGAGGCTCAGACTAAGCCACATGCAAGCATGCAGAAATACCGTGGCACATGCATGTGAGTGGGTTTTAAATCACATCAACATGTTCGCATGCAAGCATGCACCATTAGCATGCATGTAAGTGAGCTTTTAAGTCCCATTAACATGTCAAAAGAAAAATATAATCCCATTATGCAGTAGGAGTTGGCTGATCTTTTTTCCTTACGTGGGATGATCTAAATGATGATGGGAGTTTATTTAGTTTGGCTACCACATTTGTCATGCGGTTATAGATTTTTTTAGTTCTATGAAATCGATAATTTTTGCAGAGAGATATACGCTGTTCATGACAGCGCTGGGACTCATCTAGTAATATTTAGGAGCGGAGGGAGTACTATGTAAAGAGTTAGGTGTCGCACGGTGATAGTGTGAGATGGGCCATGTAATCACTGAGCCTGCGTGTTTTCACTGCTCTTGCACTCCTCCGTTGTAAGAATGGAGAAAATTGTAATCTACTACCTCCTTTTGCCGAAAGCATGGGACATCCAGCAGTCCTACCACCTAAGTAATAAAGACCAATGAGCCGTCAAATCACATAGACCCAGCAGTAAGTTGGACGGACGAAGAAACCATCACTCTTGCGCCAGTGAGAGGTCGCGTCCGCTCTGCCCGGGCATGAATGCGGCACCGATTATTTGGAGCAGCGCTGACCATTTCGGGCGGGAAGCACGCGCGGGCGATGGAGGGGCTTTGGGTGGGCCAGGCTGGTCAGGAGCAGGTGTGGCAGCTGTCCGCATGTCCCTACCGGACACGCCCGGAAACGAGAGGATGCACCGACTCTCGCGGCTAAAATCATACACTACACACCATATCTCTGTAGGAGTAGGTCGATCTGTCGCGCTCTCTAACACACACATGTTGAAACACACACACGCACACGCACGCACCTTGTTCCCGTTGCACCTTCTAACGTGACTTATTACACCTAGACGGAGGGAGTAGTAAGTATACGAGATATAGTGGCACACTGACTTAAGTCGAATACAAGTGCCCAAAATTTGTGTGCATGTTATAATAAGGATTCACTTAAAATAGTACGTGAGCGAACAGAGGGATCAATTGGACAGTGTTCCCGAGCAGTAGCGAGATGTGTGAGGTAGTAAGATACACCGCTGGCGCTTTTAATTTTCTTATTAATTTGTTTGTTTCACCCTCTGACTGGTGGGACCCAACGTACTACGTGGAGAGAGGTAAGGTGACTAAGGCTGCATTATTTCTACACCACTGTGGATAGTCTTACCACCAAAGCCACATGACACGATTATGATTGAAATCCTAATGACTCCCACACACACAAAAAAACACGGCATGCCTGTCACACGAATGCAGGAATGTATAAAAGGTTATTTTCCTCTCGTTGAACATAACGGGAGGGTTGTGTAGCTGGTTAGCCTGTTCGCTCAGCAAACTTGAGGTCTCGGGTTTGATAACTACACTTGAGCATAATTTTTGCCAGGAGGATTCTTTGACTGGTCAAAATGTTTTCTAGGGTTTGCAGGCTTCACACTCTCTCTCTCTAGTATATATGTACACGCTGGAGCCTCGGCGCTTGTAATTGCTCTCTTCACACTCTCTCGCCCTCTCCAGATCTAAACAAGACTTTGTTGGCCTCTCTCTCCCCTCACTGCTGCTCAAAGAGCCGGCAGGATCCGTCCACCGGGAAGTGAAGGAGCTTAACGCTGTCGCCGTCGGCGAGGGAGGGAATCCACTACCGGCGCTGCTGTTCACTTTCCACCCAGCGGCGGCGCGGGAGGGCCTCTGACCCCTTCTTCTTCGTAGCCGTCCCGTCGCCCACCGAACCACGCCTCAAGAACCTTAAGGTATATTTTACTTACTCCACATGCATTGCTCTAGCCGCATGTATACCATGAATCTAGGGCGTGGTTCAAAGAGGAAAGGAGTGGGGAAAGTAGTGGGAAAAGTTGTATATAGCATGAATCTAGGATGTGGTTCAAAGAGGAAATGAAGGGGAAAGTTGTATAGCATGAATCTAGGGCGTGGTTCAAAGAGGAAAGGAATGGGGAAAGTAGTGGGGAAAGTTGTATCGCATAAATCTAGGGGCGTGGTTCAAAGAGGAAGGGAAGGCGAAAGTACTAGTTCAAAAAGGAAAGGAAGGGACAAGGCTGTAGAGTTTGAGCAGGACTAGATTTGCTGCGCTCACATAGGGAAAGGTGTCTAAAGATAACAAAACTGGGACCAACACAAATATGCTCCTTGGTTGTTTGTTCTTTGTTGCAACAGATCATGCATGACCACAATACATCGGTAGATGCACATGGTGCTGGTCGTCCACCGTCCCGTGCAACTCATTAGCTGTTGTTAATCTAAGGCCTGTTTGGTTAAAACTCCTAGTCCCTACCTGCTTGGTTCGGGGACTAAACATGGACTAGAGGTTATTAAATGACATGATAAAAGACCATGTTACCCCTAGTAATGAACTAATAGAAACAAGGTGCGATGCGTGGCGAGGGCAACTGTTGGAAAAGTCCCAAAAGACTCCTCGGGTCTTCTTTCTTTAGTCCCAAATGCCCACTTTTAGTCCCGAAAAGTCCCTCTGTTTGGTTTAGATGTGGTGACACGGAGTTTTTTAGTCCCTACACCAAAATGTCCTGTAAACAAACACCCTCTAATAATGCCATTGGAAAATTGATGCAATGCCACAGTTAAAAGCAAATTACATGTTTAACGAATTTTATTGTTAATATAATCTCTATGTTAATATTAATCAATGCCACCGTTTGAGAAATGCTACTGTCTTGCTTTCTTTCCCATTTAGATAAGGTAGATGCTTCTTTTTGTTGGCTTCTGTGTCATCCACCGTTATTGACCACTAATTGTTTCCTTTGCACCTCTATGTAAACAGGGTTATCTACTTCACCTCGTTGCCATTGTGACCTTTTGTTGCACTGCACAAAACACTTTTGTTTTAAGAGTGTTTTGTGCAGTTCAACCAAAATATCACACCGACAACGTTAGCTTGATTGCTTGATCTTAGTGGAACTGCACAAGAGGAGATCTTACTTCCTATCCGTTAAAGGCGAATTTGGTTCAGATCTTCTTCTTGTGAGTTGTTTGAATTCCGCATCATGAGAGGTCGAGACTAGCCTTCTTTCACATGATTCTGCAGTGTGCTTTCATATGTTGTGCTACTTATGCGATAATGTTGCTTGATTTTAGTGAACTGCACAAATGGAGACAAGACTTCCAATCAGATGTGCACCGTAATATCCCATTGAGGTAAGATAAGGATATTTCACAACTGCTGGCCTGTATTTTGCCACTTTCATCGAGAAAATTAAGTTTAGTACTATACTTTTGCTCCCTAATTGACATGCCAAATCTTACATTGAAGGCGAAGCTTATCATTATTGAACCAAGTGATGAAGGGGAAGAACAAGCGGAAGAAAACAAAAATCAACTCGGTGCTGTAATGAAGCCTTTGAACTGTGATGACACAAGTAATGATATAGTTTTGCATCTTAATTTATTGCTATGGCTGGAGCGAGCAATTGTTTTGCCACTGATTTGATGCCATACGTAATTATCTCTACTTGTGCAAACAGGGATCTTCTTTGAAGATACCATATATTTTAGTGGAACTGCACAAGAAGATGTTGGAAACATTAAACTAATCGAGGAGTATATAGTAAGCATGGCCACCCCGTAGATAGCAGCAGATGGTTCGGAGAAGTGCTTCATCTGTATGCTCTACACAATCAGCCTCGACAAATGTTGGTACTCACCCACTGATTTCATCCATATGATTGAGCTTTGTCATCTCTATTGGTGTTGTGCTCTTGTTTAGATCTTGTCATGAAAAAGTGGTATTGTCCTTGAGAAGTGCTTCATCTATGCTGTTTTAAATATTTCCTTTCCTTTTTTCGAGCAAACAGGGATCATCTTCCTCTGAAGAAGAATATGGAGTGCGTGAAGTGACTAGTTCCGATTATGCCGGATGAAGAAGCCTGTCTATCTTCTCATCGGAAGGAGCAGTTGAAGGATGGTTACATTACTCCCCACAAGACCAAACTAACTTCAGCTCGGAAGGACCGACAAATCTCCATTTTTTTCTTTGTGATCTTGTGAGTACAATGTTGTTCTAGGATTCTTTCGGTGAGTTCCATTTTTCTAAAAGTGTGCTCTACATGGACCATGTATGTGCTGTTGAAACTGTCAATTCATAGTACAGTTTGCTTTATACTACACTTTTTTGTATTTGTGCAAACAGGGTGCTCGACTTGATTTCAGCGGGAACTGCACAAAATGTTCATGAATACATCGAATCATTCATTTCCACCACAAGAAAGGAGGTGCCCATAAGTTCAAGGCGTTGCAACATATAAGGGCGAAATCATACAAGCTACTGTGCGAATTTGGTTGATTTTGGTGGAACGCACAAAAAGAACAGCTGGTTTATTTAGCACGAGGTGCCATGTCAATGTCGAATTGATGGCAAACCCTGCCCATTCCACAATCGTAGGCATTTGATATTTTGGAATGGGACAACCTTGTCAAATTTTGCTCATTGATTTTAGCAAGATATCGTTTGATATTTTTGAATGGGGCGCCCTTTCTTTGTCGTGGCGATCAATTTTTCTTTATTCTTTAGTTGTGAAGTAAATATTGCCTCTGACATGTGAGTCGCTGAGATGCATAATCATCATTGTTTTGAATGTTCTCTATGAATTGCCAGGCTTGTGTGTTTGATTGCAATGTACAAAAATGCTAAAAAGCTGCTCAAAATCTTTGTACTCATACATTTCCTTTTTACTTAGCACATTGTGAAAGTGCATACTTTTTGTATAAGATTGGTCAAAGTAGAGATACTTTGACTGCAGATAAAACTTGTATGCAGACTAGAAAGGACCGGAGGAGTACATGTGAAACTGCTGCAAACGTGGTGATCACCACAGGAATAATGCTAGTACGTATTGTTTTGCATGTTCATCCAATGCCGTGATATAGGAATTGAACTAATCGAAATAAATTCATTCATACACGGTCGGTTCATATAAACATGCGGATTTCATTACATTTCATACATTCTTCAACTAAAAGGGGTGTTTGTGGCGCATGCATCTCCCGGATCAGGGCGGGGTCATCCTCCTTTTCAAAAAAAACTAAAAAGTGCGCTGGAGTTATAATTAATTAACGAAGCTACCCACATGTGTCCCGCTGAGCGAGCAGAAGCTTGATGACTTAGCTGCAGGTGCAATTGCGTATCGACATGTGGCTGTTGGGCCCACGTGTCGATCAGCCAACTGCACCAGCGATTAAGTAAGCAGCGTTCTTCTCGGTAGCAGCTCTCCGACTCCACGTCACCGCCAAGAAGCTAACGACCGTCAATGGTGAACCCGCCTAGCTTGGCTTCAACCTTAGGGTAGCAGCGGTGGCCTTACTTGGACCCGAGCGGCGGCGACCTACCGTGTTCTACTCTTCCTCGTTTTCTGTGTGGCGCGTCCTCGTTGGCAGCTGGGCGGGGCCTCGGCGGAGGCGGCAATGTCCTCTGTCTCGTTGCCGGCGGGCGGCGCCTCAGCGGAGTGGTGGAAATCCTCCCCCTCGTTGATGGCAGGGTGGGGCCTCGGCTGAGCCAGTGATGTCCTGTGCCTCGTTGTTGGCGGGGCGGGGCCTCAGCAGAGCCGGCGGTGTTCTCTGCCTCGTTGTTGGCGCCGTGGGGCCTCGGCGGAGCAGGGCGTCGTCGACGCTAGCGGAGCGGGGACTCGTCGGAGCCGGCATTGTCCTCTGCCTCGTCCTCGGTCTCGCCAAACAGCGCCTCGCCCGCTTCATCGCCCTCTTTGCTAGCCTCTTTGTAGGCGGCCGCAGCCTCCGCCACCCACATGCGGTACCGCCAGCACTCGAGGCGGCCCTTGCGGGCGGAGCGGTATGAGTCGAGCAGCGCCTCCTGCTCCGCCCGCTCCGTGATGATCTGCTCCTCCGCCTGCAGGTGCACCTGGAGGAGATGGTGGTTGTAGGCGGCGTCGGCCTGCACCTCCCGGAACTGCTCCTCACGCGTCGGCCTCACCCTGTCCATATATTGGGCACGGGCCTCGCTGATGGTCATGGTGCAATGCACCGGCGAGGATGGCGCGGAGGAGGGGGTTGGCGCCGGATCGTCGACTACCATGTTCTCCATTAGGACGTCGTCGTCCTCCGGCTGCCTACCGGCCAGCCGGTCGGCAGCAATGGCTGCCATCTCCTTGTGGTCCGTCATCCGCCCGTCCCGAAGAGCGCTGGAGCGCGAGGAAGCCATGGTGGGCAGTAGTGGTGTGGACAGGAGAAAGGGAACAGATGCGGATGACTGTGGCTATGATCGGCGCAGCAGTTTATATAGCAATGGGGGGCAGGCGGAGGGACGAACGTGTGGCGCCGGAGTAGCCGCCTCAGCAACCGCATATCATTAATGTGTGCGGCAGATGGATGGACGGACAGCACTTGTGTCGTTTGAAGGCGGAGCAATCGCTTTGCACCGGAAGCGAAGGCGGCGGCGCCGACTGCTTTGGACGGAAAGCGGCAAGCGAGCGAGATGACTTTACTTGGATAGGATGACAATGGGGACCCACCAGGTCCATAGCCTCACGTACGCAAGTGCCTCCTTATTATAACTATAATTTATTTTGCTTCCTCCTGGTTTCCTGACATCACGGTCCCACACCATTGTCAACCTATGTACTCCCTCCTTTCCAGTTTATAGGGCTTATCTCAAAATTTTAGTTTTTTCATTTTATAAGGCTCAATTTGGTTGTTTTCCATCACATGTTCAGATTCAAGGTGCATTAAATCATTGCATGCAAGTATTAAGAAAAATTGACCAATGCATGTACTTTATGCATGCATGAATTACAATTAATGCATTGATAAACATAATTTTTGAGGATAACAAGAGCATTAATTAGGTGCTTTTGAAAACTACAAAAGTATTCCACCACTCGCCATCTACCTTGATTGGTGAGATTTTTGAATTGAGCATTATAAGCGGAAAGGAGGGAGTAGTCAATAAGCGAGAGAATTGCACAAGAAGCGGCCGACAATGGGACCAAGCAGCTCGAGCAGTATTTGTGTTTTTGAGGTGTGAGCACTGCAGAGTTTTTCGATGTTTACCCCAGATATTAATTTTTCTCCTCTGAACAACAACGAAAACATCGCTGCAAGTATTAACTGGGCGGGCTGTGGCCCGTCTAGCCCGAGCAGATATCCAGCCAGATATTAATTTTTTCAAGTTGAAAATGGCTAGCCCACTATACTTTTTTAGGAATACCCGAGCAAGGTCAAGTTGTTATTCACCGCCTTTGGGCTGCAAATCTTTCCTAGGAGGGATGCATTAGGCTTGACAAGAAAATGGGCTTTAAGAAATAATAAATGGGATGTAATTATAAAAATTGGGTAGTAACTATTAAAAAATGCACCAAACAGTGATTACTTTATAAAATATTATTTTTGGAATATTTAAAATTTTAATTTCATTAATTGTTCTTGCGCAATGTTTTGTTGGATTTTTATGTAATATAAATTTATATTTAAATTGTATTTAATCTGACTAGAAATTTCGGGATAAAAATATTCGGATCCCATCAAAATGTGGGAAATTTTATTGAATTCTGTTTTGAACGGTTGGTTGAAATGGGCTGTACTTTTAACAAACTGTAAATGGGCTGTAGTAAATTCCATAGAACTCAAAAATGGGCTACACATTCTTGCAAATCTCAAATGGGCTATAAGTTCTCTGTCACACACTTACGGCCTTACTAAGTTGTGCGTCCCTAAAAAAACAGAGTTGGCGCGTATGCAAGGCTTTGTCAACTTATAGTCAACACACGGTTCTAGCGGCGATGGCGTTGGATGTCCATCCAACGGATGCCGTCTTCTTCTTCAATCTCGGATATTCTAGCTTCACCGCCCAAAAATGATTCCTCCCACGACATCCGGGCGCACCGTTTGGAAGTGACACAGGGCCTACTAAGTTGATGTACCAAGGGCTTTGTCAACTTAGTCAATATAATAAGCGATTCTAGCAGCGGTGACCATCGATGTCCATCCAACGGCCGTCGTGCTTCTTCAACCTCTGGTCTTCTTGCTCCGGCCGCCCAAAGCAGCGCCGGTCGTGCCGCTTTGCTCCTGCCTCCGTGGCGGCTGTCTTTGCCGCGGAGGCCTCACCGCCCCTACTACTCCCACCGCTGGCGGGCCATCCCTCCACTCACCCACACCCCTGTTATTCTGCGGCGACGGCAGCGCGCCGAACCGATGAACCCTCGTACTCCTCTCCGCGTGTGAATCCACCGTCGTGTCTTCCCGGCTCCGCGCGTCCCTTCCTAGGCCTCGCCGTCATCCACCGCCGTGGTGCTCTCGGCGTGACGTGGTCAGCGTGGTCAAGGAGCGACTTCCATCGGACGTGGACTATATGTGGAGAGGTGACAGGCTGGGTCCACGGCAGCCGCAAGAAGTGCCTCCTTATTACGCGCAAAATAATTATTCCTCCACGACAGCGGGGACCCACCGGACGGGCCACCGTATTCGCAAAAAATGATTAAGCCCCACATTGCTGGGACCCTGGCTACATCTTCGCACGCAAGGAAGTGCGTCCGGAAAAAAAGGATTCGCCCCCCTAACTGCTGGGACCCACCAGCTACATCTTCGCACGCAAGGAAGTGCCTCCAAAAAAAACGATTCACCCCCCGACTGCTAGGACCCACCAGCTACACCTTCGCACGCAAGGAAGTGCGTTCGGGCAAAAAAAACGATTCGCCCCCCTGACTGCTGGGACCCAGCAGCTACACCTTCGCACACAAGGAAGTGCGTCCGGGCAAAAAAATGATTCGCCCCCCTGACTGCTGGGACCCACCAGCTACATCTTCGCAGGAAAGGAAGTGCACGGCGGTCGGGACCCACAGGTCGAGCGTCGTGCGTTGTCATCCTGGTGGCGAATGTATGCGTACATCTTGGTCGATGTAGAGCGCGCGCGTGTCGTAGTAGAGGCGCTTCGTAGCATGTACACGCGTCGTGCATAGCGCCGAGTGCAAGAAAGAAAATCTGACCACGTATGTGTACATCTGGGCGGGGTCTCAAACACCTAGTCGCGCATCGTCTGGCGAGGGCTCGTGTTCATGGGGAGGCAGCGGAATGCGTCGTGTTCATGGGGAGGCAGCGGAATGCGTCGTGTTCATCGGGAGGCAGCGGAACAGCGTGGGAGCCAACCGCTTGGACAGAACGGCGATGGAAGCGAGGCTGGTGTACCGTAGAATGCAGAGAAGCGGCCTTGTGTTCGACCGGCCACGTTGAGCAGGTCCTGTTGATCGGAAGGGTGTGGCGTCCGCAAAAGCGGAGAAGCGGACCTCCTACGGTCGAAGCAGGGGTCTGTTGATCGGGAGGGTGTGGCGTACCACAAAAGCGGAGAAGCGGACCTCCTTCGGTCAAAGGGGGTTCTGTTGATCGGAGGGGTGTGGCGTGCCGCAAAATGGAGAAAACGGACCTCCTACGGTCGAAACAGGGTCTGTTCATCGGGAGGGTGTGGCGTGCATAAGCAGGACTCCACGGGATACTATTCATCTCCACCGTCGACCTCCTCCGGCCTCCACGGGCTACCGTCGACCTCCTCCAGCCTCCACGGGCTCCCGTTCATCCAGCCTCCACCGCGCTACTCCACGGCTCTTGCTCAACCACCCCTCCACCGTCTACTGTTCATCCAGCCCTCCACACCACGGGTCTGTTCAACCACCCCTCCGGCCACCCCTCCACCGTCTCTGTTCATCCAGCCCTCCATACCACGGGGTCCTGTTCATCCAGAGGCAACACCACCGCTCCTTGTTCATCAACCTCCCCCCATAGCGCTCCTTTGTTCATCCGACCATCGATCGATTGCTCGGGTTCGATGTAGCGTAACTGCGGTCTGTCGCTCGAGTTGATTAGAGCCCAACGCCTCGCTTCGGGTTTAGTTAGAGCCAGCGCCTCGCACACACGAGCGTCGTGTCACGAGAAAGCAGCGCATCGCTCGGCCCCCGACCTCCCACCGTAACCGGCAACTCCCGAAATTTTCCTACCCTCGCTTCTACCATGTTTTTTCCGTCATGGGCGACCCAAAGAATGTCATGCAGCTGCGTCTCCGGCCCGCCGGGGCGAAAAGCCCATTTTCTGTCATGATTTTTTGTCATAGAAGTAGGAGCCCACCACATCTATGATGATACCGGGTTCTGTCACAATTATCGTCATAGAAGTGTCATATGTATGACAGGAAAAAAATTCGTTCGGCCCAAAATGTCACAGATGTGTCTTTTTTTTGTAGTGTCTTATCCTAGTTCATCTGCCTCCTTTAATCACCCGGCGAAAATCTCCATGAATTCATTTTTATTCGAGCTGATTTGAGGGTTTTCTTTCATTCACAGATTCCCGCAAGAGATTCCATCTCACCGTACCAGATAACTTGAGGACACTTCAGGACTTTGCGACCCCCGCCAGAGATTCCATCTCACCGTACCAGATAACTTGAGGACGCGCGCGGTATGTTCAATCTCACCCTAAATCGGTTGGCATGGCCTACTTTCCTGAACATATTCTAAATATTGCTACATTTGGATAAAAGGTGCCACATGCACCATATACGTCAAAGGCGATTTCACCCCTCTTCTTTCTATATTAGGAAAATTAATGATGTATTGTTCTTTTGGTTACTCTCATATTTCCATGACATCATGTTTACCCTATCTGTTTAATTATAGATTTTTGTCCTTCGATTTCAACTGTTTACAGTTCTTTCAATTTGGGCCCATATTTGCATGTTACCATATTTTCTTTAACAATCCTACCATTTTCTGCAGAACATCCCTTGCTATGCAACAGATTATGTAGTGCACAATTTTTCCCTTTACATAGATCAAGGCTCCACGGATGTCATACTGCACACAAACCATGGATTTACAATCGTTGCTCTTTGTAAGACTTGATGAGCGTGGTGACTCCTATTTTGCACTTTGGCTTTTGGAAAGAAATTGCAAAGTTTTATGTCTTTGGTGGCACTAAATTTGCAATTGCACATAAAAGGGTCTGGTCATGAGATATATGCTAACTTCCCCGACAAAATCATCCATCCAGACTTTGTTCGAAGTAAGTTTTCTTTTCAACTATCTGCATATGTTGACTTACCCAGCAATGTCAAATGAATTTTGTAGTATTTAAGCAACCAATTGTTATTCCCTTTTCTTACTATATTCCTACCTAATAACTTCTAGTTACCAATACACTTTTCTATTGCCCTGTTTTAACTAAATATTCCCTATACTCCCATTTCTATCAGAAAGCGCCGCTGACAAGGAGACTCTAGATGTGGAGAAGGGCAGCCAACAAGTGGGCGGGCGAGCTAGAACATAGCGACTCAAAGAGCCTAGACTTCATCAGCAGCCTCCCCGATGATATGTTGACAGTCATCATCTCCCTCCTCCCAATCAAATATGGGGCGCGGACAACCGTCCTTTCCCAACGGTGGCACCCCATATGGAACTCCGGCCCTCTTGACCTCATCGACACCCACGAGCTCTGCCATGGCTATTGCAAAAGCTTGGATGCGTTATCCAAGATCCTCGACAGTCACCTTGGCCCAACCAAAGGCCTTCGAATGGGAAAGTTCCGTTCCAACGGCAAGGACCGAGCCAAGCTTGATGACTGGTTCCAATTCCCCGCCCTAGATCAGCTCGAGGAGCTCACTTTTGATGATGGGTATATGTGGTCGCTGCCAACGTCCGCACTCCGCCTCGCGCCCATGCTGCGCGTCGCCAAGTTCAGGAACTGCCATCCCCCCTTAATGACGTGCCCGCTCTTATTCTACCATGACTGAAGCACCTCGAGCTCGTCGTCGTCTACCTCTCAAACGCTGACATGGAGCGCCTGCTCCATGGCTGTACTGCACTCGAGTACCTTCGTCTTCAGGCAATCAATGGGTTGAGTACCTTCCACATCACCTCCATGACTCTCCGGACTAATTATGTGTGTTGATGGTGCGGTAGGAAGGCATTACAAGATGTGTACCACGGTATGGTCATTGAGGACACACCTGCACTTGAGAGATTACTTGTAGTTGATCAAGAAGGTCCAACAAGAATCAATGTCATTTTTGCGCCAAAGTTGACAGTGGTGGGCTACTCGTCTGACAAATACTCCGAACTTGTTATTGGATCCACACCCGTTCAGGTACAACAGCCGCCTTCTACCTCTCCTTCTACAAATTAACATTATTTCTAATTTTGAAGATGTTTGTTCGTCTATCATTCAGAAAATGATTTCGACTAGCTCGACCCCGAAACTGCGCACAGTGAAGGTCTTGGCACTAGAATCTATCGGCCCCAACCTGGAGCAAGTTGTCAGTTTCCTGAGATGCTTTCCGTGCCTGGAGAAGCTATATATCAAGGTCATGTTCCTTTCCTATTAAATGTTAACCATAAGGGAGTTCAATTTGTGACACCTTTTTCCAAGTTTACAATGACAATGTACTACGATTTCTGAAGGATTCTTTTGGAGGATTTCAGTACATACATGTTCCACCCCCCATATTGGTTGCTTGATCCATATGGTTACAATCAATAAGCATTTCTCCTTTGGATTCATCTCTACTAGTTTTCTTAATTAGGGAACTGTTCATCCACTCCAACCTCTTGTGAAGAAGGCTACATTTTTCTAGAATGTAATCAAATGCCCATGTTAATCATGTCAGATCGAAGATGGCATGTTAGTGCATTTTAAAAATCCTGCAAACCAAATAGGCCTATAGTAATGTTCAAAACTGCATGTAGGCACTAACACGTTTTCTTCTTTTGCAGATAAGATTGGGCCCAGTGGTGGATAATGTGATACAATATAACAATCACGTCGAATGCCTAGATCTGCATCTCTCAGAAATTACTTTGAACTCCTGCCGAGGGACCTTGTCGGAGATTATATTTGCCAGGTTCTTTGTTCTCAGAGCAAGGGTGCTGAAGGAAATGAGGTTTGCCCTACATTTATTTCGCAAAAATGAATGGTTTGTTGATCAGCGCTGCCGCCTGTGGCAGAACAGAGTAGGCTCCAAAAATGCTGAATTTCATTTTGGAACTTCAGATGACAGAGTAATCGGAAGTCATCGTGTCAACCCCATACATGACTTCTCAGTGGCTGACCCCTTTGCAAAAATTGTGAGGTTTCGAAACCAGACTTAGAAGCGGTGATATTAGTTTGAACCTCTCTGATATCCATGTTCATTGGATCGGTCTGGCGTTTGCGGTGATGAGCTGAATTTCATTTCTAATATCAGTGTGAACCTTGTAATCTTCGAATTTGAGCCATATAACTCTGGAATTTGAACCTTGTAACATTTCGAGTTTTTGTGGTACAGTCATTGAAATGGCATCGTATGAGACTGTATATTGCTAGCACTATTTTGACCTTAGTATGCATTCGTCTTAGATTTTATTAACCATTCTCGAATCAGTTTACCTTGTCGATCTCACAGCACATGATCTGTATAGCTAACTCGACTGTGATCTTCGACATTATTGCACACAGCTGGTTTCTTCCATCGTGTGCACTGTAGAGCGCAGAATTAATTATCGCGCTCGATCGAGTGTCCATCATCACCCTTCTGTGTAACTTTGACCTCATCACCCACGGGTAAACTTATGACCGAAGTCATTCCACACACCGTTTTTACAAAGCTTTTTGCCAATAAACGCATACGATTTGTCCCTCTTCTAGCCTCTGGCGTGGCCAAACTAGCCGCGGGAAGCTTGCTGTGATAACAACACGGCAGCGGCGAGCAGAGCTCACCGATGATACATTTGGCGCCTCTTCGAGCCCACGCGTGCGGTGCGGTGTTGTCAAGCGTGCACTGGATTATGGAATCCTCCGCTATGAACGCCGTGACAAGACGTGATGATTACAGGCCGGCCGGTCCCCATTTATTACAGCGGCCATTTAACCTACCCTTGTGTATCTTCAACCTTTCGATCGCGCCCCGCCATTGCAAGAAGCACACCCACCACAAGAAATTCTTAGAGGGTATCCTGCGTGGCTCCAATGGCGCTCCGAGCGACTGCTGGCGATGAGCAGCAGTTCACCATGCGTGCCGTGGTGGACACCCACAGAAGGCTCATGGACCTCTTGATGGTGTACACCAACGACCCGGTCTGGGTGGAGCACTCCATCCACATCATGTAGCTGTTGCTTGCCGAGGATAAGTACAAGGTGGTCGGGTTCGACCTCGAGTTCACCCGTGCTCGTGTCGGGTATCATCCCAAGGTTGTCGTCGCCCAGATGTGCGTGTGCCACCATGTCCTCGTCTACCACTACTGCCTGGCCTCAAGGCCTTGCGAACATTTCGCCAGGTTTGTCAACAGCCCCCACTACATGTTCGCTACGGTGGACATCACCAACAATGTAAAGGCGCTCGAGAGTTCGGGCATCACCTGCCAGAATCTTGTCAACATCCAGGGCCAATACAAGATCTGGGGCAGCAAGGAGCATGAGAAGGACTCACTGGTTCACCTCGCCGAGGTCATCATCGACCCCTACTACAGAGACATGAAGGATTCGTGCAACAAGTACAAGCGTGCCTGGCACTCGGCCTGGATGGAGAAACTCGACATAGCTCACATCGTGTACGCGGCCAAGGAGGTGTACACGAGCTACGACATGTACAGGCGGATCGTTGACATGAGGAAGTGCCTCCTTCCCCAAAACGGCCAAGGATCCAGCCGGAAGCAGAGCAATGGCAAGCGTCGTTGCAACAATAAGTAGATGATTAGATCCTCGTTTCTCGTATGTTAGTATGTATGTAATTGCTTACTTTGGTGTGTGCAAATGTTATGTGTGTAGTCACTTGTGTAATTGTATGCTTAATTTGGTTATGCAATGCTGTCTTTTTAAGTATATATATTGATGCTCTGTAGAGCAGGCGTAGATGTTAAAGCGGACAAAGAAAATCACATCGCACACGGACTAAACAATGGAACCCATCGGTGATGTTTTCATCAATCACTCACAATTGTATACCAGCAATCGTTTGCTCACAACACACACGGCTTGTGTAAGGGCATATTTATCCCTTAGTTGTTTTCGTGATTGCTGACAATGCTTTTGCTGACTAATCATGTGTATTGAGTATTTCAGATATTTCATCACTAGGCACAAGACGATTTGGTGCCCCTCGAAGACAATTGAAGACGGTGTTTCTCTACGTTTCTTTTTGGTGGATTTGAGTCGTAGGAAAGTCGTACTATTAAGAGGGGGTCCGCTTTGGAAAGGTTTGGGTGGAATCATCACGTAGACGTCTACTCCATTTTCACTGCCTTTCCTTTGGCCTTTGGAGCATCCTCCGTCTTTTCTTATCTATGCAAATTGTCGTGTTTGCTGAACTAGGGCATGTAGTAGTACTGCTCCTAGGAAAGGTAGTACCGCAGGCCCTTGCGGTAGTACCGGCCTCTGGCGCGGTAGTACCGCAAGTGCCCACGGTAGTAACACTTCCTTGGAGCGGTAGTACTGTGGCCTCAGGCCAGGCGTTGTTGCTTTCGCGGTAGTAGGGGCGGATGTATTTTTTTACATCCGCGCCCTACGCTGTAGTACCGTGCCAAGTGCACGGTAGTACCGCTTGCTCTGGCGAGCTCACCTGCATCTTGCCGCGATAGGAGCAGATGTAATTTTTTACATCCGTGCCCCGTACGGTAGTACCGCTCCCGGCTTACGGTACTACCGTGTCGGAGTTTTGCACAGATCCCAACTCAGAGGAAGTTGTCATGGATGTAATTTTTTATGTCCGTGCCTTCCCAAAATCTGGACCATCCCTGCCTTGCGGTAGTACCGCAAGGGGGAGTGGTAGTACCGCGCCAGCGGTTCTACCGCCCTCTGCTTCATTGCATCTGGGTTGTTCTGGTGTTCTGCTGCCCGGGCGGTAGTACCTTGGGGCCTCGCGTAGTACCGCGTGCCCATCTTGTAATACTGCGTCCCAGCAGCAGCGATGCCGTGCTATCTATGCAGGCTGAGTTGGTGGATAACGGTCGGATTTGTTCTTCCACTATATAAGGGGTGGCTGCTTCTCTGAGTTGACTACCTCTTCCATCCCCAAGCTCCATTGTTGCTCCAAGCTCCATTTTCGCCCGATCTCTCTCGCTAGCCAATCAAACTTGTTGATTTTCTAGGGATTGGTTGAGAAGGCCCCAGTCTACACTTCCACCAAGAGAAATTTGATTCCCCCCACTAATCCCTAGCGGATCTTGTTACTCTTGGGTGTTTGAGCACCCTAGGCGGTTGAGGTCACCGCGGAACCGTATTCCATTGTGGTGAAGCTTCGTGGTGTCGTTGGGAGCCTCCAATTAAGTTGTGGAGATATCCCCAACCTTGTTTGTAAAGGTCCGATCGCCGCCTCCAAGGGCACCAATAGTGGAATCACGGCATCTCGCATTGTGTGAGGGCGTGAGGAGAATACGGTGGCCCTAGTGGCTTATTGGGGAGCATTGTGCCTCCACATCGCTCCAACGGAGACGTACTTCCCCTCAAAAGGAAGGGACTTCGGTAACACATCCTCGTCTTCACCGGCTCAACTCTTGGTTATCTCGTGCCTTTACTTGTGCAAGCTTATTTATGTTATATCCCTTGCTTGCTTGTGTGCTTGTTATTGTTGCATCATATAGGTTGCCCACCTAGTTGCATATCTAGACAACCTACTTTGATGCAAAGTTTAAATTGGTAAAGAATAGCTAAAAATTGTTGGTTGCCTATTCACCCCCCCCTCTAGTCAACTATATCAATCCTTTCAATTGGTATCAGAGCCTCGTCTCTTTATTAAGGACTTTCTGTCCGAAGAGTATGGTTGACACCGTAGATGGTGGGGAGGAGCACTCCGGTGTGAATCCTTTCTCGTCTACGGCCGATGGGGGAACCACGGTCTCCCGTGAGGAATTCAATGTGGCTTTGGACACATTGAAAACCTCCATGACGACCGAGGTTGAAAGCATGTTTAACAAATTCTTAGAAGGGCTTAAACTATCCACCGCACTGATGAAGGTGGGTGATCCCACTAACAAGGTGACGGATGCTAACTCCGACAAGGGGGAAGCTACTAGTGAAAAGGCTCCTTCTACTAGTGGTAAAAATGGCAACGGCATCTATGCCCATGTGGAACCTCCACTTACTTATGGTGGACCGATTCCCTCCACTCATTTGAATCATGTCGGTCGTCCCCCTAAGATTGTGAAAAATGAGGACTTTGATTCTTGGGTTTATCGCTTTAAGCGTCATCTAAACCATGTTAATACTAACCTTTGGAGAATCATTGAAGAAGGTTTTTATCCGCATGACCGAAGCAACTTCACCCCTAGAGAAGCCGCGGACAATCAATTCAATGAGAATGCTCTCTTCATCATCCAAGATGCAATTCCACCCGAAGATCTTGCTCACCTCCGGCCATTCACCGTGGCCAAGGATGCATGGCGACATGTTGTTTCCCTCTACAGGGGAAGCGCAAGCATTCAACACTCCAACTGTGAAGTGGTGCAAGATGAAGCCGATGAGTTCGCAATGAAAGAAGATGAAGAACCTCGTGAGCTTTATCAGAGATTAACTACTCTCGCGGTCTCACTCCGAGATCATGGGAGCAAGGATACGAATGACAATTGGATCAAGCGCAAATTCCTCAAGGCCATGATGCCTTATCACAAGGCCATGTCCTCCGTCATTCGTCAAAGGCCGGACTTCCACACCTTGTCTTCAAGTGAAGTGTTGGATGAGTTTGTGGCTATGAGCATCTTGGACAAGACCGCTGACAATGCGGTGTTACGCTCTCAAAGAGCAAAGAAGCCCAACCTTGCCTTGAAGGCCAAGGTTAGTGTGGAAGAATAGGTCGAAGAGGAAGAAGAGGAGAGCAACCCCGAAGATACAAAGTATGCCTATCATGAACACATGGCTCTTGCTTCAAGGCAATTTTGGAGCAAGAAGAACACAAGGTCCAACTTCAACAAGAACAACTCAAGTGGTGCGAAGGTCAAGCAACGTGTGAGGACTTGCTATAAATGTGGCAATGTGAGCCATTTTGTTGCGGAATGCCCATATGAGAAGAGGGAAGACAATGGTGGCAAGCTCATCCGAAAATACAAGGCCAAGTATTTCCCCAACAAGAGCAACTTCCCCAAGAAGACTCCTCCCAAGGGATTGGTGGCACAAGAAGAGTACAATGACGATGATGATGATGATGATGGAGACTGTGAGTCGGTTGCCATGGCCTCTGTTGCCATTGCGACAACTCCAAGGGTGTCTCTCTTCGACTCACCCAATGAGAACATCACCGCCAAGTGCCTCATGGCTAAAGCCACCAACAAGGTAACCCCCAACATCAAAACTACCATTATTACTAATCCTTCTTTGATGGATTGCATTGATGAAAATGAGGGTTCTAATGGGGAGGAAAATGAATTTGAGTCTTTTATGAGTAAGCTTAAGGGTAAATCCAAGAAGCACTTTGTTGCTCTCTTGGAACAACTTGGTGAAGCCAATGACATGATTGAGGCTCACGAAGAAACCATCTCTAAGATGGAGGGGCATAGTCGTGACTATGCCGATGAGATATCGGATCTTTCTAACGCTCTTGAAGAAGAGCGTGGTTATCGTTTGGCTCTTGAGGAGTCATACAATGATGATCATGCTAAACTAAAGAAAGATCTTGATCATGCTCTTGTTGTATCTCGTGTGCTAAATTACGAGAAGGCCAAACTTGGGGTTGATCTTGCTAGACTCAAGGAGGAGTTTGATATACTTGACAAGGCTCACAAGGCCTTGAAGTGTATTCATGCTAGTCTCAAGGAGTCTCATGATCAACTTCAAGTGAAGCTAACCAAGGAGAAAGCCACCTTACCTCATATGGTTTTAATTGATAATGAAAATGCTACTAACCCTTATTGTGAGCATGTGAATCTTGTTGAGGAGAATGCCAAGTTGAAGGAGCAACTTGATAAAGGCCTTGTGTCGTGCATACAAGGTGAGAAGGACCTCAACGACCTTTTGAGCAATCAAAAGGAAGTTGTGGCCAAGGAGGGGATTGGGTTCGCACCCATGCCCAAGAACAAGAAGAAGAATGACAAGACCAAACGACCTCCTCCTCTCAAGCAAACTTTTGTGAAGGAGTGATACGTCTCCGTCGTATCTATAATTTTTTTATTGTTCCATGCCAATATTCTACAACTTCCATATACTTTTTGGCAACTTTTTATACAATTTTTGGGACTAACATATTGATCCATTGCCCAGTGCCAGTTCCTGTTTGTTGCATGTTTTTTGTTTCGCAGAATATCCATATCAAACGGAGTCCAAACGAGATAAAAACGGACGGAGAATTATTTTGGAATATTTATGATTTTTGGGAAGTAAAATCAACGCGATACGGTGTCTGAGGTGGTCACGAGGTAGGGGGCACGCCCTACCCCCCAAGCGCGCCCCTGACCCTCGTGGTCCACCCGTAAGGCGGCTGACGCTCTTCTTTTGCCACAAGAAAGCTAATTTTATAAGGAAGATCTGAGCGAAAGATTCACCCCAATCGGAGTTACGGATCTCCGGATATAAAAGAAACGGTGAAGGGCCAGAATCTGGGAACGCATAAACAGAGAGAGACAGAGAGACAGGTCCAATCTCGGAGGGGCTCACGCCCCTCCCAAGCCATGGAGGCCAAGGACCAGAGGGATAACCCTTCTCCCATCTAGGAAGAAGGTCGAGGAAGAAGAAGAAGGAGGGGGGCTCTCTCCCCCTCGCTTCCGGTGGCGCCGGAGTGCCACCGGGGCCATCATCATCACCGCCATCTTCACCAACAACTTCACCGCCATCATCACCAACTCTTCCCCCCTCTATGCAGCGGTGTAACCTCTCTCTTACCCGCTGTAATCTCTACTTAAACATGGTGCTCAACGCTATATATTATTTCCCAATGATGTATGGCTATCCTATGATGTTTGAGTAGATCGGTTTTGTCCTAATGGCTATTTGATGATCAAGATTGGTTTGAGTTGCATGTTTTATTATTGGTGTTTTCCTATGGTGCTCTCCGTGTTGCACAAGCATGAGGGATCCCCGCTGTAGGGTTTGCAATATGTTTATGATTTGCTTATAGTGGGTGGCGTGAGTGAACAGAAGCACAGACCCGAGTAAGTAGGTTGTTTGCGTATGGGATAAAGAGGACTTGATGCTTTAATGCTATGGTTGGGTTTTACCTTAATGATCTTTAGTAGTTGCGGATGCTTGCTAGAGTTCCAATCATAAGTGCATATGATCCAAGTAGAGAAAGTATGTTAGCTTATGCCTCTCCCTCGAAGAAAATTGCAATAGTGATTATCGGTCTAGTTATCGATTGCCTAGGGACAAATGACTTTCTCATAACAAAAAGCTCTTTACTAAAACTAATTTAGTTGTGTCTATCTAAACAGCCCCTACTTTTTTTTACGCGCTCTTTACTATCTTGCAAACCTATCCAACAACACTTCTAGTTTCGTACTTGTTTCCAGTAAAGTGAACGTTAAGCGTGCGTAGAGTTGTATCGGTGGTCGATAGAACTTGAGGGAATATTTGTTCTACCTTTAGCTCCTCGTTGGGTTCGACACTCTTACTTATCGAAAGAGGCTACAATTGATCCCCTATACTTGTGGGTTATCAAGGAGGGAGAGGGTGCTTCCAAGGAGAAGAAGAACAATGCGAAGGGTGGTGGTGTCAAGAAGGGCAATTCCACCCCTTCTAACAAAGCCGGCGACTTTAACCCTTCTTATGTGTTGTGTCGTGCTAGTGATGGGCATGTCTATGCCAAATTTGTTGGTTCTCCTTATGAGTACATTGAATGGTCTATTTGGGTTCCTAAGACCCTTGTCACTAACATCAAAGGACCCATTACAAAATAAGTACCTAAAACCAAGCATTGATCTCTTGTAGGTGTTTGCTTCTGGTGGGGGATCATGGTTGCTCGATAGTGGAGCTACAAATCATATGACTGGAAGCAAGGACTTGGTGGTGGACGTGCACAAGATTCCATCTATGCCCACCAATGTCGAGTGGGGTGATGCCTCGTCTTCTAAGGTATTGGGACTCGGCAAGGTTATCATTTCTCATATCTCACGATCGAGAAGGTCATGCTTGTTGAGTCCCTTGCATACAATTTACTTTCCGTTCGTCAACTTGCATTCATGGGCTTTGCCACCTTCTTTGATATTGATACCGTGGCCCTCTTGTGGAGCAAGACTCTTAAAGTAGCCTTTGTTGGGCATGTCGAGAATGGTCTCTATGTGATTAACTTTTCAGAGCGACCCACTAAGACCGCGACATGCCTAATGGCTAAAGTTGACGTGGGATGGCTTTGGCATCGCCGTATTGCCCATGTCAATATGAGATCTTTGCAAAGTCTTCTCAAGGGGGACCATGTCCGTGGACTAACAAATGTTAGTTTTGCTAAAGATCGTGCTTGCAGTTCTTGTATCGAAGGAAAGCTACATGAGAAGGCTCACCCTCCCATGACTATAATTTACTCGAAGAGGCCTTTGGAGCTCCTTCACATGGATATCTTTGGGCCTCCATCCTTTGATAGTCTTGGGGGTATAAAGTATGGCTTGGTGATTGTGGATGACTATTCAAGATACACTTGGGTATATTTCTTCAAGAGGATGAGCGAGACCCAACAAACCATCATTGACTTTGCAAATGAAGCCCAACGTCAACACAATGCAAAGATCTTGACTATAAGAAGTGACAATGGCACCGAGTTCAAGAACTACACCTTGGACGAGTTTCTTAGTGATGAGGGGATCAAGCATCAATATCCCGCACCATACACCCCTCAACAAATGGGTGTAGCAGAGAGGAAGAATCGGGCGTTGATGGATGCGGCAAGGACCATGATGGCAGAGTTCAAGTCTCCATACAACTTTTGGGCCGAAGCCATCAACACCACGTGTCATGCATCAAATCGGCTCTATCTCCGCAAAGGCTTGAACAAGACTCCATATGAGATACTCACCGGTAACAAGCCCAACCTCAAGTACTTTCGGGTGTTCGGGT
This sequence comes from Aegilops longissima, assembly GCA_021605205.1. NCBI lineage: Eukaryota > Viridiplantae > Streptophyta > Magnoliopsida > Poales > Poaceae > Aegilops > Aegilops longissima. The sequence goes on from CM038678.1 coordinate 627,402,202, forward strand.
GCAAGTGTTTCATTCTCAAGAAAGGTGTCTGTTTGTCTAAATTTGAGGCTAGAGCTCAAGAGGGCATATTTGTTGGTTATGCTACAAACTCTCATGCTTACCGTGTCCTTAATAAATCCACGGGACTTATTGAGGAGACGTGTAACGTGGAGTTTGATGAGAATAACGGCTCCCAAGTGGAGCAAAGTGGCACTTGTGATGTAGGTGATGAAATTCCTCCCCAAGCCATAAGAAGAATGGGAGTTCATTTTATCCTACCCATTGAGGAACCCCTTGTGGCCGAAGGAGAAGGAAAATGCTCCACTCAAGTGGAGCCATCACCAACCCAAGGCCCACACACTTCCGAAGAACAAAGTGAAGGCCCTCAACATCATGAACAAGACCAAGGGCAAGATCAACCTCAAGACAGTGTTGAATCACCAAGTGATTCCCAAAGTCAAGTTCTCCCCTCCAAGCAAGTTCGAGATCAAGAGCAAGCTCAAGATAAAGAACAAGCTCAAGACGGCGCTCAAGATGATCAAGTGACCGCTCCTCAACTCACCCCCGAGGAGGAATTGGAGCGTCATGCCGCCAAGATTGCATCCAAGCTCTCTACCAAGGGTCATCTCATGAAGAATGTGCTTGGAAGCATTCAAAAGGGGGTAAGCACTCGTAGACAATTGGCAAACTATTGTGAACATCACGCGTTTGTCTCTTGTGTTGAACCCCAAAAGGTCTATGAGGCACTCGAAGATCCGGATTGTCTCAATGCCATGCATGAAGAACTCAACAACTTCGAGTACAACAAGGTGTGGAGATTGGTGCCAAGGCCAACGGGGACCACAATGTCATTGGAACCAAGTGGATATTCAAGAACAAGCAAGATGCTCATGGGACAATCGTTCGCAACAAGGCAAGATTGGTAGCACAACGCCACTCCCAAGTCGAGGGTATCGACTATGGTGAAACCTTTGCTCCCGTTGCTCGCCTTGAATCCATTCGTTTGTTGATTGCTTATGCTTCTCATCATAACTTTAAGTTGCAACAAATGGATGTGAAGAGTACTTTTCTTATGGTCCTATTAATGAGTTGGTCTATGTCAAACAACCCCCCCAGGTTCGAGGATCCCTACTTCCCGGATCATGTGTATCAACTCGATAAGGCACTCTATGGCCTTAAACAAGCCCCATGTGCATGGTATGACCACCTTACCGAGTTGTTGCAAGATCGTGGATTTGAAGTTAGGAAAATCAACCCCACTCTTTTTACTAAGAAGGTCAAAGGGGAGTTGTTTGTGTGCCAACTATATGTTGATGATATTATCTTTGGTTCCCCTAACAAAGCTTTAAATGAGGAATTTGCCGCTCTCATGACCTCAAAGTTCAAGATGTCTTTGATGGGAGAGTTGAAGTTCTTTCTCGGGTTCGAAATCAAGCAAAGAAGAGAAGGAACCTTCATCAACCAAGCCAAATATACTCAAGACATGCTCAAGAGATTCAAGCTAAGTGATGTCAAGCCGGCTACCACTCCTATGCCCGTCAAATGCCAACTTGGCATAGATCCCAATGGTAAAGCAGTGGATCAAAAGGTATATAGCTCCATGATTGGCTCCTTGCTTTACCTTTGTGCACCTAGACCGGATATCATGTTGAGTGTGGGAATTTGTGCACGGTTTCAAGCCGCGCCTAAGGAAAGCCACTTTGTGGCGGTCAAGCGAATCTTTAGATATTTGGCTCATACCCCAAACTTTGGCTTATGGTACCCAAGAGGAGCAAACTTCAAGCTTGTAGGATATTCGGACTCCGATTGGGCGGGAGACAAAGTGGATAGGAAGTCCACTTCCGGAGGGTGCCAATTTCTTGGTTGCTCTTTGGTGAGTTGGTCTTCCAAGAAGCAAAGTTGTGTATCTCTCTCATCCACCGAAGCGGAGTATGTGGCAGCCGGTAGTTTTTGTGCACAACTCTTATGGATGAGGAAAACTTTAAAGGATTACGGTGTCATTTGTGACAAAGTGCCTCTTTGGTGTGACAATGAAAGTGCCATCAAGATTTCTCTCAACCCGGTGTAACACTTCAAGACGAAGCATATTGAGATTCGGCATCACTTCATCCGGGATCATATTAGGCGAGGGGAGATCGAGCTCAACTATGCCAACACTCATGATAACCTTGCAGATATTTTCACGAAGCCCTTGGATGAAGCAAGATTTCGCGAGTTAAGGCATGAGCTAAATATCATTGATTCGAGCAATGTTGCTTCAACCCTTGCACACCCCACCATCCTCAACTTTCTATCTTGTTTAGGTGTAGGCATGAACATAGGGGGAGTGTTGTTCTCTCAATGAACTCTCCCTCCCCCCATTATGCATAAATTGATCAAATCTTTCACATTAGCCATTGTTGATGGTACTTGTGCTTCAAAGACGAGTTTTGGTCATGGGCCCAAGGATAATTCTTCGCGGTGCCATACCAATTGACTCAAACATAGGTGGCTCCGGCCACCGCCCTCTCTTTGGAGAGGTTGTGTTGTGTGTTTAGTCCTTGTTGTCTCTTGCTTCCCTTTCTTTGTGCCTTGCTTGAGTGTGTTATCTCGTGGGTTAGCTCTTTGGTGTGTCCGTTCGCTGGAAGGTTGCTTTGCAAACGCCATGTTCTTCTCTGCTTTCGAAATGTGCATTTTCTTGGTTCTACGGTACTACCATGGCCTGCCACGGTACTGCCGCGGGAGCTGCGCACGGTACTGCCGCATCCAGCACGGCAGTAATTTTTTACCGCCGCTGGGGGAGCGGTACTACCGCCCTCGGTGCGATACTTCCGCCCAGGCGGTACTACCGTGATGACACGCGGTACTACCGCGCAGTCGAGAGCGCGTGAGGGTTAAGAGCGGGCAGGGGGAGTTCCAACTCCCCCATACCCATTCAACTCCTTTTCCCCACGCCGTCTCTCTCTCTCTCCTGCCCAAGACCGGCGCCGGAGACCCTCGCCGGATCTCCGTCTCCGGCCGCTCTCCTCGGATTCTGACTAGTGGGATCGTTCCCCACCACTTCCTCTTGCCATGGAACAAGGTTTCTCCCCAAATCCCTCTCTCTTTGGTTCGTTCTTTTGCTTCTAGGTTTTTGGGGAGATGCATGTTGTTCTTGAGATTTTAGGCCAAATCTTTGCAAGAGTAGGATGTAGGAGAGTAATGCATAGAAATGGTACTTGATATGTTGTCCCGTGGTAGATGTGATCGACCGTAGTACTGCTTTGTTGTCACGGTTGTGCTCAGATCCAGTTGAGGATTCGGATCTGACACCGTGCGGTACTATTGCATCTCCGGTGCGGTACTACCGCTCGTGCGGTACTACCGCGTCTCAGGAACGGTACTACCGTTGTTGTCAAATCTCCCAAACCAAGTGCGAGTTCTACTTGTTTCACCTGTTTTTCTGTGGTCTTTGCATTGATCCTTCTCGCTTCTCTTGCGTGTTTTGTGTTTGTGTCATAGGTGGTGGCTCCGATGCCCATGCACGTCATTACAATCCCAGCCGTGACACCGGCTCTAAGCGTTTGCGCAACCAAGATGAAGCTCCTGAGGGCTCCAATGCCCCCCAACGCAGGACCAAGACCACCGCCACCAAGAACAAGGAGCCCACCATGGGCATGGATGAGATCCCCCTTGCTGAGTTTGTCTCTCGAAGGAATATCAACCCCTATGTGAACCCTCGTGCCAACTTCATAGGGAATGACCTGTTTTGGACCAAGCAACAGAATCTCATTTATCTGGATGTGATCAAGGCCAAGCAGAACATCTATGTGGATGTGCACTGGATTGACATGAACCATATGCGGCAGGATAAGCATCGTGTCTAGTTTGGTGAGGCTTTGGATCTGGTGGAGCAGTTTGGCATTGAGGATGTGATCTCTTTCCACCTGGACTTTGATCCTGAGATTGTGGCCCAGTTCTTTGCCTCAATTCACTTTCATACTGATGAGGATCGGAAGATGACCTGGATGACCAATGGACAGCGGTTGTCTGCTACATGGAAGGACTTCATGGATTTGCTCCACGTACCTGATGAGGGGCTCAACACGCTCGTTGGTGTTTGTCCTCATGCCAACCCTGAGTCAGCTAGCAAGAGCAAGCTCCAGCAGTACCTGGTTGAGAAGAAGCTTCCCAATGACAAGAAGGTGTGGTGCTGAACCCATTCCTTGACATCATGCACCGTATCTTCCGCAACTCTCTCTTTCCACGCATTGGGGACAAGGACAAGGTGCATGCCTATCTTGTGGACATGATGCTCATTTGTGAGGAGGCGCGTCTCTCTCAGACTCAACCACTTGACGTCTCACACATCATGTGGTGCGAGCTTCGGTTTGCGGTGTTCAACCGTAAGGTTCCCATCTATGGAACTTACCTGTTTCTATTGATCTCGAAGACATGGGAGAAGCTCTTCTCGGAGGATGAGTTTTTGGCCCCTGACTGGATCCGTCATGACCCCATCAGACTCCGCATCAAGCCCCAGTGGGCTAACACTACTACTCGTGCTGAGGTTGAGGCTGCTAGGATGGAAGTTCATGAGGATGAGATTGAGGAGGAGGACGCGGATGAGGACAGTTCTGCTTGGTATGCTCCTCCCTCTACTGAGCCCTCTTGGGCTAAGAAGCTGAAGGCCAAGATGAAGGCCTTGTTCTGCATGCAGGCCAAGGGCCAGTACTGGTCTCATGTTGTTCAGAAGGAGAATCGCCGTCGCGACAAGAGGATCTTGAGGACGTTTGGCGAGGAGGCGTCCAGCGGGTCAGAGAAGCACATCACTCCAGAGGCAGAATGGATGGCAAAGCAGGGCTACAAGTGGACTGATTCTGAGGAGGACAAGGAGGAGACCGTCCCGTTGCCGAGTCTGACGAGGAGCGTGTGAGTGATTACTCCGCTTGAGCCACCACTTGTGTTGTAGGTGTCCTCTCTGCCTTTTTGGCATCTCGATGCCAAAGGGGGAGAGAGTGTAGGATTTGCGCGCCGGGTGTCGTGTTTTTTTCGTTTGCTTTCATTCTGTTGAACCTCATTTGCTTTGGTTTGGTTTGTGCTTGTGAGACCTCTATATCATATGGTGTAAGACATATGCACTCTATCGTACCTTATTGAGCTTATGCTATCTTGTGCTATTTACATTATGCTCATATTTATCATCTTGCTTAGCGTTAGCCTTATTGTTGCAAGATATGCCTTGTCTATAAAATATAGGGGGAGTGTTGATCCTAGTATGTGTGTCGTGCAGTCCAAAGCACTTATCTAGATAGCACACATCTAGGGGGAGCCCGTCTATATTTTAGAGATGTGGGGTTTGCTCATGTTCTATGTTATCTTCCTTTGTGCAAATCCCGTGTTGTCATCAATCCACCAAAAAGGGGGAGATTGTAAGGGCATATTTATCCCTTAGTTGTTTTGGTGATTGATGACAATGCTTTTGCGGACTAATCGTGTGTATTGAGTATTTCAGATATTTCATCACTAGGCACAATACGATTTGGTGCCCCTTGAAGACTATTGAAGACGGCGTTTCTCTACGTTTCTTTTCGGTGGATTTGAGTTGTAGGAAAGCCTACTATTAAGAGGGGGTCCGCTTTGGAAAGGTTTGGGTGGAATCATCACGTACACGTCTACTCTATTTGCACCGCCTTTCCTTTGGCCTTTGGAGCATCCTCCGTCTTTTCTTATCTATGCAAATTGTCGTGTTTGCTGAACTGGGGCATGCGGTAGTACTGCTCCTAGGAGCGGTAGTACCGCAGGCCCTTGCGGTAGTACCGGCCTCTGGCGCGGTAGTACCGCAAGTGCCCACGATAGTACCGCTTCCTTGGAGTGGTAGTACTGTGGCCTCAGGCTAGGCGTTGTTGCTTTTGCGGTAGTAGGGGCGGATGTAATTTTTTACATCCGCGTCCTACGCGGTAGTACCGCGCCAAGTGCACGGTAGTACCGTGCGCTCTGGCCAGGCTCAGCTGCATGCGCGGCAGTAGGGGTGAATGTAATTTTTTACATCCGCGCCCCGTACGGTAGTACCGCTCCTGGCTTATGGTACTACCGTGTCGGAGTTTTGCACAGATCCCAACTCAGCGGAAGTTGTCACGGATGTAATGTTTTATGTCCGTGCCCTCCCAAAATCTGGACCATCCCTGCCTTGCGGTAGTACCGCAAGGGGGAGCGGTAGTACCGCGCCAGCGGTTCTACCGCCCTCTGCTTCATTGCATCTGGGTTGTTCTGGTGTTCTGCTGCCCGGGCGGTAGTACCGCGGGGCCCTGTGATAGTACCGTGTGCCCCTGCGGTAGTACCGCGTCCCCGGCGCGGTAGTATCGTGCTACACAGGCTGAGTTGGTGGATAACGGTTGGATTTGTTCTTCCACTATATAAGGGGTGGCTTCTTCTCCGAGTTGACTACCTCTTCCATCCCCAAGCTCCATTGTTGCTCCAAGCTCCATTTTCGCCCGATCTCTCTCCCTAGACAATCAAACTTGTTGATTTTCTAGGGATTGGTTGAGAAGGCCCCGATCTACACTTCCACCAAGAGAAATTTGATTTCCCCCACTAATCCCTAGCGGATCTTGTTACTCTTGGGTGTTTGAGCATCCTAGACGGTTGAGGTCACCGCGGAGCCATATTCCATTGTGGTGAAGCTTCATGGTGTCATTGGGAACCTCCAATTAAGTTGTGGAGATTGCTCCAACCTTGTTTGTAAAGGTCCGGTCGCCGCCTACAAGGGCACCAATAGTGGAATCACGGCATCTCGCATTATGTGAGGGCGTGAGGAGAATACGGTGGCCCTAGTGGCTTCTTGGGGAGCATTGTGCCTCCACACTACTCCAACGGAGACGTACTTTTCCCCTCAAAAGGAAGGAACTTCGGTAACACATCCTCGTCTTCACCGGCTCCACTCTTGGTTATCTCGTGCCTTTACTTGTGCAAGCTTATTTGTGTTATATCCCTTGCTTGCTTGTGTGCTTGTTGTTCTTGCATCATATAGGTTGCCCACCTAGTTGCATATCTAGACAACCTACTTTAATGCAAACTTTAAATTGGTAAAGAATAGCTAAAAATTGTTAGTTGCCTATTCACCCCCCCCCCCCCTCTAGTCAACTATATCGATCCTTTCAGCTTGTTAGCAGTAATCATGTGTGTTGTTATCGGTCTTCGCACATGTTTCTGATTACAGACCTGTTTGCCTCGTATCACACACATCTTGCTCATTTGAACCGTGTCTGTTCTCATGTCTCAACGCAAACAGTTCATCCGAGTGAACCGCATGCCATATATCGCACACACCTTTGATCTGGCTGACCGTTTTCTTTTGTTTTGCCTAATCACAAACAGTTCATCCGAGTGAACCGTATGCTGTACATCACACACACCTTAATCTGGCTGCTCGTTTCTTTTGTTCCTCCTCATCGCAAACAGTTAATTGAGTTGAACTGTATGCCCTGCATCGCACACGCAACTAAAATCTGAACCGTGTTTGATGCATCCTCCATCGCAAACATTTTGCACCTTTTTAATGGTTTTTTACACCACCGTTTGCGATTATGGCATCGCACACAGTTTCGTCGAAGGGTCTCTGATCGTAGTGTCACGTTAGCAGCTACCTGCAGTAGTGAGATGAACTTAATTGTCATGAACTTAGTCTAAAATTCTTTACAATATGTCTTGTAGATCAAATGGCCCACGCTAATGTTGCCCTCAATTTCAACGCGTTCCTAGAGAAAACCAAGCTGAAAGACGATGGTAGCAACTATACGGATTGGGTCCGTAACTTGAGGATCATCCTCATAGCTTCCAAGAAAGCATATGTCCTTGAAGCACCGCTAGGTGACGCACCCATTTTCCCAGCAACTCAAGACGTTATGAATGCCTGGCAGTCGCGTAGTGATGATTACTCCCTGGTTCAGTGCGGCATGCTTTACAGCTTAGAAGCGGGGCTCCAAAAGCGTTTTGAGCAACACGGAGCATATGAGATGTTCCAAGAGCTGAAAATGGTTTTCCAGGCTCATGCCCGGGTCAAGAGATATGAAGTCTCCGACAAGTTCTATAGTTGTAAGATGGAGGAAAACAGTTCTGTCAGCAAGCATATACTCAAGATGTCTGGGTTGCACAACCGCTTGTCTCAGCTGGGAGTTAATCTTCCAGATGACTCGGTCATTGACAGGATCCTCCAGTCGCTTCCACCTAGATACAAGAGCTTTGTGATAAACTACAATATGCAAGTGATGGAGAAGTCCATTCCTGAGTTATATTCAATGCTGAAATCAGCGGAGGTGGAAATCAAAAAGGAACATCAAGTGTTGATGGTGAATAAGACCACTAGTTTCAAGAAAGGCAAGGGTAAGAAGAACTTCAAGAAGGACGGCAAGGGAGTTACCGCGCCATGTAAGTCAGTTGCCGGGAAGAAGCCAAAGAATGGACCCAAGCCTGAGACTCAGTGCTTTTATTGCAAGGGAAATGGTCACTGGAAACGGAACTGCCCCAAGTACTTAGCGGATAAGAAGGCCGGCAACGCCAAAGGTATATATGATATACATGTTATTGATGTGTACCTTACTAGCACTCGTAGTAGCTCCTGGGTATTTGATACCAGTATGGTTGCTCATATTTGTAACTCAAAACAGGAGTTGGGGAATAAGCGGAGACTGGCGAAGGACGAGGTGACGATGCGCGTTGGGAATGGTTCCAAGGTCGATGTGATCGCCGTCGGCACGCTACCTCTACATCTACCTTCGGGATTAGTTTTAAACCTCAATAATTGTTATTTAGTGCCAGCTTTGAGCATGAACATTGTATCTGGATCTTGTTTAATGCGAGATGGCTACTCATTTAAATCCGAGAATAATGGTTGTTCTATTTATATGAGAGATATGTTTTATGGTCATGCCCCGCTGGTCAATGGTTTATTTTTATTGAATCTCGAACGTGATGTTACACATATTCATAGTGTGAATGCCAAAAGATGTAAGGTTGATAACAATAGTCCCACATACTTGTGGCACTGCCGCCTTGGTCACATTGGTGTCAAACGCATGAAGAAACTCCATGCAGATGGACTTTTGGAGTCTCTTGATTATGAATCATTTGACACGTGTGAACCATGCCTCATGGGCAAAATGACCAAGATTCTGTTCTCTGGAGCAATGGAGCGAGCAACCAACTCGTTGGAAATCATACATACCGATGTGTGCGGTCCAATGAGCGTTGAGGCTCGCGGTGGCTATCGTTATGTTCTCACCCTCACTGATGACTTAAGTAGATATGAGTATGTCTACTTAATGAAACACAAGTCTGAGACCTTTGAAAAGTTCAAGGAATTTCAAAGTGAGGTAGAGAATCAACGTGATAGGAAAATAAAGTTCTTACGATCAGATCGTGGAGGAGAATACTTGAGTCACGCGTTTGGCACGCACTTAAGGAAATGTGGAATTTTTTCCCAACTCACGCCGCCTGGAACACCTCAGTGTAATGGTGTGTCCGAACATCGTAATCGCACTCTATTGGATATGGTGCGATCTATGATGTCTCTTACCGATCTACCGCTATCATTTTGGGGCTATGCTTTAGAGTCTGTTGCGTTCACTTTAAATAGGGCTCCATCGAAATCCGTTGAGACGACACCGTATGAATTATGGTTTGGGAAGAAACCTAAGCTGTCATTTCTAAAAGTTTGGGGATGCGATGCTTATGTCAAGAAACTTCAACCTGAAAAGCTTGAACCCAAATCGAAAAAATGTGTCTTCATAGGATACCCTAAGGAAACTATTGGGTATACCTTCTACCTCAGATCCGAAGGCAAGATCTTTGTTGCCAAGAATGGATCCTTTCTGGAGAAATTATTTATCTCGAAAGAAGTAAGTGGGAGGAAAGTAGAACTTGATAAGGTACCCCCTCTTGAACCGGAGAGTAGCGCGGCTCGGGAAGATGTTTCTGTGGTGCTTGCACCGACTAGAGAGGAAGTTAATGATGATGATCATGAAACTTCAGATTAAGTTGCTACTGAACTTCGTAGGTCCACAAGGACACGTTCTGCACCAGAGTGGTACGGCAACCCTGTCCTGGAAATCATGTTGTTAGACAACGGTAAACCTTCGAACTATGAAGAAGCGATGGCGGGCCCGGATTCCAACAAATGGCTTGAAGCCATGAAATCCAAGATAGGATCCATGTATGAAAACAAAGTATGGACTTTGACAGACTTGCCTGATGATCGGCAAGCCATAGAGAATAAGTGGATCTTTAAGAAGAAGACTGACGCGGATGGTAATGTGACCATCTATAAGGCTCGGCTTGTTGCTAAGGGTTATCGACAAGTTCAACTAGTTGACTACGATGATACCTTCTCACCCGTAGTGAAGCTGAAGTCCGTCTGAATCATGTTAGCAATTGCCGCATTCTATGATTATGTGATATGGCAAATGGACGTCAAAACGGCATTCCTTAACGGTTTCCTTAAGGAAGAATTGTATATGATGCAGTCGGAAGGTTTTGTCGATTCTAAGAATGCTGACAAGGTATGCAAGCTCCAGCGCTCCATCTATGGGCTGGTGCAAGCATCTCGGAGTTGGAACATTCACTTTAATGAAATGATCAAAGCATTTGGGTTTGTACAGACTTATGGAGAAGCCTGTATTTACAAGAAAGTGAGTGGGAGCTCTGTAGCATTTCTCATATTGTATGTGGATGACATACTATTGATGGGAAATGATATAGAACTTTTGGAAAGCATAAAGGCCTACTTGAATAAGTGTTTTTCAATGAAGGACCTCGAAGAAGCTGCTTACATATTAGGCATCAAGATCTATAGAGATAGATCGAGACGCCTCATTGGTCTTTCACAAAGCACATACCTTGACAAGATATTGAAGAAGTTCAATATGGACCAGTCCAAGAAGGGATTCTTGCGTGTATTGCAAGGTGTGAGATTGAACATGGCTCAATGCCCGACCACGGCAGAAGATAGAGAAAAGATGAGTGTCATCCCCTATGCCTCAGCCATAGGCTATATTATGTATGCCATGTTGTGTACCAGACCTGATGTGAACCTTGCCGTAAGTTTGGTAGGGAGGTACCAAAGTGATCCCGGAATGGAACACTGGATAGCAGTCAAGAATATCCTGATGTGCCTGAAAAGGACTAACGATAAGTTTCTCGTTTATGGAGGTGATGAATAGCTCGTCGTAAAGGGTTACATCGATGCTAGCTTCGACACAGATCTGGATGACTCCAAGTCACAAACCGGACACGTGTACATTTTGAATGGTGGGGCAGTCAGCTGGTGTCGTGGAATTGTCACGGCAGATGTCCTAGTGTCAGGACTTAGTCGTGAGGCCAACGGATCTATGTGGTAGCTTGAGAGGGGTTGATCGGAATCAAGAGACGCAACACAAGACAAGGGTTTAGACAGCTTCGGGCCCCAGGAAGCATCATCCGGTAACAACCCTACATGTTGTTTGTGGCTAGGTCTCATTATCATCACGAGGGAGTCACCGTATCTCCGGCTCTCCAAGTTGTGTCTATCCCTAGAGATTATTGAGCTTCTTACATGTCCCTCTTGGGGAGCCTTGCCCCTCCTTATATAAGTTGAAGGGGCGGGTTACATGTAGAGTCCAACTCGATTAAGACTTAAACTATTCTGACTTCTCTTCACGGGCTTCTCTCCATGGGCTTCTTAACGTCTTGGGCTTCTTAACAATCGACTTGCAATCTGGCTTACAATCTGCCGGCTTACAATCTGGCTTACAATCTAGCTTACCATCTGGCTTACAATCTGCCGACTTACAATCTGTCGGCTTATCGTCTGCTGGCTTACCATCTGGCTTACCGTCTACCGGCTTACAATCTACCGGACAATCTGGCTATAATCTAGCTTGTCATCAATGAAATACCAAGTCCTGGCCGGGTCATATCTTCGGCCGGGTCATACTGCGGGGTATATCCCCGACAGCTGGTGCAGTTGCAAGCAAAGGTCGTGGAGGGATCTACATGTGAAGCGGAGTACATAGCTGCCTCGGAGGCAGCACAGGAAGCAGTCTGGATGAAGGAGTTCATCACCGACCTAGGAGTTATTCCCAATGCGTCGGGCCCGATGACTCTCTTCTGTGACAACACTGGAGCTATTGCCCTTGCTAAGGAGCCCAGGTTTCACAAGAAGACCAGGCACATCAAGCGTCGCTTCAACTCCATTCGTGAATATATTCAAGATGGAGATATAGATATTTGTAAAGTGCATACAGATCTGAATGTCGCAGATCCGTTAACTAAACCTCTTCCATGAGCAAAACATGATCAGTACCAGAACTCTATGGGTGTTCGATTCGTCACAATGTAACTAGATTATTGACTCTAGTGCAAGTGGGAGACTGTTAGAAATATGCACTAGATGCAATAATAAAATAATTATTATTATATTTCCTTGTTTATGATAATTGTCTATTGTTCATGCTATAATTGTATTAACCGGAAACTGTAATACATGTGTGAATACATAGACTACAACATGTCTAGTTGACTAGCTCGTTGATCAATAGATGGTTGTGGTTTCCTGACCATGGACATTGGGTGTCGTTGATAACGGGATCACATCATTAGGAGAATGATGTGATGGACAAGACCCAATCCTAAGCAAAGCACAAGATCGTGTAGTTCGATTGCTAAGAGCTTTTCTAATGTCAACTATCATTTCCTTAGACCATGAGATTGTGCAACTCCCAGATACCGTAGGAATGCTTTGGGTGTATCAAACGTCACAACGTAGCTGGGTGGCTATAAAGGTGCACTATAGGTATCTCCGAAAGTGTTTGTTGGGTTGGCACGAATCGAGACTGGGATTTGTCACTCCGTATGACGGAGAGATATCTCTGGGCCCACTCGGTAATGCATCATCATAATGAGCTCAATGTGACTAAGGAGTTAGCCACGGGATCATGCATTACGGAACGAGTAAAGAGACTTGCCGATAACGAGATTGAACGAGGTATGGGGATACCCATGATCGAATCTCGGGCAAGTAACATACTGATAGACAAAGGGAATTGTATACGGGATTAAATGAATCCCTGACATCGTGGTTCATCCGATGAGATCATCGTGGAACATGTGGGAGCCAACATGGATATCCAGATCCCGCTGCTGGTTATTGGCCGGAGAGATGTCTCGGTCATGTCTGCATGGTTCCCGAACCCGTAGGGTCTACACACTTAAGGTTCGATGACGCTAGAGTTGTTATGGGAAATTGTATGTGGTTACCGAAGGTTGTTTGGAGTCCCAAATGAGATCCCGGACGTCACGAGGAGTTCCGGAATGGTTTGGAGGTGAAGATTTATATATGGGAAGTCCAGTTTCAGTCGCCGGAATGGTTTCGGGGGTTATCGGTATTGTACTAGGACCACCGAAAGGTGTCCGGGGTCCACCGGGTGGGGCCACCTGCCCGGGGGACTTAATGGGCTGAATATGGGAGGGAACCAGCCCCCTAGTGGGCTAGTGCCCCCCCCCAAGGGCCCAAGGCGCCTAGGGTTGGAAACCCTAGGGGAGGGGGCGCCTCCCACCTTGCTTGGGGGGCAAGTCTCCCCCTCTTGGCCGCCCCCCCCCCCTCTAGATGCATCTAGGGGGCCGACCCCCTCTTCTCTTCCCCCTATAAATAGTGGGGGTGGGAGGGCAGCCGAACCCCTTCCCCTGGCGTAGCCCCTCCCTCCTCCAACACCCCTCCTCCTCCTTAGTGCTTGGCGAAGCCCTGCAGGAGAACCGCAAGCTCCACCACCACGTCGTCGTGCTGCCGGAGCTCTCCCTCAACTTGTCCTCTCCCCTTGCTGGATCAAGAAGGAGGAGACGTCCCCGGGTTGTACGTGTGTTGAACGCGGTGGTGCCGTCCTTTTGGCGCTAGATCGGATCTTCCGCGATTTGAATCGTCGCGAGTACGACTCCATCAACCACGTTCTTGTAACGCTTCCGCTTAGCGATCTTCAAGGGTATGAAGATGTACTCCCTCTCTCTCGTTGCTAGTATCTCCTAGATTGATCTCGGTGACACGTAGGAAAATTTTGAATTATTACTACGTTTCCCCAACAGCAGTAAGTAGGACATGTAGCTCTGTGCATTGCCGGAGGGAGTAAGGGGTCGGGCAGTGGCGGACGGTGAAGACGTGGGATCTTGCGAGGACGGTAGAGGGGTGGATTGAACGGAGGTGGCTGCGGTCGGTGGAGGCCCGGCATCGAGTGGATCCACGGTGCTTCCCTCGTTGCGAGCCCTCGCCTCACCGCCTCCAATGTTCGTGCCTTCGACGTGGACGACTGCGGTGATGGAGAGGATGACGAGACCAGCGGAGTTGAGTCCTGCGGAGCGAGATTGGTGTCGGGCGAGGCGTCGTGCGGAGGGGGCGCAGCCGGCCAGGACGGAGAGGCCGAGGAGGTGACGGGGGCGGGAGCAGAGGAGGCGGCGCGGATCTGGTTGGCTGCAAGAACTCCGGGAAATTGGGGGTACTCGTATAGTCCAAAAGAACGAAGCGGAAACGATTGAGATAAGAAAAAACAGTACAGAAGCGATGGTGGGAGGTGGGATGAAGAAAAACCGAACAAAAATAAACCATACCAGGCTAACAACTGCTCCATTAAGAGTAGAGATGTATACAGAAGAGAAAAAATGGATTTGAAGGAAAAGAAAAATCAGGGGTGCAGGTGAGCACTTTTTTGGTGGGCCCATGATGGTAACCATTGATTGATTGGATATATGCCTAGATTGATGCTAATTGTGGCATGCTCATTGCCTCGAAATGTTGTGCCGATTAATAGCACGGGGGAGAGTCCCAGGTTTCGGCCTGTTTTCATTTCTTCTTTTTTTCAGTCATTTTAGTACCGGGTTTCTCTTTGGTTTTTTCTTTTCCTTTCCTTTTTCAAAAGGACAACGCTAACGCCCACACGTGTGGTGGGATCGAAACCTGCGCCCACGTTTTGTAATACACAGACTGCGTCACGTCACTGCATGCATGCATGTGGAAATCTTTTTGGATTTTTAGTTTTTAAAATATTTTATCTCTTAAATGAAAAATCCTATTGAAGATCCATTTTCATCATTAAATCCGTCGCGACGAGATCTTCGAGACTAGTCATATTAATATATTTCGACGAATTTATTTATTCGTTAAAAGTTGCCATGTCTATTACACATAAATTGCCATGGTGTATACACTGAAGTTGCGATGATATATTTCATCTATTTTCTTCTACATTTAAAAGCAAATTTTGACATTTATAAAACGGAGAATTAAGAAACTAGACTTACCATGAACCATAAACTAAAATTGCCATGATGCATGCACTTAAAATTGTCGTGGTTCATAAAAATAATAATTTTTACGGTCAAAGTATTAGAGTTGCCATCATCAAAATACTGAAATTGTCATGCTCTACAAACTGAAATCGCCACATGGCAACTTTAGTTGAAGCACTATGGCAACGGCAGCGTAAACATCATGGCAATTTTTGAAAAAAAAATCGTTGAAACATATCAACATGGGGTCTAGTTTTAAAGATCTCGTCGAGACGGATTTAATGGTGAAAACGAATTTTTAATTCGATTTTTTAATTAGAAGATAAAACATTAGCCGAAAATCAAAAAGATTCCTGCTGATGTCATCTGCTCACATATGACAAAATAAGTGGTAAAAGAGGCATGTGGCCGATGTGTAAGATGCCACACATGTGGGCATTAGTTTTTTCCTTTCCAAAAATTATTCGATAATTTTAAATGTTCATAATTTTCTAAAAAATGTTAGTAAAATTTAAAATTTAATGTTTTTATAAAAAAGATCATAATTTTTAAAATATACATCTATACCAATATAAAAAGACCCAAATAAGCAGATCCAACAAATCTCAGCCATAAAACAATGTTAATCCAACGACCTATATTGCTTCAATGGTGAGCGCTCAACATGTTTAGCATACTATTATAACTTACCAAATATAGAATATCTATGTAACTAACGTGTAATTGATATTTACCTAATATTAATGTGCAACTAAATTTTTACCAAATATCAACATACAATTAATTTTTTGCCTGATATCAACATGCATTGCACATACACATTTACTACAAACTGCCACCACCTTTCATGGAGTGGAATCAACTGATCGATCATTATATATAATCCTACCGTGTATGTAGCTAAGCACCAACGCACACATCCTGATCGACATGGGATCCCCCAAAGCTTGCATGTCCACTTACCTGATCGTCGTCCTCTGCCTGGTCACCGGTGCGCGCAGCGCCGCGGCGTTCAACTACGCGGACGCTCTCGACAAGGCGGTCCTCTTCTTCGAGGCGCAGCGCTCGGGGAAGCTGCCGCCGGGCCAACGCGTGGCGTGGCGCGCCGACTCCGCCCTGTCCGACGGCAACGCCTCCAATGTACGTACTTACTCAGACGACAAGTCCTGCACACATGCCATGTCATTGCCATGCATGTCGTCAACGAGATTATATCCGTTGATGTGTGTCTTTGATCAGGTGGACCTTGTCGGAGGGTACTACGACGCTGGGGACAACGTCAAGTTCGGCCTGCCCATGGCGTTCACGGTGACCATGCTGTCGTGGAGCGTGGTGGAGTTCGGCGGCGCGATGCCGCCCGGCCAGCTCGCCAACGCCGAGGCCGCGGTGCGTTGGGGCTCCGACTACCTGCTCAAGGCGGCGACGGCGACGCCGGGCGCGCTGTGGGTGCAGGTGGCGGACCCGTACCAGGACCACCGGTGCTGGGAGAGGCCGGAGGACATGGACACGCCGCGGGCCGCGTACAAGGTGACGCCCCATAACCCCGGGTCGGACGTGGCGGGCGAGACCGCGGCGGCGCTGGCCGCGGCCTCCCTGGTGTTCCGGGCCCGCGACCCGGCCTACTCGTCCAAGCTGCTCCGCGCCGCTCGGCAGGTGTTTGATTTCGCGGACCGGTACAGGGGCTCCTACATCGACTCGCTCAGCTCCGTTGTGTGTCCCTTCTACTGCTCCTACTCCGGCTACCAGGTAAACAACCCAACAACCATAATAATAACATAATCTATGCATGATGCTGCTGCTGAGTCGGAATAACCATAACATAACACATGCATGCAGGACGAGCTCCTTTGGGCGGCGACGTGGCTGCACCTGGCGTCGTCGCCGTCACCGAGCTCGCAGGGCGTGTACTTGACCTACATCAACTCCAATGGGCACAATCTCGGCGCGGAGCAAGACGCATACACCGTCAGCTGGGACGACAAGCGCGCCGCCACCAAAGTCCTCCTCTCCAAGGTATTTCTGCAGAACCGGGTGGAGAGCCTGCGCACGTACAAGGCGCACGCCGACAAGTACATCTGCTCCCTCGTCCCCGGCGCCGGCGGCTTCCAGTCCCAGTACACACCAGGAGGCCTCCTGTTCAAGGAACACGACATCAACATGGAGTACGTGACCTCCACGACCTTCCTGCTCCTCACCTACGCCAAGTACCTCAGCTCCACCGGCGGCGCAGCCTCCTGCGGCTCCACCGCCGTCACCCCCTCCACCCTCGTCTCGCTCGCCAAGAAGCAGGTACGTTTCCATGCATGGCCCCTAGACAAAATACTAAGGTTGGCAGGAGGAGGCTCATCGGTCATTTTGGCTGGCGCGCAGGTGGACTACATTCTCGGCGCGAACCCAGCGGGGATGTCGTACATGGTGGGGTTCGGGGCGCGGTACCCGAGGCGCGTGCACCACCGGGGCGCCTCCATGCCGTCGGTGCGCGACCACCCGGCCCGCATCGGCTGCGACGAGGGGTTCCACTACCTGCACTCGTCCGACCCGGACCGCAACGTGCTCGTCGGCGCCGTCGTGGGCGGCCCCGACCTGAGCGACAGCTACTCCGACAGCCGCGACAACTACGCGCAGGCTGAGCCGTCCACCTACACCAATGCGCCGCTCGTCGGCGCCCTCGCCTTCTTCGCGGGGGCACGCTAGCTAGGCATATATAGCCCAAGTGGCGTAAACGAAATGTGTGTGTGTGTGTGTGCGCGCGCGCGCGATGGTAGAACTAGAACTGTGAATGTACCGAATTTTTCTTGGGCTTGCTAAAACTCAGTCTGAGATTTTAGTCTAAGTCTCAGTCTGTAGAACTTATTAATACCTATAAACATATAAGAAGTACAATTTGATACATTGGCTCAAAGAGGCATACAACTAGTGGACACACTCGAGTTTGAGCTAACATGTGCACCGTCCAAGAAAAGGCATTGCAATATTTGGATGAAGTATAGCACTAGAAATATGTAAGAGACTAATATTTAGAGGCTAAATCATATTTAGGTCTTTTACATTTGAATAATAATAAAATAAAAAAGCAAACTGCTAGGCTCATGCATATGGGACACCTAGGTGCCTGGGCACCTTGCCTAATAACCGTTCGATTGCATTAAGATATGTGCACGTGAAACAGCAGTACAACTTTATACGAGTATTAGGAAAGAATTAACGCTGACTAATATGGACGCACTTTTATTAGGAAATATTTATTGCTTGATATGGACGCACTTAGTACTAGGAATAATTATTGCTGATTATTTTTTAATATGGAGAGTTAATGCTCACATTAGATGAGATGGAGAAAAACAGCCATTAATATTCCATGGTTTAATGCCATGCATGTCCCATGGTACGTGCAATTTTTCATACACTAGAACTTTTCAGTTTGTTATTATGGTCGTCCGTTCTTGTTAGATAGGTATGCATTATGATGTGTATGTCTAAGAAATAGATGTATTTTGACGTATTTTAGTTCTACATAGATTCATTTTTATCCATTTATTTGACAAATATTTTTGGACCAGGGAGTATATTTCATTTTTGGGTATGACTCCAATATCAGTTATGGGTATATCTTCAAGGCATATACTTGTACCTAAAAAAAGTATAACTATTTTGGGCATTTACAAATTTAAGGTATATCATTTCTGGGTATGTCGCGAAAGCATATGCATGTCTTCGAAAAGAGTACGTGCGCACGATGACCTAGGTGTATGTACATACAAAAAGATGGTGGGTGGGTATCTGCATGCATCGTACATACAAAAAAAAGTTAAAAAAACAATTAGAATGATGTTTTAAATTATTTGATCACTTCAATTTGTATATGAAAGCTAGTCGCAAAAAGTGTGACCGATCCTTTAAAAAAATGCCAGATACCTTGGAATATGTATCATCAAAAAATACATAAGAATGGGTATACTTTATGTGCTAATGACTCCATGAAATGGATTACTTTCCAAGTTTGTTTGCATGCACTGGTCGCCTCAATCTGTAGACGAAAACTAGTCGCAAAAAGTGTGACCAGTCCTTTAAAATATTGTCAGATACCTTGAAATGTATATCATTAGAAAATACATAAGAATGGGTATACGTTATATGCTAATGGTGTGTTAGACACATGGGGTCATGTAATTCACCGAGCATACAAGACCTTTAATAAATAATTAGGTATATACGTACATAGACGGGGATATCCTAGGTATGTATATGTACTCCAAAATATCTTGGGTATATATGCATGTATGCATCACATGTATTTTTAAGGGGGTTAACTGAATGTATAATGATGGAAAATTATAGAAGAAACAATATGCGACTTTGCTTTGGAAAGGAATCATTGCTAGCGAACTAACAGAATATTATTTCTTTGGAAAGTAATCACTAACCGCTATAGTGCATGCAAACAAACTTGGAAAGTAATCCATTTCATGGAGGGCAGGCCATGATTAAATGGATAAAGTTGCACTTAGGAGCAAGGTGCCCAAGCACCTAGGTGCCCCAGTTAATTTACCTATATATATATATATATATAGGAAAATGGCTGTGTACTCCTGGGAGTACGTACTCCCGCTCCTCATATACCATATAGATGAGTCTTCTATACCTTTCTATTATTTTTAATATACTTCATTAGTAATTATTAGATACCCTAAAATGAGTTTCATGAAAAAAATCATGTGAGTGTACATATTTTTAAATGTTTACGTATATACTGATGTTTTTGTACGTAAAAAGGGTATATTACAAAAAGTACGTCGCAGATGATATTTTTTCAACAAAACTCGTATCGAGGTATCTTAGAATATTTAATAAAGTATATTGAGAATGATAAAAGGTATAATTAATGCGTATATGAGGTGTATAGTATAATTAATGCGTATATGAGGTGTGTGGGTGTGTGTGTGTCTATATATATATATATATATATATATATATATATATATATATATATATATATATATATATATATATATATATATATATATATATATATATATATATATATATATATATATATATATATAGGATTGACTATTCGTCACCCTGGATGAGGAATAGTTATTCTTCACCCATCCCTATTTTAACGTCTATGCACCGTAATTTTACGTTTCGTAAATTTTGTCTTATTTTAGACATAAAAAGAGAACGTAAGAAAACCTATAATCGTCGTAAAAATTATGTTATGTTACGTAAAACTACAAATATAAAAACATAGTGTAAAATGTACATAAAATATAATTTTTGACCTACAATTTTTTGTTATGCCAATTTATGTTGTAAATCAATATGAATGTAACTATTTGTATTTCAAATGAAATTTATTTATGAAATAATCGTAAGATTACCTCGGGTGAAGAATAACTTATTGTGCACCCTGGGTGATGAATAGTAACACTTATATATATATAGGGTCGCGCTATTTGTCACCCTGGGTGAGGAATTCTAATTCCCAGTCACTGTATGAGCCGCACACCACGCCACAACCACCATAAGAAACAGAAGTTGTGTGAGGTAAAGTTACAGTCAAGTGGGCACCACATCCACCATAAAAAAATGTTTGTGAGGTAAAATTACAACATTGAGCCGAGTAAACTGTCCTGCTCGCCACTCGCCAGGCGTGTGTGAGGTAAAGTTAAGGCGGGGATGGTGAGAGAAGGTAAATTTCAGATAATTGTTTTGGAACCTGACTCGTAATTCTGTTAAGGAACTGGCGAGACGATTTTTAAGAGCGTCATATACTACAATTATCGATGAAATCAAGGAGATCAGTATTGTCTTTCCAATTATTGGTACAAAAGCAAATACAGTTGCACGCATGCATGCAAAATTTGTTGTTTGTGCGAGTAGATAGAGCTGGTGGCTGAGCTCTGCTCCTGATTTCCAGTGTACTAGCCCTGTAAATACTGTTGAAGAATGAAGGTTCAATAGGAACGTGTCTGGAGCCTGTCAGGTAATAATATTACCAGCCATCTACGCAGATATACAATGTAAATTTCTGAACACAAATTACTTAGTTCATCATGCAAAATACTGATAGTTGGGGTAACACATATGGACAAGGCAACGTATAATTACAGAAACATACTGACTTGATCATGTTACACTGCGCTATACGCATCGAAACATCAGGTCTTGCTAAAACGACCTCAAAATGGTTGATGCCTAGCATCTTGCAGTCTTCTTGGAACCTCCCTTGCAGATACCCATTGTTCATACTCCATAAAATCGTCATGATGAATAAAGTCTGCAAAACTACAGGGGGGAAATGCGCTTATCACATCCTTTGCTCGCATGCAGAATCATGAACTTCGTGTGTTGCACATCTAAGTCATCAATTTTGCATAAGTGTTAGGATGTGTGTCCTTTCAAAGAACATTCGAAGATTCTAAGATATTTAGCTCACACCGCAACTTGCTAAATCTCTTCTCATCCAAGGGCTTTGTGAAGATATCTGCCAGCTGATCTTTAGTCTTCACGTGGTCGATGGATATGTCGCCCTTCAACACATGATCTCGAAGAAAATTATGATGAATTTGGATGTGCTTTGTCTTCGAGTGTTGAAAGGGGTTGTGAGCAATCTTGATGGCACTCTCGTTGTTGCAGTAGAGTGGCACATTCTTCATGTTGATGCCGTAGTCCTTAAGGGTTTGCTTCATCCATAGCAACTGAGCACAACAAGAACCAGCAGCAATGTACTCAGCTTTAGCAGTAGACAGTGATACGCAGTTCTGCTTCTTCGAGGACCAACATACTAAGGATCGTCCGAGGAAATGGCATGTGCCTGATGTTGACTTGCGATCCACTCGATCACCGGTATAGTCAGAGTCAGCATATCCAATGAGATCAAAAACCGAGCCATTGGGATACCATAATCCAAGTGTTGGAGTGTGAGCTAGAAATCGACGAATATGTTTCACAGCCTTATGGTGTGAGTCCTTCGGTGTAGCTTGAAAACGGGCACACATGCAAACACTAAGCATAATATCTGGCCTAGATGCACATAGATACAATAAAGAGCCAATCATGGAGCGGTATACCTTTTGATGGAAGTCTTTACCATTTTCATCGGTGCATAGATGGCCATTTGTGGGCATAGGGATTTTGACGCCTTTACAATCTTGCATGCCCAATTTCCTCAGCACATCTTTGAGGTATTTCTCTTGAGATACGAAGATGCCATTGCATTGTTGACGGATTTGAAGACCTAAGAAGAATTTCAGTTCTCCCACCATAGACATTTGATATTCCTCACTCATCATATAGGCAAATTCGTCACTGTAACGTTGGTTAGTACAGCCAAAGATAATATCATCAACATATATTTGGCACATGAACAATTCATCATCATAGGTTTTGGTGAAAAGAGTTGGGTCAAATGAACCGGGTTTGAAGCCTTTCTTCATGAGGAATTCCTTCAAACTATCATACCACGCCCGAGGGGCCTGCTTGAGGCCATAGAGGGCCTTATTGAGTCTGAAGACTTTATCAGGATGCTTAGAATCTTCAAAACCTGGTGGTTGAGCAACATATACTTCTTCCTCAAGCTTACCATTGAGGAATGCACTTTTCACATCCATTTTATATAAGATGATATTATGATGGTTAGCATAAGCAAGCAATATGCGAATAGCCTCAAGTCTAGCAACAGGTGCAAAAGTTTCATCGAAATCAATTCCTTCAACCTGTGTGTAGCCTTGAGCTACAAGACGAGCCTTATTCCTCACCACTAGGCCATTTTCGTCTTGCTTGTTCGATAGATCCACTTGGTACCGATGATATTGTGCTTGCATGGGTCTGGTCGCTTGACAAGTTCCCAAACATTGTTGAGCTCGAATTGATGTAATTCCTCTTGCATCGCTTGAATCCACTCAGGCTCCAGAAATGCCTCATCAACTTTGGTGGGCGCTGTGATAGAGACAAAAGCAAAGTGCCCACAAAAGTTAGACAAATGTGAATCTCTTGAGCGTGTGAGAGGACCTGGTGCGTTGATGTCGTCGATGATTTTCTCAACTCTGCACTTCATTTGCAAAGCGAGGATGAGCAGGTTGACGACTTTGAGTGGGCTCAACATTTTCTTCAGAGCCATTTTCCTCAGATGCACCAGCATGATTTTCTTCACGTTCTGGAATGACTTCTTAAGCAGATTCTTCAGTGGGTATGACATTCTCAGTAGCCTTGAACTTGATGGATTCCTCAGGTGACATTTCATCTAGCACGGGAGGTAGGTGCTCTCTTTGCGAGCCGTTAGTTTCATCGAACCGCACATCTACAGTTTCATCAACCTTGTGGTGATAGGTGTTGAAGACTCTATAGGTGTGAGAGTCCTTTCCGTAACCAAGCATAAAACCTTCATGTGCTTTCGGTGCAAATTTAGAATTGTGATGAGGATCTCTAATCCAACATTTAGCACCGAAAACTTTGAAATAACTCATATTGGGTTTCTTGTCAGTGAGGAGTTCATATGAAGTCTTCTTGAAGAATTTGTGAAGATATACCATGTTGATGATGTGGCACGCAGTATCAATAGACTCAGGCCAGAAGCGAGGAGGTGTCTTGTATTCATCAAGCATAGTGCGAGCCATCTCAACAAGAGTCCTGTTCTTGCGCTCCATGACGCCATTCTGCTGAGGAGTGTAAGGGGCAGATAACTCGTGAGTAATACCAAGTTCATCAAGATAGTCATCAAGACCAGTATTCTTGAACTCGGTCCCATTGTCACTCCAGATATGCTTGATCTTCACACAAAAATTCATCGAGGCCCTCGAGGAAAATCGTTTGAAGATTTCCTGCACTTCAGTTTTGTAAGTGATGATATGCACCCAGGTGTAACGAGAATAGTCATCAACAATAACAAAGCCATATAGAGATGTTGCATTTGTTAGTGTGGCATAATGAGTAGGGCCAAAGAGATCCATGTGAAGCAATTCAAAAGGACGAGTGGTAGTCATGATAGTCTTCGAGGGATGCTTGGCTCTTGTCATCTTTCCAGCCTCACAAACACCACAAAGATGGTCTTTGAGGAATTTGACACCCTCGATGCCAATGACATGCTTCTTCTTCGCGAGAGTATGTACGTTCCTCATGCCAGCATGACCTAGTCGTCGATGCCATAACCAGTCTTCTGAATCTTTTGCAAGTAGACATGTGGAAGGATGTGGTCCTGCAGAGAAATCAAATATACAAGTCTCCTCTCCTAAAGCCTTCGAAGACTTTGGAATTGTCAGATTCCATTAGCACAATGCAACGATATTTGCCAAAGACGACAACCACATCAAGATCACAAAGCATTGAGACAGACATGAGGTTGAATCCTAAGGACTCGACAAGCATGACTTTGTCCATGTGTCGATCCTTTGAGATCGCAACCCTACCTAGACCCAATACCTTGCTTTTGCCTTTGTCAGCGCAGGTGATATGCTTCAGATGTGATGGAGATAAATCAGCGTCCATCAATAAGTTCTTGTCACCGGTCATGTGATTTGTATATTCACTGTCGAGGACCCATTCAATAGCTTTGGGTTGATCATCCTGCAGATGAATTAGTACATCTTACGAACTCATATACTTCATCAGTGAAGAATATGACATCAAATTCATCAAACTGAATTTCATCAAGCAATACAACAGATATAGCAGTATGAGGACGTGAGAAATGAGTATTCATTTCTTCATGATTAGCTTGCATCCCTTCAAGCATATTCAGGTCTCTAGCAAATTCTTCAGACGTTCAAGTTCGTATGGAGACCTGACCCTGCATAAGAGATTAGTTCTTTTTCTTCACCACCCATATCTGGAGGGGTGGCAAAGAGTTCATCATTCTGCGAGCTCCATAAGAGAAAGGTGGCATTGAAGCCAGTGCACTTCGTTTCACAGAAGAGGGGTTAGAGTAAGCATATGAATAAGCAGAGAAATTCTTGGAGGACTTATGAACATAATGATTTGAAGAATAATGCACATATTCAGAACTCTTAGACTTTCCATGCGAAACAAAAGTGTTAGCACGATGATGATCATATGAGGATTTGGATCCATTTGAGGATTTTGATCCATGTGAGGAATTTGGTCCATATGATGACTTGGATCCATATGAAGACTTTGGTCCATATGAAGAATTTGATCTGGAGTTCCTATTCTTCACACGTGGTGTCATGATGACATTCACCTGAAGACTTTCAAGGCACCTTTTGAGAACCTAGATTTTCTTCATAGGGGGACCGTTCCTGCAGTAAGTACCAACATATCTAGCAAATATTTCACCATTCTGATTTTTGAACAGTTTATAGTTGGAGTCAAATGACTCATCACAAGAATGTGAAGATTCACATGTAAAGCCAGATAAAGTAGATGGATCTACGAGAGGTCCTTTCGCAGCAACCCATGAGATTTTGGGATACTGCTCAGGTTTCCAGTAGGTCCCATCAGCATTGAGTTTCCTCTCAAAGGCGATACCCTCTTTCATAGGGTTCCTGTTGAGAATCTGCTTCTTAAGCACATCACAGAGAGCCTGATGCCCTTTGAGGCTTTTGTACATGCCTGTCACATACAATTCCTTCAACCCTGCATTATCGTCAGTGATACTTGTGGTACCCTCGGATGAGGAATTTGTGACCACAGAGACAGTTGAAGAATTTGCAGCAATAGAAGCATTTGAACTTTCAGGTGAAGAATTATCAGATTCACGTTCAATGCATTTCAAACATGGTGGAATAAATTTTTCCTGAGCGGAACTGATCTGTTGAGCAAGCAATGAATCATTTTCTTTCTGAAGATCTTCATAACTCATCCTTAGCTTCTCAAGATCTTGCTTTCTTTGAATAAATTCATAAGAAAGCTTCTCATGATCGGTTAAGAAAGTGTTATGATGACTCTGAAGGTTATCAAACTTGGACTGAAGTCGCTGAAGATCATCAATCAGAGTTTGAGTTCGATCCATTTCTTCACCCAACAGGTCATCGCTTTTATCTAGCAGATTTTGAACTTTTTCCAAAGCCTTTTGTTGTTTAGTGGCAATATTAGCAAGCTTGGTATAACTAGGTCCAAAATCATCATCAGATTCATCATCACTAGATTCAGATGAGGGATATCCGGGTACCTTTGCACCTTTTGCCATGAGGCATGGTGCAGAAGATGATGGTTCAGGTTCGAAAGTCATCGTTTTGAGTGATTCCTTGAACTCATTAAACCAGGGATCATGACAAGTTCGATGGCCTTCATAGACATCAAAAATACGATCCCAAATAAGATTCGTGTTGCAAAGATGCATAATGCGCCTGAATTCAACTCTGGATAGGCAGGAGCAGATGATATCCCTCGCCATAGTGTCCAGCCGAGTGTACTTGCGAATATCATCAGCATGCGCCATCTTGCTGAAGGAAATATGCCCTAGAGGCAATAATAAAGTTATTATTTATTTCCTTATATCATGATAAATGTTTATTATTCATGCTAGAATTGTATTAACCGGAAACATAATACATGTGTGAATATATAGACAAACAGATAGTCACTAGTATGCCTCTACTAGACTAGCTCATTAATCGAAGATGGTTATGTTTCCTAACCATAGACATGTGTTGTCATTTGATTAATGGGATCACATCATTAGGAGAATGATGTGATTGACATGACCCATTTCATTAGCTTAGCACTTGATCGCTTAGTATGTTGCTTATGCTATCTTCATGACTTATACAAAGTTCCTGCAACTATGAGATTATGCAACTCCGCTTACGGAGGAACACTTTGTGTGCTACCAAACGTCACAACGTAATCGGGTGATTATAAAGGTACTCTACAAGTGTCTCCGAAAGTATATGTTGAGTTGGCATGAATCAAGATTAGGATTTGTCACTCCGATTGTCGGAGAGGTATCTCTGGCCCTCTCGGTAATGCACATCATTATAAGCCTTGCAAGCAATGTGATCAACGAGTTGGTTACGGATGATGCATTACGAACGAGTAAAGAGACTTGCCGGTGACGAGATTGAACTAGGTATTGGATACCGACGATCGAATCTCGGGCAAGTAACATACCGATGACAAAGGGAACAACGTATGTTGTTATGCGGTTTGACCGATAAAGATCTTCAGAGAATATGTAGGAGCCAATATGGGCATCCAGGTCCGCTATTGGTTATTGACCAAGAATAGTTCTAGGTCATGTCTACATAGTTCTCGAACCCGTAGGGTCCGCACGCTTAACGTTTCGATGACAGTTCATTATGAGTTTATAAGTATTGATGCACCGAAGGTTGTTCGGAGTCCCGGATGTGATCACGGACATGACGAGGAGTCTCGAAATGGTCGAGACATAAAGATTGATATATTGGAAGCCTACATTTGGACATCGGAAGTGTTTCGAATGAAATCGGGAATGTACCGGAGTACCGGAAGGTTACCGGAACCCCCCGGGAGGTCTATGGGCCTTAATGGGCCATAAGAGAGAAGAGGAAGGGCCGGCCAGGTGGGCTGCGCCCCTCCCCTCTAGTCCGAATAGGACAGGAGAGGGCGGCGCCCTTCCCTCTTCCCTCCTCCAATCCTAATCCAACTAGGAGAGGGGGAGTCCTACTCCCTGGGAGTAGGACTCCTCCAGCGCCGCCCCCAAGGCTGGCCGCACCCCCTTGGCTCCTTTATATACGAGGGGGGCACCCCATGACACACAAGTTGATCTACGGATCTTTCCTTAGCCGTGTCGGTGCCCCTTCCACCATATTCCACTTCGGTCATATCGTCAGAGAGCTTAGGCGAAGCCCTGCGCCGAGAAGTCATATCGTCATGAGCTTAGGCGAAGCCCTGCGTCGGTGGAGCATCAACATCGCCTGCCACGCCGTCTTGTGACGAACTCATCCCGACACTTTGCTGGATCGAGTCCGGGATCGCCATCGAGCTGAACGTGTGCGAACTCGGAGGTGCCGTCGCTCGGTGCTTGGATCGGTCGGATCGTGAAGACGCACGACTACATCAACCGCGTTGTCATAACGCTTCCGCTTTCGGTCTCGAGGGTACGTGGACGGACACTCTCCCTCTCGTTGCTATGCCATCACCATGGTCTTGCGTGTTCGTAGGAAAATTTTTGAAATTACTACGCTCCCCAACAAAGGCATCCGAGCCTGGTTTTATGCGTTGATGTCTTGTGCACGAGTAGAACACAAGTGAGTTGTGGGCGATACAAGTCATACTACCTACCAGCATGTCATACTTTGGTTCAGCGGTATTGTGAGATGAAGCGCCCGGACCGACATTACGCGTGACGCTTACGCGAGACTGGTTTCACCGCTGTGAGCACTCGTTGCTTAAAGGTGACTGGCGGGTGTCTGTCTCTCACTTTAGTTGAACCGAGTGTGGCTACGCCCGGTCCTTGAGAAGGTTAAACGGAGTCTATTTGACGAAGTATCGTTGTGGTTTTGATGCGTAGGTAAGAACGGTTCTTGCTCAGCCCGTAGCAGCCACGTAAAATTTGCAACAACAAAGTAGAGGACGCCTAACTTGTTTTTGCAGGGCATGTTGTGATGTGATATGGTCAAGACGTGATGCTATATTTTATTGTATGAGATGATCATGTTTTGTAACCGAAGTTATCGGCAATCGGCGAGAGCCATATGGTTGTCGCTTATTGTATGAAATGCAACGCCATGTAATTGCTTTACTTTATCACTAAGCGGTAGCGATAGTCGAGAAGCAATAGTTGGCGAGACGACAACGATGCTACGATGGAGATCAAGGTGTCGCGCGGTGACGATGGTGATCATGACGGTGCTTGAGATGGAGATCACAAGCACAAGATGATGATGGCCATATCATATCACTTATATTGATTGCATGTGATGTTTATCCTTTATGCATCTTATCTTGCTTTGATTGACGGTAGCATTATAAGATGATCTCTCACTAAAATTATCAAGTAGTGTTCTCCCGAGTATGCACCGCTGCCAAAGTTCGTCGTGCCGAGACACCACGTGATGATCGGGTGTGATAAGCTCTCGTCCATCTACAACGGGTGTAAGCCAGTTTTGCACACGCAGAATACTCAGGTTATACTTGACGAGCCTAGCATATGCAGATATGGCCTCGAACACGGAGACCGAAAGGTCGAGCGTGAATCATATAGTAGATATGATCAAACATAAGATGTTCACCATTGAAAACTACTCCATCTCACGTGATGATCGGTTATGGTTTAGTTGATTTGGATCACGTGATCACTTAGATGACTAGAGAGATGTCTGTCTAAGTGGGAGTTCTTAAGTAATATGATTAATTGAACTTTAATTTATCATGAACTTAGTCCTGGTAGTATTTTGCAAATTATGTTGTAGATCAATAGCTCGCGTTGTTGCTTCCCTATGTTTTTATATGTGTTCCTAGAGAAAATTGTATTGAAAAATGTTAGTAGCAATGATGCGGATTGGATCCGTGATCTGAGGTTTATCCTCATTGCTGCACAGAAGAATTATGTCCTTGATGCACCGCTAGGTGATGACCTATTGCAAGAGCAAGATGCAGACGTTATGAACGTTTGGCTAGCTCAATATGATGACTACTTGATAGTTTAGTGCACCATGCTTAAACGGCTTAGAATCGGGACTTCAAAGACGTTTTGAACGTCATGGACCATATGAGATGTTCCAGGAGTTGAAGTTAATATTTCAAGCAAATACCGAGTTGAGAGATATGAAGTCTCCAACAAGTTCTATAGCTAAAAGATGGAGGAGAATCGCTCAACTAGTGAGCATGTTCTCAGATTGTCCGGTACTTCAATCGCTTGAATCAAGTGGGAGTTAATCTTCCGATAAGATAGTGATTGACAGAATTCTCTAGTCACCATCACTAAGTTACTAGAACTTCGTGATGAACTATAGTATGCAAGGGATAACGAAAACGATTCCCGAGCTCTTCATGATGTTGAAATCGACGAAGGTAGAAATCAAGAAAGAGCATCAAGTGTTGATGATTGACAAGACCACTAGTCTCAAGGAAAAGGGCAAAGGGAAGAAGGGGAACTTCAAGAAGAACGGCAAGCAAGTTGCTGCTCGAGTGAAGAAACCCAAGTCTGGATCTAAGCCTGAGACTAAGTGCTTTTGCTACAATGGAACTGGTCACTGGAAGCGGAACTACCCCAAGTATTTGGCGGATAAGAAGGATGGCAAAGTGAACAAAGGTATATTTGATATACAGATTATTGATGTGTATTTTACTAGTGTTCGTAGCAACCCCTCGGTATTTGATACTGGTTCAGTTGCTAAGAGTAGTAACTTGAAACGGAGTTGCGAATGAACAGAAACTAGTTGAAGGGAAGTGACGATGAGTGTTGGAAGTAGTTCCAAGATTGATATGATCATCATCGCACACTCCCTATACTTTCGGGATTAGTGTGGAACCTAAATAAGTGTTATTTGGTGTTGAGCATAAATATGATTTGATCATGTTTATTGCAATATGGTTATTCATTTAAGTAAGAGAATAAATTGTTGTTCATTTACATGAATAAAACCTTATATGGTTACACACCCAATGAAAATGGTTCATTGGATCTTGATCATAGTGATACACATATTCATAATAATGAAACCAAAAGATGCAAAGTTAATAATGATAGTGCAACTTATTTGTGGCACTGCCGTTTAGGTCATATTGGTATAAAGCGCATGAAGAAAACTCCATGCTGATGGACTTTTGGAATCACTTGATTATGAATCATTTGATGCTTGCGAACCGTGCCTTTTTGGGCAAGATGACTGAAACTCCGTTGTTCGGAACAATGGAACGAGATACTGACTTATTGGAAATAATACATACCGATGCATGCGATCCAATAAGTGTTGATGCTCGTGGCAAGTATCGTTATTTTCTGACCTTCACAAAATGATTTGAGCAGATATGGGTATATCTTCTTAATAAAGCACAAGTCTGAAACATTTGAAAAGTTCAAATAATTTCAGAGTGAAGTGGAGAATCATCGCAACAAGAAAATAAAGTTCCTGCGATCTGATCGTGGAGATGAATATTTGAGTTACGAGTTTGGTCTTCAATGAAAACAATGTGGAATAGTTTCACAGCTCACGCCACCTGGAACACCACAACGTTATGGTGTGTCCGAACGTCGTAACCGTACTTTATTTTGATATGGTGCGATCTATGATGTATCTTACCGATTTACCACTATCGTTTTGGGGTTATGCATTAGAGACAGCTGCATTCACGTTTAATAGGGCACCATCTAAATCCGTTGAGATGACACCGTATGAACTATGGTTTAGCAGTAAACCTAAGCTGTCGTTTCTTAAAGTTTGGAGTTGTGATGCTTATGTGAAAAAGTTTTCACCTGATAAGCTCGAACACAAATCAGAGAAATGCGTCTTCATAGAATACCCAAAGGTAACTATTGGGTACACCTTCTATCACAGATCCGAAAGCAAGATATTTGTTACTAAGATGGATCCTTTCTAGAGAAGAAGTTTCTCTCGAAAAAAGTGAGTGGGAGGAAAGTAGAACTTGATGAGGTAATTGTACCTTCTCCCTTATTGGAAAGTAGTTCATCACAGGAATCAGTTCCAGTGATTCCTACACCAATTAGTGAGGAAGTTAATGATGATGATCATGAAACTTCAGATCAAGTTGCTACCAAACCTCGTAGGTCTTCCAGAGTAAGATCCGCACTGAGTGGTACGATAATCCTATTCTAGAAGTCATGTTACTAGACCATGATGAACCTACGAACTATGAGGAAGCGATGATGAGCCCAGATTCAGCGAAATGGTTTGAGACCATGAAATCTGAGATGGGATCCATATATGAGAACAAAGTGTGGACTTTGATGGAGTTGCCCGATGATCGGCAAGCCATATTATATAAATGGATCTTCAAGAGGAAGATGATGCTGATAGTAGTATTACTATCTCAAAAGCTCGACTTGTCGTAGAAAGGTTTTCGACAAGTTCAAGGTGTTGACTACAATGAGATTTACTCAACTGTAGCGATGCTTATGTCTGTCCGAATCATGTTAGCAATCGCCACATTTTATGAAATCGGCAAATGGATGTCAAAACTACATTCTTTAATGGATTTATTAAGAAGATTTGTATATGATGCAACCGAAGGTTTTGTCAATCCTAAAGGAGCTAACAAAATGTGCAAGCTCCAATGATCCATCTATGGACTG
The DNA here is from genome assembly GCA_021605205.1 of Aegilops longissima. NCBI lineage: Eukaryota > Viridiplantae > Streptophyta > Magnoliopsida > Poales > Poaceae > Aegilops > Aegilops longissima. The sequence continues at coordinate 627,434,639 of CM038678.1, forward strand.
GTGCAAGCATCTCGAGTTGGAATAAACGCTTTGATAGTGTGATCAAAGCATATAGTTTTATACTGACTTGCGGTGAAGCCTGTATTTACAAGAAAGTGAGTGGGAGCACTACAAAGATTTCGATAAGTATATGTGAATGACATATTGTAGATCGGAAATAATGTAGAATTATTCGCAAAGCATAAAGGAGTGTTTAAAAGGAGTTTTTCAAAGAAAGACCTCGGTGAAGCTGCTTACATATTGAGCATTAAGATCTATAGAGATAGATCAAGACGCTTGATAAGTTTTTTCAATGAGTACATACCTTGACAAGATTTTGAAGTAGTTCAAAATGGAACAGTCAAAGAAAGAGTTCTTGCCTGTGTTACAAAGGTGTGAAATTGAGTAAGACTCAAAACCCGGCCACGGCAGAAGATAGAAAGAGAATGAAAGTCATTCCCTATGCCTTGGCCATAGGTTTTATAAAGTATGCCATGCTGTGTACCAGATCTATTGTATACCCTGCACTTTGAGTTTGGCAAGGAGTACAATAGTGATCTAGGAATAGATCACTGGACAGCGGTCAAAATTATCCTTAATGGAATAAGGATATGTTTCTCGATTATGGAAGTGATAAAAGGTTCGTCGTAAAGGGTTACGTCGATGCAAGTTTTGACACCGATCTGGATGACTTTAAGTCTCGATCTAGATACATATTGATAGTGGGAGCAATTAGCTAGAGTAGCTCCGTGCGAGCATTGTTGACATAGAGATTTGCAAAATACATACGGATCTGAATGTGGCGAGACCCGTTGACTAAGATTCTCTCACAAAGCAAAACATGATCACACCTTAGTACTCTTTGGGTGTTAATCACATAGCGATGTGAACTAGATTACTGAATCTAGTAAACCCTTTGGGTCTTGGTCACATGGCGATGTGAAATATGGGTGTTAATCACATGATGATGTGAACTATCGATGTTAATCACATGGTGATGTGATCTAGATTATTGACTCTAGTGCAAGTGGGAGATCAAGGAAATATGCCCTAGAGGCAATAATAAAGTTATTATTTATTTCCTTATATCATGATAAATGTTTATTATTCATGCTAGAATTGTATTAACCGAAACATAATACATGTGTGAATATATAGACAAACAGATAGTCACTAGTATGCCTCTACTAGACTAGCTCATTAATCAAGATGGTTATGTTTCCTAACCATAGACATGTGTTGTCATTTGATTAATGGGATCACATCATTAGGAGAATGATGTGATTGACATGACCCATTTCATTAGCTTAGCACTTGATCGCTTAGTATGTTGCTTATGCTATCTTCATGACTTATACAAAGTTCCTGCAACTATGAGATTATGCAACTCCGTTTACGGAGGAACACTTTGTGTGCTACCAAACGTCACAACGTGGCTGGGTGATTATAAAGGTACTCTACAAGTGTCTCCGAAAGTATATGTTGAGTTGGCATGAATCAAGATTAGGATTTGTCACTCCGATTGTCGGAGAGGTATCTCTGGGCCCTCTCGGTAATGCACATCATTATAAGCCTTGCAAGCAATGTGACCAACGAGTTGGTTACGGGATGATGCATTGCAGAACGAGTAAAGAGACTTGCCGGTGACGAGATTGAACTAGGTATTGGATACCGACGATCGAATCTCGGGCAAGTAACATACCGATGACAAAGGGAACAACGTATGTTGTTATGCGGTTTGACCGATAAAGATCTTCGTAGAATATATAGGAGCCAATATGGGCATCCAGGTCCCGCTATTGGTTATTGACCAAGAATAGTTCTAGGTCATGTCTACATAGTTCTCGAACCCGTAGGGTCCGCACGCTTAACGTTTCGATGACAGTTCATTATGAGTTTATAAGTATTGATGCACCGAAGGTTGTTCGGAGTCCCGGATGTGATCACGGACATGACGAGGAGTCTCGAAATGGTCGAGACATAAAGATTGATATATTGGAAGCCTACATTTGGACATCGGAAGTGTTCCGAATGAAATCGGAATGTCTTAGAGTACCGGAGGTTACGGAACCCCGGGAGGTCTATGGGCCTTAATGGGCCATAAGAGAGAAGAGGAAGGGCCGGCCAGGTGGGCTGCGCGCCCCCTTCCCCCCTCTAGTCCGAATAGGACAAGGAGAGGGGCGCGCCTTCCCTCTTCCCCCTCCTCCAATCCTAATCCAACTAGGAGAGGGGGGGGAGTCCTACTCCCGGTGGGAGTAGGACTCCTCCAGGCGCGCCTCCCCAAGGCTGGCCGCACCCCCCCTTGGCTCCTTTATATACGGGGGCAGGGGGCACCCCATGACACACAAGTTGATCTACGGATCTTTCCTTAGCCGTGTCGGTGCCCCTTCCACCATATTCCACTTGGTCATATCGTCAGTAGAGCTTAGGCGAAGCCCTGCGCCGGAGAAGTCATATCGTCATGCGGAGCTTAGGCGAAGCCCTGCGTCGGTGGAGCATCAACATCATCACCACGCCGTCGTTTCGACGGAACTCATCCCGACACTTTGCTGGATCGGAGTCCGGGATCGCCATCGAGCTGAACGTGTGCGTAACTCGGAGGTGCCGTGCGCTCGGTGCTTGGATCGGTCGGATCGTGAAGACGTCGACTACATCAACAGCGTTGTCATAACGCTTCCGCTTTCGGTCTCACGAGGGCGTGGACGGACACTCTCCCCTCTCGTTGCTATGCCATCACCATGGTCTTGCGTGTTCGTAGGAAAATTTTTGAAATTACTACGTTCCCCAACACTTGCATAGATCGGTAAGGCAAACCTCAGTAACGGTCCACAGCTCGCTGTTCATCGCCATGAGGCGCTTCCTCATCATGGCCTTCCACTTGGGATAATCGTGACTGTCAAAGATGGGGCACGACACTTTCTTCATACCTGCGGTCGACATAACTAAAACTCTAGATGGTTAAACCAAAATCACACAGAACAAGGGAGTACCTTGGTCTGATACCAATTGAAAGTGCGTTATATCAACTAGAGGGGGGCAAATAGGCGATTTTTACAAATTCGTCACTGAGGAAATTCGAAGTGAGGAATTTCCTAAGCAACGAACTACTAGCAGCGGAATAAGCAATCAGGTACATGCATAACAAAGCAGTAGTATAGTCATCATGATGAAATGAAACATACAGAGCACAGGTGACGTGAAAAACAGGAAAAGCAGGCTGAAGACAAAGTGACTGAAGAATTAGGATTGAGGAAATTGAGAAAATCTTCAGTCAAAATCTTCAAACAGTAACGATCAAGTTCATCAACACATGAATAAGAAAATGAAAGGGTTGAGGAAGTAGAACTAGTAGCTTGGTGAAGACGATGATTTGGTAGACCAGTTTCAACTGTTGTGAAAGTTGTACGTCTGGTTGGAGCGGCTAGGTATTTAAACCTGAGGACACACTGTCCCGGACACACAGTCCTCACCGTATTCTCCTTGAGCTAAGGTCACACAGACCTCGCCCAATCACTTGTGGTAAGTCTTCAGGTGAATTCCAAACCTTCACAGACTCGGTCACTTGGTGATCCACAATTCCTCTTGGACGCTCTAGATCATGACGCCTAACCGTTTGAAGGATGCACAGTCCTCAATGGTAACAAGCGTCGGTTCCACATAGGAACAATCTCTTCAGTGATGCTCAATCACTTCAGATTTTAGGTGTTGGGGTTTTGGGTTTTTCCTCACTGATGATTTTCGCTCAAAGTCCTCGGAGGATGGGATGGTCTCAATGACAAGTGTTAGTTTCTCTCAGAGCAGCCAACCAGCTAGTGCTTGTAGGGGGCGGCTATTTATAGCCTAGAAGCAGACCGACATGATAAGACATAAATGCCCTTCAATGATATGACCGTTATGTGGATAGGATATTTTGGACAGCTGGCGCGTAGCACAGCAACGGTCAGAAATTTGAGCTCTCAAATTCCTCAGGGCTATCATGTTCCTCACTTGTAAGCAACCCGCACTGGCGAATTCCTAACTCCTCAGTCAGAACAAATTCCTCAGAGAACATAAGATCTTCGTCTCTGTCACTGAAGAAATTGACTGAATTGTATGAGATTTCCAATGGCTTCACTCGAAATGATTGGGTAGGTGTATGATTTTGAGATGAGCATCACTTGACAAGTTTTTTCTTAGTTTTACCTCAACCCCCTTTAACAGTACGGTGTTTCCTATGACTCAAGAAAGAGAAAATGAAACTACAAAAACAGAAGTCTTCACGCTACATAGTCCTCGCATTAATATCAAAGTCTTCAAGGTCACACCAATTTCCTCATTATCAAAGTCTTCAAGAAAACCAAATTCTTCAACTGAAGACATTCATTTTTAGGAGTCGACTTTCATCGTAAATATCAAACTCCTGACTTATAGAACCTGTGTACACTCACAAACACATTAGTCTCTTAACCTATAAGTCTTCAATACACCAAAATCACCAAGGGGCACTAGATGCACTTACATGTTTATTAAACATCCAGCTGATGCGCTTTACAAAATGACTATTTTTTTACAGCTTTGGAAACTCCTCGGTAAGAATCGGGATGTCGCTGCTATTGCGACGCTCTGGACCAAGCTTCGTCATCATGCGCGCGCCATCAGGGAGGAGGGTCATTGATGGCACCGTGTTTGTTGATGTTTTTCGATTCCTAGCTCAGTTAGTTTCTTTGGGCCTAGTGCCATGGACCCAGAGGGATTTGTATCAAACTTGCTATGAGTTTGTTGGTGCGTGCGTTCTTGTGTTTGGACCTGTTTTTGTCAAACTGCAAGGGCTTCGGTTTGCTAAAGCCGGACAAGTGTCTCTTTTCTGAAAAAGGGAGATCATAACACAACCACATGTCAAACAAGCAAGGCCTTCGTTTGCAACTGAGGTACATACTTCAACACTGAATGGACACAGATATTTAAAAAAATAAACCTAAACTTCAAAACCGTGTGAGTTCCAACTCTCAATTTTCAAAATAAACCTGACTCTTGATGTAAACTAAACTTTTTAACAAACCCGGTTTTAAAAATACAGTAGAAATTCAATTTCAACCCGGTTTTGTGAAATTTGACAAAATGTTCGAAGTGTCCAAAAAAACCTATGAAATCAAAATACCATGATGACCAATTTTGTAAAGTTCTACACTTGTTGAAAAACTTATTTTAAAATATATTATAAATTCAATTACAGCCCCTTTTTGTCAAATTTTGACCAAAACTTCAAAGCGTCCAGATTTAAAAAAAAACTGTGAAATCAGCACCATAATTCTGACCAACCTGGGAAAGTTTGACATTTTATGGACGAACATATTTAAAAATACAGCAGAGATTCAATTCTGTAAAAAGAAATTGATTTGAATTTCTACTGTATTTTTAATTCTGTTCGTCAACTGATCTGGAAGCTTAAATGCAACCGAACTTCATCGTTAGTTTCGCCGTGTATGCCATTGACAGGGTGATCACCAGCGCCAGAGGAGTCTGGTTCTCCAGTGACCTCAACCGAGGGCATCTTGACTACTTTTAATGGTGTCTCGCCGTGGTCAGTGAATCACTGATTCAGTACTGCTAACGGAGCTAGATGAAACGAGCGCTACTCCAATGCTTGATGCAATCCTGAGAAAACCAGAAACATTCTTGTCACGCCTGCAGATGATGATCTGCAGCGGACTGCAAGTGCAGTGCAGTTCAGTTAACGGTTGTTAACTGAACCGCAACCATGTGATGGGCCTGAGGCCATGTAATGTGTGTGTTGGGTCGTGGCCCAGGGCGAGCCCGGTGGGCAGCTACTTATTGTATGGTGATCGAATGATTGAGGCAGCGAGTGATTAAGGAATCAAACTCTCCTTCCCCTTCTCCAAGCTCTCCCCTCACCTGCTCCCTCACCTACTCCGATCCGATCTCGATCCCCTCTCCCCCTCCTCTCCGCTGGGTCATGACAATTTGGTACACAGAGCCTAGATTTTTTTCCCACCCCCACGCCGCCGCAGTTCTCATATTCTCTCGGTCGCCGGTAACATCCACCGGGTCAGGTGCAAGCCACTCCGGCGAGTTTGCACAAAATCCTGCTCGGGGTTCGGTTGATTTGGAGCGAGACCACGGCGCCGTCCAAACCCTTGGCGCAGACCCGCCGCGTTCTCGACGCGATGTCGGAGACCACCGACAAGCTGCAGAACTTGCTGGAGTCGGTCATCCGCCGCCTCGATGCGAACCAGAAGACAGCCGACGAGCGACACCAGGCGCAGCTCTCCTACAACGAGCAGGTCTCCACCGAGCTCAAGCACCTCTCCAAGCAGATCGATCTCACCCAGGCAGATGTGGATGAGGCGCGCAAGGCCGCGCCCCGGTCGACCCCCCCCCCCCCCGCCTCAGACCACACCACCATGTCTCTAGCGGCGGGCTCCTCTGCACCACCACCACCGCCGCCACCGCCCCCATTGTCTCGCACCGCACCTCCCCCGCTCTACACGGATGGAGCGGCTCAGCTGCCCTTCGCGCGGCTCGTCAACCATGGTCCGCCTCTGCTACTCCAGCCTTCCCCAACGGCTTCAGATCGGGAGCGCGGGACAGATCACTACACCAAGCCACCGAAGCATGATTTTCCGCGGTTCGACGGCGACGCTCCGCGCATCTGGCTCGAGCGCTGCGTCCCCTACTTCGAGCTGTACCGCGTGCCACCGCACAGCTGGGTCACCACGACCTCGCTGTACATGGACGGCTTGGCAGCGATGTGGCTGCAGGCTCATCATCAGAAACATTCAGGATTGTCGTGGGCGGCCTTTCGTGCGGCACTGGAAGAGGAATTTGGGCCAGAGGAGTTCGAAGCACAAATGCATCAGTTGGTTCAGTTGCGGCAGACTGGGAGCGTGCAAGAGTATCGAGGACAGTTCGAGACATCGATGTATCATCTGCTGTCGCTGGATCCGCATTTGATCCCGCGGTTTTTCATCTCTCAGTTTCTGCTCGGGCTCAAGGATGAGCTTCGGCTGGGCGTTCGTCGACAAGCTCCTACAGGCATCACTCGAGTGGCTGTTTTCGCAAGAATTCAGGAAGAGGAATTGGAGCGACAACGCGCTCAGCGCCAGCGGATCGTACTAGTGGGTCGTCCACCTACACAAGCAGCAACAGCAGCCGCCATTCCAGCCCGGGCAGCAGCACAACCGCGCCTAGCGAACGATGATTTTGCTCGGGAACGGTAGTTAAGAGAATTTCGACGAGCTAATGGGCTTTGTTTCCGCTATGGGGATAAATACTCCCGCGAGCACCAGTGCAAACGCACGGGACAGATTCTGATGATTGAAGTGGGTGAATTCGGAGAAATTCTGTCAGATGACACGATGCACGCGCTACAACTGTTGGATGCACCTGTGCAGTAGGAACCAGAATGTTGCTCCCTGAGCCAGCATGCCATGTCCGGCGAGGAAGGGACATCCACAATTCGCCTACGCGCCCAAGTGGGCGATCAGATCATGCTGCTGCTAGTCGATTCGGGGAGTTCCCACAGTTTCATTAGCGAAAATTTCACCGCCTGAATTGCTGCTAAGACTGAAGAACTGCCTCATGTGTCAGTTTGTGTGGCGAATGGACAGCGGCTGCTCTGCAACAAGCTGGTGCGCAAATTGGCCTGGCAAGTGCCTGGCCACACCTTCAACACCGACCTCCGAGTGTTACCACTGAGTGCCTATGATGGCGTTCTGGGCATCGAGTGGCTCTCTGCCCACAGCCCGATGTTGTGCCACTGGGAACTGAAGACAATTCAGTTTGACACCGGGGGCAAGATCGTGAAACTGCAAGGAGTGCAAACCACCAACCTGTCTCGCACTGTCGTGTTGGATGCTTATGAGCTTCATCGCATGGAAGTGGCCAACGACATCTGGACAGCGGCTCTTGTCACCGTGGAGAAAACTGACGAACCACCACCCGCACCAATCCCAGCCAGTATTCAGAAAGTTCTGCATGAGTATCAGGACGTGTTGCAGAACCAACTACCCTGCCCCCGCGTCGTCAGTATGATCACAACATCAACCTTGAGCCAGGCACTACACCTATCAACACAAAGCCGTACCGCTACTCGCCGGCGCAGAAGGATGAAATCGAGCGGCAGGTTCAAGAGATGCTTGCCTTGGGTCTCATTGCACACAGCATGAGCCCCTACAGTGCGCCCGTGCTGCTCGTGAAAAAGAAGGACGGTAGCTGGCGATTCTGCGTTGATTTTCGACGCCTGAATACAGCAATAGTGAAGAACAAGTTTCCACTGCCTGTGGTCAATGAGCTGCTCGACGAACTGGCCGGTGCCAAATACTTCTCCAAGATTGACTTGCGCGCGGGATACCACCAGATCCGTATGCGGGAAGAGGACGAGGAGAAAACAGCTTTCAAGACGCATCACTGCCACTACCACTTCCGTGTCATGCCATTCGGGTTGTGCAACGCGCCAGCCACGTTTCAGTGTTTGATGAACACCGTCTTCGGCCGCTACGTCCGTAAGTTCATCATCATTTCTTGGATGACATCTTGGTTTTCAGCATCGACCTGTAGGAACACGAAGAACACCTGCGCCTCACTCTGGACCTCCCCCGCGAACATCAGTTGTTCGCCAAGGCCAGCAAGTGTTCGTTCACGCAAACAAGCATTGAGTACCTCAGGCACGTGATCTCGCAAGACGACGTTGCCATCGACACAAGCAAGACCAGTGCAATGCAGGCCTGGGCCGTGCCCTCGACACCAACCGAGCTGCGCGGGTTCCTGGAGTTGACAGGCTACTACCGCAAATTCGTTCCTCACTATGGCATCATCGCCAAGCCCCTGACGCAGCTTCTCTCGAAGAAAGGGTTTGTCTGGAGTGACAAGGCACAACAAGCATTTGACATGCTCAAGCAGGCGATGATGAGCACGCCGGTCTTGGCACTTCCCAACTTCACGTGCCCGTTCGCCATCGAGACCGATGCTTGCGACACTGGCATGGGCGCGGTGCTCACCCAAGACGGCCACCATGTCGCCTACCTCAGCAAAGCTCTCGGGGTGCGAAATCAGAAGCTCTCCACGTATGAAAAGGAATTCCTCGCAGTGATGATGGCCATCGACAAGTGGCGACCATATCTGCAACGCGCCCCGTCCGAGATCGTCACCGACCACAAGAGCTTGTGTGCGCTGGGCGATCAGCAGTTGGTCACCAACCTGCAATGCAAGGCCATGTCGAAGATGGTGGGCCTCCATGTGCCAGCCACAGTGGCTGCAAGAGGTGGCGAACTCCTACGAAACCGATCCCGAGTCGCAAGAATTGCTCGCCAAGCTGGCAGTCGTGGGCGAGGACGATCAAGGCTGAGCACTGCAGAACGGAGTGATTCGCCAGCGGGGGCGCTTGTGGATCGGCGCCAACTCCGCGCTCCAGACCAAGCTCATCGCCGCGCTTCATCACAGCGTTGTGGGGGGCCACTCCGGTGCTACGGCCACCTACCACCGCGTACACAAGCTCTTCGCCTGGCCCGGCCTCAAGCGCGCCGTGGAGGACTTCGTTCGCCAGTGCGGCATCTGCCAGCACGCCAAGCACGAGAACAAACACCCGGCCTGCAAGCTGCAGCCCCTGCCGATTCCTGACGCGCCATGCCAGGACGTGACCATGGACTTCGTCGAGGGTCTACCCAAATCCGAAGGCTGCGACTCCATCATGGTCGTCACGATCGGCTTACCAAGTTCGCGCACTTCGTGCCGCTCCATCACCCCTTCACGGCGGCGCAAGTGGCCCGCGCGTTCTGGGAGCACATCATCAAGTTGCACGGCGTCCCTCGCTCCATTGTCTCCGATCGCGACAAAATCTTCACCAGCGCAATGTGGCGCGAATTGCTCGCCGCGGCCGGCACCAAGCTCCTCTACTCAGCCGCCTACCACCCCCAGACGGACGGCCAGACGAAACAAGTCAACCAGTGCCTTGAGATGCACCTTCGATGCGCCGTCCACGACACCTCGCGGCAATGGCGCAAGTGGCTACCGGCAGCGGAGTTCTGGTACAACTCCATGCATCACGCGTTCCCCAAGTGCTCGCCCTTCCGGGCGCTCTACGGCGTCGATCCCAACCTGGGCAGCTTGCCACATTTCAGCACCGACTCGACTCCGAGCGCGCCCGCGGACGAACTAGACTGGGTCGCGCACACGGAACGCCTCCGAGCTCAGCTTGCCCGAGCGCAGACGCGCTTCAAGAAGCAGGCCGATCGTCACCGTGCCGAGCACGCGTTCGACGTCGGCGAACAAGTGCTACTCAAGCTGCAGCCGTATGCGCAGTCATCGGTCGTCAATCGCCCCTGCCGGAAGCTCTCCTACAAGTCCTACGGGCCGTTCACGGTGACTGGACGGATCGGCACCCTGGTGTACCGCCTTCAACTACCAGCGGACAGCCGCATCCATCCGGTATTCCATGTTTCCCAGCTGAAGCCTTACACCCCCGATTACACTCATGTCTTCTTGGAGCTGCCGCAAGTACCGGACCTGGTCACCAGCGACGCAGAACCAGTGGCCATCGTGGAGCGCCGTATGATGAAGGGCGACGCACCAGTAATCCAACTGCAAGTTCGGTGGTCCAACCGACCCCGGACTGCCACAACCTGGGAAGACTACGACATCCTCAAAGAGCGCTATCCATCGGCCTGCATCTGGGAGGGAGCTCCTTCTCAAGACGGGGGCAATGTCACGCCTGCAGATGACGATCTGCAGCGGACTGCAAGTGCAGTTCAGTTAACGGCTGTTAACTGAACCGCAACTGTATGATGGGCCTGAGGCCATGTAATGTGTGTGTTGGGTCGTGGCCCAGGGCGAGCCCAGTGGGCAGCTACTTATTGTATGGTGATCGAATGATTTAGGCAGTGAGTGATTAAGAAATCAAACTCTCCTTCCCCTTCTCCAAGCTCTCCCCTCACATGCTCCCTCACCTACTCCGATCCGATCTTGATCCCCTCTCCCCCTCCTCTCCGCTGGGTCGTGACAATTCTTCTGTGTTGTGAAGAGTTTACCTAAAGTAATGCATCGATTTGTCCGATGAATTACTTTTTATGTCTGTCTACTCACAACATAACCCAACTAACCAACAATTATAGCACAGCCACAGGTCGAACAAATCGGGACCTTCAGTTTGACAACCTGAAGAACACTGACCGAAGTTGGGGGCATCTCTGCTTCCTGTCGTCCGCAGCCCGGAGCCTCCCACTGTGTTGCTTCAGTCAGTCGGTCAGTTTCATGTCGTTTTCAGCAATCTGAATCTGCAATCGTTTTATGTACGACCTAAGAACCATCGAGAGTTCAAGGCTGTTTCTAACACTGGTGCATTACAAATATATAGTACTCCTTCCGTTCACGAAACGTCACTTATTTTGAAACGGAGGGAGTATAAGATGTTTTGAACCATCGAGAGTTCAAGGCTGTTGTACAACGTTAGTACAAAGTTGGGTCATATATTTTGGAACAGAGGGAGTACATACTAACCAAAATGCGTGAACAAACACATAAACGTGTCTATATACATCCGATTCACAAAAAAAGTTAGAACGTCTTATATTTGTGAACAGAGGGAGTATCTGTGTGGGCTACTGCACAAATGCATGCCACTACCCAATCCTCAGAACAAGCTATCATTCTTTCCAATCTAAGAACAGGCACTAAACCATAGGTTAGGACTTAGGAGGCAGAAAGGGGCGACCATGGGAGGGATTTGCTATGGCACCACGTTTGCTCAAGTGCCTGGGCGAGCTTGAACATGACAAAAAAGCGGAACTGGGTGCTACCTAAAGTGCTACACCTGATTGTTCTACATCTATTAGTAGCAACACCATTCACGTTTCAAGCAAAAAATGACACGAACCGGCAAGCGACGCATTGTCAGCGTCTCAGTTTGACAACATGTATACATGACGACGGTGCAGGCCAAGAACAGCACCATTCACATAACAGATCACATAATTCCGCTGCAGTAGTCCAAGATAGCTTGATCGATGTTTTCTCTGTAAAAACGACGGGTGCGTCTGGAGGGCCAAGAGGATATGTAACTGGTTAACTCTTGATCCAGGTACTCCATCAAACCAATGTCTCTGACAGGATCGAAACACCTGAAGTCAGCATCACTTTTGATGGGGCAATCCAGGTCTTTGACTGTTCCATCGGCATCCAAAGTGTAGTACTGCCCACCAGAAAAGTTCTCAGAATCATCCGGGTGGTCAATCTGGAATTTTCCGGTAAGACATTCATGGCACCTATCTGCATTTTTGCAGATGCAGAGGATCAGAAAGATGATTCACTGAACGAATATGGAATGCAAAAACATGCCAACATATCAAGAGTATGTTTGCTAGGCCAAAGGCAACTGATCTGGAAGTTTAAATGCAACATTCAGGCAACACATTTGCTGCTGCGGTTAATAGACGATTTTAATTTATCTATCATGTATGCCCCAGGCAGACAAACCCCCAACAAACTAGTGAATGAAGTCATAAGACTCTTAGTTTTGTTTCAAATACGACCAAAGAACCAACCATGAGATGATCAGATGTCATGAGTAGCACTAAATAATTTCAGCACTGAAAAGAAAAAATTGATTGAATGTCAAGAGCATACCAACTTCACTTGGTGATGGCTGTACTATACAGCACAAGGTGATGTCCTCTTCACAAAAGTCGGAGCCAGACGGAAGTGCTTCAGCAAAGAAAAACACAGGAGCTTCTCTAGCACACGAAGGATCCTTTGGCCACGCCATAAAACTAATATGGAAAGAATCATCCATATTGAACTCATCGTGCACGGAACCAATGCCATAGATGACATGAAGCTGATAATGTGCCGCAGTTTGCTGGGCATACTTGCGCAACGCTGCATCCGCTAATTCCACCCATCGTTTGTACCATCTTATGAGAAGGTTCCTCCTTCTAGTGATGAGTTTAAAGGCCGCCGTGAACCGCTCTTCAAGAGGAGGGTGTGGCAGCTCATCTGGTAATGGGGAAGGTAGCAACATAGTAGAGAGGCGCAGAATGTCAGCCGAGGAAAGCATGCGCTTGTTGCTGAGCAGTGAGACAGCGTCACGTTCCACAGAAAGCACAACGGAAGAAGCAAAGAGTGCAAGGGCCGCAGGTTTCAGATGCCGCGCGGCCTTGTCAGCTGCTTGAAAGGCGGCTTCCAGCTCCAATGCCGTCAGACGGAGCGACGACAGTGCAGCACCGCGTGCGGAGGCAACAGCAGCACGGAGGTCGGCACGGGAGAGGCTGAGGTGCCAAAGGGCATCGTCATCGGAGAGGACAGGACAGAGATGGCGAAGTGAGGCAACTAATCCATCAAGCGAGCACTGAACAAGGCGGCGTATGGTACAGTTGCTGATGAAGGGAGTATCTATCCGGTCGCTGGAGCAGATGGGAGAAGCGGCATAGTACCAGACGGAATTGACGATGATGTTGTGGACAGGGTGTAGAGGGCCGTAGCAGTGACCGGCGATGAGGAGGCCGCGCGAGAGGGTGGTCCAGAGTTCTTCGGTGGGCAGGCAGGAGATGGCATCGAGGTAGCAGCAGCGGATCAGGCCAAGCATCCTCCGTTGCAGTGTGCGAGAATCCGGTCTCTTCCGGAGCGCTGCAGACACCTCCTCATCCCTGGAGGAAATGGAGGCCATGGCAGGCGATACTACCTCCTCTGCCATAGGGCGCCGACCTGCCTCACAGTCACTTTCAGCACCAGATAAACACTCGACTTCATCCAGTTGAAAGTGGCGGCCACCAAGATATTCATGACAAGTCGGGTGCACAATCATTTTGTTGTTCATCCCACAAGCACGGCAACTACCTGTGTTTACAAGAAACAATCTAGGGAATTGCTCAACAAATGTAATATGTATCTTGAGACACAGCAAATAATTCATGCAGGTATTTGGACATGTAAATTTTTATGATATGAGAAATGTGGAACTGGTGACATACCAATCTCGGTTGATGGATCAACCAGCACACACAATTGGATATTGCTTTCATCACAGGGTGAAGCTGGAGCAACTGCTTCAGTGAAGAATAACATTGGGGCGCCTGACACAACAGAACCAGAACCAGAGATCTTACAACAGGCCAAGAAATTGATGTGGAATCTCTCTTTACTTACAGAATTCACACCACACACAGAGTGTAGAACAAATTCCTGCCCTGATTCGAGTGTGTGCCATCGCAATGCCGTTGCCACAACCTCAAGCACTGCCTCATCTGCGCTGTCTATGTGCCGTGGGCTGAGCATTACAGGCGCCGGGACCAGGAGGGGAGACGCGAGTGCACGGGAGAGGTGCTTGATGTCCATAGGTGAAAGCGTGTGCTTAACACGCAGCAAGGAGGCGATGTCGTGCTCGACGGCGGGCAACACGGAGGCCATGAACAGCCCAAGGGCCGCGGGGTCGGGGTGCCGCGCTGCCTCGGCGGCCGCCTGAAAGGCGCCAAGGGCCTGAGCCCGCATCGCGGCCCGCGCGCTGGTCCGGCTCGCCAGGGCGACGGCGACGGAGAGATCGGCGTCGGCGGACAGCAGGTTCCACAGCGCGTCGCCGGCGGAGAGGGACGGGCAGAGGCGGCGGAGGGAGGCCAGCAGCCCGTCGAGGGAGCGTCGGCAGGCGCAGGCGAGGCCGTCGCCGCTGATCACGTCGACGGCGGCGCCGAGGGGGGAGGCGGCGGCGTACCAGACGGAGTTGAGGAGGATGTTGTGGACGGGGTGGAGGGGCCCGTAGCAGTGGCCGGCGGCGAGGAGGCCGCGCGCGAGGGCGGTCCGGAGGTCGGCGGCGGGCAGCCGCGAGAGCGCGTCGAGGTAGTAGCGGTGGATTAGGGTTAGGAGGGCTCGCCTCATGGCGCCCGTGTCCGCCTGCGCCCAGGCGCGGTGCCCGTGCTCCTCCCCTTCCGCCATGGGAGGCGAGGTGAGGTGAGTGACGCGGGCAGGCTGGGGTTTTGCGCTCGCCGGTGCGGTCGGTGCGACCGAGGGTTTGCTCCGCCCGGTTCGTGTCGAACCGTTGATAGGGTACTATTCTACCACGGGCGCGTTAGCGAGCCGGATAGAGCGCACGCCACATGGGTCGGGCCCAACTTTGCGGCAGCTCGCATCCAGCGCGCGCACACATGCAGCTAGCTGATGCGGTAACTGATTCGGTGAACTGTCCCCTCTCGTTAGGGTTTTCTCCTCTCGGGCGACGGTGCTGCCTTCACCGTAGAGATCGTCGTCCCCTGCCGTTTCCCCCCGGCGGTGGCCTGCTGCGTCTCCAGGACGTGGTGGCCGCGCAGAGGGGGCGGAGATAGGGTCCATACCGCTCGCGGAACCACACCCCGAGCGAGAGAATCATGGCTGCGAACGCGTCGGCGTCGGGTTCGGCATCCGAACTTGAATCGCTGATGGAGGAACTTGGTCTAAGGGAAGATGATCTGCAAGACGTTGTGGTGGAGGACGGAGAGCTGCCGCAAGAGGCGACCCGCTGGATGGCGATAGCTAGGGTTCACACCGAAAAATCTTACAGCCAATATTGGTTTTACAGGGGCATGAGGGTGGCGTGCGATCTGGCGCAGGAAGTTAAGATCAGGCCGCTGGAAGACAACCTCTATACCCTCCAATTCTCGTGCCTCGGCGACTGGGAGAGGGTAATGGAGGAAGGACCGTGGAACTTCAAGGGGAAGGCGGTGGTCCTGGCGCCTTACGACGGATTCACCAAGCCTTCGACCATTGAACTCAAAAAGATCGATATCTGGATGCAGATACATGATCTACCTGATGGTTACTTTTCCAAGATCAAGGCCCTGTCGTCCACGGTGGGAGAGTTAATATTTGCCGAGCCAAGGTCACAGGACTTTGAGGGCAATTTTGCCAGGGTTCGGGTGAGAATAGATGTGACGAAGCCTCTGAAAAACGCAGTCTCACTGGTTGTCAAGAAGAAGGACGGGATGGAACGGGTTATCTTCAGAATCAAGTACGAGAGGTTGCCGGACTGGTGTGTTGTATGTGGTTACTTGGGGCACCTGTATAAGGAGTGCAGCGACGGAGTTCACCCACCAAAAGCACTAGTCTTTAAGGACATCAAAGCAGGTTGGTTCCAAGGCCCTGGCAGAGGTCCGGGAGGGGATGAGAGCCCTAGAGGTGGCCGCGGTCGCGGCCGTACAGGGCGAGGTGGCGGGAGAGCTGCAGCTGATAGCCAGTAGTATGTGGATCCCGAACTGTCAAGCAACGATGTCACGATGGAAGACCTGGATAGAAACAGAAAAAGATCTGCTATAATGGATCCAAAAACCGTACAGCCACAGCACCCCATCCAGGCTAACAAAAACCTAATAATGCCGCCACCGGCGATCCCTCCGAGCCCCACATCCAAGCAGGAAATAAAGAGAAACAAGCCGAGTCCTTCCACAGCTGAAACAAACATTGCGAAGAGTGCAACAACTAGCAAGACCCCTGATTCGCGTTTGGCGAACTCCCAAGGAGGGGTTCGCCCGGCGCAATGAGTCTTTTGTGTTGGAACTGTCGCGGAATTGGCAAAGCCGCGACAGTTCGTGAGCTTCGCACTCTAGCGAGGCAGTTTGCCCCCTCAATCCTTTGTATTCTTGAAACACAATTAGAAGGTTCGAGGGTTGAACAGCTAGCGGAAGGTTTAGGTTTTAATAAAAGTTATGCAGTGAGTAGTTCTGGACGTAGTGGTGGTCTTTGTATTTTTTGGAATGACGGAATAAAAGTGGAAATAATTGGTTACTCGAGGTACCACATTGATGCTCTAGTTGACAATATGGTGGACATGCAGGTCAGAGTCACTTTTGTCTATGGCGATGCGTAGGTACCCAACAGGCAAAACATGTGGAATACCCTGAAAAACATAGCGGAGACACAGAACAGGCCATGGGCAGTTATTGGTGACTTCAATGAGGTTCTGAACCTGAGCGAACATGATGGCGTTGGAAGTCAGAGCCAAGCTCAGATTGATGGTTTTCATGAGGCGGTCGACACTTGTGGATTGTCTGATATAGGGTACACGGGCACAACCTGGACTTTCGAAAAAAGGTTACTGGTGGCACCTATACTCGCGTTCGGCTGGATAGATGTTTGGCTAATCCGGAATGGTTGTTAGCGTTGCCAGCTTCTACACTGCATCACAAAACGGCAGCCGGCTCCGACCATAGCCCGATTCTCCTCATGCTAAGTACTCCCTCCGTTCCTAAATATAAGTCTTTGGAGATATTTCACTATGGACCACATACGGAGCAAAATAAGTGAATCTATACTCTAAAGTGCATCTAGATACATCCGTATGTGGTTCATAGTGAAATCTCTACAAAGACTTATATTTAGGAACGGAGGGAGTAGCGTGCATGCATGCAGGGCGGGTCCCAAAACGTTTGAATATGAGACCATGTGGGACAGAGAGGAATCCCTCTTCACCACTGTAGCGGGCAGGTGGAGCATGCAGGATGGAGGGAGTGTACAATCATTACATGAAAAGTTGGGAGACTTGGCTAGTGACCTGTCGGCTCGGAATCGGCGGAGCTTTGGCTCGGTTCGACAGCAAATATCACAGCTAAAAGTACAGTTACAGCTCCTGTGAGCCATTCCAGGAAGATCCGGTCCCACCTGCGAACTATGAGGAAGCGATGATGAGCCCAGATTCCGCGAAATGGCTGGAAGCCATGAAATCTGAGATGGGATCCATGTATGAGAACAAAGTATGGACTTTGGTTGACTTGCCCGATGATCGGCAAGCCATTGAGAATAAATGGATCTTCAAGAGGAAGACGAACAACGATAGTAGTGTTACTATCTACAAAGCTCGACTTGTCATAAAAGGTTTTGACAAGTTCAAGGTGTTGACTACAATGAGATTTTCTCAACTGTAGCGATGCTTAAGTCTGTCCGAATCATGTTAGCAATTGCCACATTTTATGAAATCGGCAAATGAATGTCAAAACTGCATTCCTTAATGGTTTTCTTAAAGAAGAGTTGTATATGATGCAACGAGAAGGTTTTGTCAATCCTAAAGGTGCTAACAAAATGTAAGCTCCAGCGATCCATCTATGGACTGGTGCAAGCATCTCGAGTTGGAATACACACTTTGATAAGTTGATCAAAGCATATAGTTTTATCTGAGACTTGCGGTGAAGCCTGTATTTACAAGAAAGTGAGTGGGAGCACTACAACATTTACGATAAGTATATGTGAATGACATATTGTTGATCGGAAATGATGTAGAATTATTCTGCAAAGCATAAAGGAGTGTTTGAAAGGAGTTTTTCAAAGAAGGACCTCGGTGAAGCTGCTTACATATTGAGCATCAAGATCTATAGAGATAGATCAAGATGCTAGATAAGTTTTTCAATGAATACATACCTTGACAAGATTTTGAAGTAGTTCAAAATGGAACAGTCAAAGAAAGAGTTCTTGCCTGTGTTACAAGGTGTGAGATTGAGTAAGACTCAAAACCCGACCACGGCAGAAGATAGAAAGAGAATGAAAGTCATTCCCTATGCATCAGCCATAGGTTCTATAAAGCATGTCATGTTGTGTACTGATCTATTGCATACCCTACCACTAAGCTTGGCAAGGAGTGCAATAGTGATCTAGGAGTAGATCAATGGACAGCGGTCAAAATTATCCTTAGTAGAATAAGGATATGTTTCTCGATTATGGAAGTGAAAAAGGTTAAATACGTAAAGGGTTACGTCGATGCAAGTTTTAACACTAATCTAGATGACTCGAGTCTCAATCTGGATACATATTGAAAGTGGGAGCAATTAGCTAGAGTAGCTCCGTGCGAGCATTGTAGACATAGAAATTTGCAAAATACTTACGGCTCAATATGACGGACCGTTGACTAAAATTATCTCACAAGCAAAACATGATCACACCTTAGTACTCTTTGGGTGTTAATCACATAGCGATGTGAACTAGATTACTGACTCTAGTAAACCCTTTAGGGTGTTGGTCACATGTCGATGTGAACTATGGGTGTTAACCACATATAGATGTGAACTATTGATGCTAAATCACATGGCGATGTGAACTAGATTATTGACTCTAGTGCAAGTGGGAGACTGAAGGAAATATGCCCTAGAGGCAATAATAAAGTTATTATTTATTTCCTTATATCATGATAAATGTTTATTATTCATGCTAGAATTGTATTAACCGGAAACATAATACATGTGTGAATACATAGACAAACAGAGTGTCACTAGTATGCCTCTACTTGACTAGCTCGTTAATCGAAGATGGTTATGTTTCCTAACCATAGACATGAGTTGTCATTTGATTAACGGGATCACATCATTAGGAGAATGATCTGATTGACTTGACCCATTCCGTTAGCCTAGCACTTGATCGTTTAGTATGTTGCTATTGCTTTTATCCATGACTTATACATGTTCCTATAACTATGAGATTATGCAACTCCCGTTTACCGGAGGAACACTTTGGGTACTACCAAACGTCACAACGTAACTGGGTGATTATAAAGGAGTACTACAGTGTCTCCAAAGGCGGATGTTGGGTTGGCGTATTTGAGATTAGGATTTGTCACTCCGATTGTCGGAGAGGTATCTCTGGCCCTCTCGGTAATGCACATCACTAAGCCTTGCAAGCATTACAACTAATGAGTTAGCTGTGAGATGATGTATTACGGACGAGTAAAGAGACTTGCCAATGCGAGATTGAACTAGGTATTGGATACCGACGATCGAATCTCGGGCAAGTAACATACCGATGACAAAGGGAACAACGTATGTTGTTATGCGGTCTGACCGATAAAGATCTTCGTAGAATATGTAGGAGCCAATATGGGCATCCAGGTCCCGCTATTGGTTATTGACCGGAGACGTGTCTCGGTCATGTCTACATTGTTCTCGAACCGTAGGGTCCGCACGCTTAAGGTTTCGATGGCGGTTATATTATGAGTTTGTGTATTTTGATGTACCGAAGGAGTTCGGAGTCCCGGATGTGATCACGGACATGACGAGGAGTCTCGAAATGGTCGAGACATAAAGATTGATATATTGACGGCTATATTCGGACACGGAAAGGTTCCGAAGTTTCGGAGAAAACCGGAGTGCCGGAGGGTTACGGAACCCCGGGAAGTAATGGGCCTTATTGGGCCAAGAGGGAGAGAGAGGGCCGCACCGGAGGTGGCGCCCCCCCCCCATGGGGAGTCCGAATAGGACAAGGAAGGGGCGCGCCCCCTTTCCCTCTCCCTCTCTCTCTTCCTTCCCCTTCCTCCTTCCTAGTTGGACTAGGAAAGGGAGTCCTACTCCCACTAGGGCGAGGACTCCCCCCCTTGGCGCGCCTCCTAGGGCCGGCCGCCCTCCCCTTGCTCCTTTATATCACGGGGCGGGGCACCCTAGAACACACAAGTTGATCCTTGAGATCGTTCCTTAGCCGTGTCGGTGCCCCCTCCACCATATTCCACCTCGGTCATATCATAGCGGTGCTTAGGCGAAGCCTGCGTCGATAGAACATCAAGATCGTCCACCACGCCGTCGTCTTGTGGAACTCTCTCTCCGGAGCTTTGCTGAATCGAGCTGAGGAGCGTCACCGAGCTGTCGTGTGTCAAGAACTCGGAGGCGCCGGAGTAACGGCGCTGGGATCGGTTGGATCGCGAGGAGAACGTCGACTACTTCCTCTACGTTGTGATCGCTTCGCTTGGTCTCACGAGGGTGCGTAGACAACACTCTCCCCTCTCGTTGCTATGCATCACCATGATCTTGCGTGTGCGTAGGAAAATTTTTGAAATTACTACGTTCCCCAACAACATCATCACAGCCTATGAGTGCTTGCATTTTATGAAAAGGAACAGAGCCAAAAAACATCAGTTCTGCGCCCTCAAGTTAGACATGATGAAGGCCTATGACAGAGTTGAATGGCCCTATCTCCAGGCAATAATGTTGAAACTGGGATTCACTCCTAGGTGGGTGGATATTGTTATGAGCATGGTATTTTCAGTGAAATTTTCTGTCTTGTTCAATGGTAAGAAGCTTGAGGAGTTCTGCCCTTCACGTGGTATCCGACAAGGGGACCCGATATCTCCATACTTGTTCTTGTTAGCAGCAGAGGGCCTGTCGTGCCTGTTAAATTCAAAAAGAGAGTCATCCAACTTAGGTGGGATCCAAGTGGCACCTACGGCGCCATTAGTTAACCACTTATTATTCGCTGATGACAGTCTGCTATTCTTCAAGGCTAACGGTGTGGGGGCTACCGAGGTGAACCAAGTCCTGGATATTTACTGCACTGCCACAGGTCAGCGAATAAATTTTGACAAGTCATCTATTTTTTTCAGTAAAGGTGTCCCCGAGTTGGTTCGCAATGATATCAAAAATATCTTGAACGTCCCCAATGAAACTTTGAATGAGAAATATTTAGGGATGCCCACAGATGTGGGAGCCTCAAAAAATGGCGCGTTCAAATATTTGAAGGATAGATTGTGGAATAATATTCAAGGTTGGGTTGAGAGGACGATGTCCTCTGCGGGCAAGGAGGTGTTGGTCAAAGCTGTGGCTCAAGCAATACCTGTTTTCTCCATGTCGTGTTTCAAATTACCAAGGGGCCTTTGTGAGCATCTGAACATGTTGATCAGGAAGTTTTGGTGGGGAAGTAAGAACGGTCAGCGCAAACCACACTGGGTCTCCTGGCAGGCTATGACTCAACCAAAGAGCATGGGAGGTCTTGGCTTCAAGGATTTCGAGCTTTTTAATCTTGCTATGCTAGCTCGTCAAGTTTGGCGTATGTTGCAGGACCCCGCCTCCCTCAGTGCGCGTATACTGAAAAGTATTTATTTCCCAAACTCCAGCATACTTGAAGCTTCACTTGGGAGTCACCCTAGTCAGGTTTGGAGAGCCCTAGTGGAGGGACGAGATATCTTAAAGCTGGGTTTAATTAAGCGCATTGGCAATGGAGAGAGCACGGATATTTGGACAGAAAACTGGCTCCCCCGCCCAGAGATGATGAGACCATATGGTTGTCTGGTAGCCGCACCACCGGTCACAGTTTCGGAACTGATAGATCACACAAATGCAACGTGGAACAGGACATTGATCAATTCTACACTCCTTGCTTTTGATGCTAAGTTAATCCTTAGCATATCGCTGCCCACAACACCTATGCACGACTTCTGGTGTTGGGCTCACGAGCGTTCGGGCCAGTTTACAGTATGGTCAGCATACAATATGCTAGTGGCGACGATGCAGCGAAGAGAAGCTTGGTTAAATAGTGCCTCGGGATCCTCACATTCGCATGTAGATTCCAGCTCCTGGAAGTCTCTTTGGAAGACGGAGGTGCCATCGAAGGTTCGAATGTTTTTATGGCGACTCTCGAAACAGTCGCTGCCGATCGAAGATGTGAGGGCGAACCGAAACATGTCGACGACGAGCACATGTGGATTATGTGGCGCCCCGGACTCCTGGCGACACTCCTTGCTCGAGTGCACCGTTTCAAGATGTACTTGGGCGCTCGTGGACGAGGAGCTAGGTAGTGCTATTGTTGCTACACATGAGAACCGAGCCAAGAGTTGGCTCTTCAACTTATTGGGGTCCCTCTCGCACGAGCAGTTCACCTTGGTGGCAGTGACGCTGTGGGCTGTTTGGACATCTAGGAGGAAAGTCATACATGAAGGAATATTTCAGACTCCACATGCGATATCGGCCTTCATAACTAGGTATATTAAAGACCTTGATGTGCTTAAAAATCCCAAGAAACAAGGTCGCCTCACGATTGGGAACACAAGGGCAGCGCAACCGAGGGCACCCCCGGCAAACTATGCAAAGATCCATGTAGATGCGGGCACTCGGGCGCAGAGAGGAGGCTCAGCCGTTGCTATATGCAGAGATAGCCAGGGTCTTTACTTGGGCAGTTCAGCGCTTGTCATTGTAGGAGTTTGGGATGGATGCATCAACTTTGGAAGCCATAGCGTGTCGCGAAGCCCGTGGCTTTGGCAGAAGATCTCAACCTATATAACTACATCGTGGCATCCGATTGCAAGCAAGTCGTGGAAGATCTAGCCAAGGGAAGCCAAGGACAATATGGTGCTGTAATCAGAGAAATTAGAAATAGAGTTCCACCCACTAGTAAATTTATTTTTGAAGGTCGTGAGGCGAATGTTAAAGCCCACAAGTTAGCTAAATACGCTTTGTCTTTGCTCCCAGGGCGTCATGTGTGGCTTGGCCAGCCACATGACCAAACTTGTATCCCACCTTCTGTGGACTTTGAGTAATAAAAGGCTTTTACCCCTTAAAAAATGCAGCGCTCGCGACGGCGCGACTGCATCTTTTCCACTTGTTTTTATTTTTTTTATTTTCGTTCCTTTTTTTTTAGGTAAGATGCAAGACATATTTTGGAGATAAATGAGATGACACCTTTATTTTTACATGTTCATGGACTTTAAAAAGTGTTTGCATATTTTTTAAATGTGTTCCTGTAAAAAATAAAGTGGTCACGAGTTTAAAAACAAAAATCATGTCATTTTATAAACTTACTCCTATATTATCAAGATCTTATGTACATTGAAAAGGATCTCAAGCAAGTTTTTAAAAAATTGTTCATGCAAATTTTAAAAAGTGTCCACGTGTTTAGAAACGTGTTCATGTAACTTTCAACAAAGTGTTCACGTGTTATTTTTGCTATGTTCGTGCACTTTCAAAATGTGTTCGCGCGTGTTTAAATAAATGTCCATATAATTTTGAAAAATGTCTCATTCTTGTTTTAACAATTGTTAGTAAATTTTAAAAGTATTCACGCGCTCAGAAATTTGTGCGATTTTTTAAAATTGATCGCGCATTCTAGAAATAAAATCATGTTGTTTTTTAAACTCTATCATTTTCAGAAATGCACATATAAAAATAAAGTAGGAAAAGCGAAAGTAGAAAAAATAGAAAATAAAGGTAGAAACACAGAAAAGGAAAATTAATAGGAAGAAAGAAACTTGGAAATCGATGAAAACCAATTCCTAGGAACCCCATTGAAAACTTGGAAATCGATGAAAACCTGAACTAAAATTGAAAACTGCTAGATGCCCCCTAGGCCGGTCTGCTCTGAGACAACCTGCAGGTGACCGTGTCATAACAAACAAATAGACTTTACGTCTACCACTGATTAATCTACACGCCAAAAAAAGTTTTGTTCCTAGCATTGTTCAAAACAAACAAAATCTTGTAGATTTTTTCTGTACATGATGAATTAATCATGTTGTTTTAAGCCCTGAACCGTAGAATTATTCATGTATTGCACATTGAAGAATATTATGTACAACTGGAGGGGATTTTATTAATGTCTTTTCATATATTTGGGAGGTTTTCCATATGCAGATTCTTTTTTTCTTTGCGGGGATTCATATGCAGATTCAGAAGTTATGCTGATGAAAACAATGCATTCGCTTTTGTGGAAATTTGTGTGGGTGCAGATCCATGTTAATGGCGAGTAATTATTCTGGTGATGGATCAACGAATTTGTGAGTACTCTTTTTTACTTGCCTAATATTCAGAGATTTTAGAAAATCAATGTAATGTGTTTATAAGCTCTGATTAATCCTTGATCCTAAGAAATTAGTGACAGTTTCTGGTAAATCTTGTCACAAAAGCGAATGTGGGAATTCGTTACACTGCTAAATGCATTGCTCCCTGTTGATACAAAACATGTATCATTGAGAGCATTCAGAGATTGAATTTTCCTGTGATCCAAAGCTTTAGTGGGAATCCAGATTGTTAAAACGCATTGCTAATTTCGCCAGTAATCTATTGTTATGTGATGTGAAGATTTGTTTTCTTTGTGTGCACTAGTGTTGTTAACTCGGCATTTCGTGAGAACTAATGCTAAATCCCCGGTGTTTACATATCCTAGTCACCAGCTAAAACTCAGTTCTGAATTCAGGTGGAGGTAGAACTATGCAACTGTATAGTGAAGTGCGAAAACTGTGTCAAGATTGTATGACTGGATTAAAAAGGTTGCACTAATTTCACCAAAATTATATGCAACGACTTTTCCCCTCACTTCCCTTGATGCAAGATCCAGCCGCCACAAAGGCGCACGCACACTCCACGGATGTTGTTACTCAGAGCCATTGGGAGGATCTCCCGGCTAGAGTGTAAGTTCTGGAGTAAACCAACGGGACAAACAGCATGTTCGTGGTAATAACATGCCAATACCAACCACTATAGCCAATCTATGAACAGAACATTGGGATTTCTTACGCATATATCTAATTATCCATCATCAAAATTGAATGAATCCAGATACATACATCATCTTTACAATACAAAAACTTGTTAACATCCTCCCAACAGCAGGTAACTTGTATATCAAGCCCAAAATGAAAGAACAGAAATCAGCCACCAACATCTGGTGGTCTGAAAATAAATACTAGTGTACAACACGCCCCTTACAATCTCTGCTGCTTCTGCTGCTGTCTTGGAGCATTGGAGATCACCAGAATTTGCAAATTGGATGTGTCTACTCCAGTATCTGGTGATATGGCAATAATTTATAGTATACAACACTTCCCCCCAGGTAATTTTTATACCACGATCAAGAAGCTTGAAGATCACCAGACTTTGCAAATGCTGTGTCTATTCCTATGCCTGATTTAAGTCGAGGTAAATTCTAGTAAGTAGTAACAGCAAAGCCAGGGCTAGAACCGAAAAGGAGGCGGGCCTAGTAGCGGCCCTGACCTGGTGGTCTCCTGTTTGAAGTCCTATCTAAGTTGCTGTAGCGGTTCTGTGACTGCTGAGGTCGTGAATTAGGTCTTGCAGCGGGCGCCCCACCTCCAGAATAGGAACTATGAGGTGGTTGCTGCTGCCACTGTTGGGCTCCTGCATATGGTGCAGGCTGGTAGACCCCACCACTATACCCCCCAGCATACGAGGGGGGTTGCCCATATCGTCCAAAACCCGACGACGGAGGAGCAGTATGTGATGAATATGTGTTGCTACTATTCTGATGGTATCCAGATGGATGCCGGCCTGCTCCTCTTGAATCGCTGTGGCCGTCTCTCGCATATGGTTGTTGCCTTCCACGATTATCTCTTGTATACTGATGACCTGATGGCTGCGCATAGGCTGGTGCCTGACCATTGGGTAGATTATCACTAGGAACATGCCAACCAGAACGTCCAGCGGGCTGCTCCATCCTTGGTGGCATTCCGTTTGGATAATGCATACCATTCATTATAGTTTGATATGGCCTAGCCGGGGGGTATTGTCCGCCACCACGAACATTCAAGCTGTTTGCAACTAGTCGGTGTGCAGCCTCCCCTAGTTGGCGGCCCTGTATCGATCCTGCAGGGTTTTGCCTGAACCATTTCAAAACTAGGTTAAGATTTGCAACGTGGAAGCAAGTATCGACTAAATAGGGCAAAAGGCTCATACACTACCTGCTGCTGTTATCACAATGCTTCCTGTTATTGTCATAAGGCCTCCTGCCATTGTCTTCATGCCACAGCACAGGCGGTGGTTTCAGGTCACCAGCTTCAACAATCTTAAGAGCAGATTAAACAACATACGCTTGTTAACAGTGAACACTTCCCAAGTGGAATGATATACTTACGTCAATGTTACATGAAAATAACAGTTATGTACCTTCTTGGGTATGATAACACCAGGAGGTGGACGTGCTATGTGCTTATGAGGGTCTGGAAGCTTGTAAATTGAGCATCTAGGGAAGGCAAATGTCATAATCTTTATTAATTCAAGTGCCACTAGATCATATCAATAACACAGGGGGGAAATGAGCTTACATCACTCGATTGTCCATAATATCCTCCAGTCCATCCACAGGAGATCTAAAGACAGGCGGACTTGGATCCCCACCACAAAGTGAGATGTAACCATTCATTCCTCCACTGCACAAAATAAACAAGAGCACCTAAGTAATGTTATAGTTATAGCAGCTCATATAAGAGGCGCTTATTTGTTATACTATAAGATGGTAGTCTACTCATGTTCACTTTGCCCACAGGCCCCAGCAAAAAGCACATTGAGTAGAACCAAGTAAGAAGGCCAATCAGTTGACATGGAACTACTACACTTGAACAACGAAATATACTATCTGCAGCCAATCAAGAATCCTGGTAGGGTTAGCTAACCTAGCTTTAGGATTGAGTTCCTCTTTAATTTCATTTCGCTCGTTATCAGGCAGATGTCCGAATTTGCTGCTGAGAGAGTAGATATAAGGCGAAATTGGGTGTGCACCATTCACAAAAAGCATATTGTACATTGTACTGTTTCGCCTTGCTTCTTCAGGCTACACAAGACGAGGAAAATATGGAAAATCTTGTAAGTTAAAACAAGATCTTCTATTACATATATGCCATAAAACAATATAACAGATGCCACACTTTCATACCGTCAAAGTATGCTCGACTTTTTTAATCTCAGACAGCAACCTAGCTTCATCAATGAAGGGCAGTTTAGCTATCCCCTGTAAAGTACAAATTTTAGTTAAATATGGAAGGTGTATGGTATATATAAGTATATTTACTAAGATAAATGTACCTGCCAAGAAAACCTCTTTCCATTCATATCTACTTCGAAATCTGCAGCATACACAGGTTAAAACGGATTAGAATAGGCTTATGGTTGTAGGAGAATCTGATACTATTCATGATTATATATTAGCAAAATAAGCATACCAATCGGATAGAAGTCAATTATTGGCGAACTAGGATCGGTCATCAATTGCCGATACTGTACAGGGAGTGCATGTGAGCTGAAATGTAATGAAACAACCTATCAAATAATCCACCACATCAATGTACTAGGATCGAAGAAAGGAAGTATTAGCATATTCACCTCGCCGCTGGGAAAACTCCCATAAGCTGATCGAAAGGTTTGAATGGTGACCCAAGTTCAAAAGTTATATTAAGCTGGCCTAAACCTTTTAAATCCGAAGCAAAAGGAGCATAGTGATAAGGGTAAAACCTACATATAGCAAGAAGAAATTAGAATGAAACAGGTATTGGTGGGATGGGTAGAGGAACAATTAAAACCTATCAGCAATTGTGCAACAAATAAAACAGTGTAACGTCTTATATTTGGCCAACTAAAATATGCTAAATTACCATTGCCATGAGCAGACACCTTCATAATAGTAGTGCATTACCCAACACAAACCTTCAGTATATTTGAGAACCTGAAGGAGCATAGAGCACATCATATAAGAATACAGAATTAGGGGAAATGTATTTTTCAAAGATGAATGCAGTATATATTTTTAAAACATGAATGCAGTATATATTTTTAAATCATGAATGCAGTATATTAAAGGCACTTCCACGATACTTACAACATCTCTACGTATTTCTTCAATTTGCTCAGGTGTTCTTGCCCCAAACTTGTCTTCATAATACCTTTCTCTCCATCCTGGTTCTCCAAGCTTTATCTGAATATTATTAACAAATAATGTTATCGCCTGAGTTTTTAACCATTAAAAATATATAAATAGAGTCTCAGAAGGTCCACAAAATAGGAGCGTACTTTCAATTCCCAAAGCCCAAACATCTTCAATAACTTAGTGTTGTGTGCAAGCATAGTAAAAGTTCAGAAGACAAGGGATGGGACCCCCACAGCAGGGATCCTAAATACATAAGTGTGCTTTTCATTCAACCTATACTCTCAAATATCTTCAATAATGTAGTGTCACATGAAGCGGATAGTAAAGGTCTGAAGAAAAGGGACCTAGTAAAGGGCATTCACTCTGTTTAATCCACCTGGAGGACTTAATCCCTGAGATGCTCAGAGGCTTATACAGAAACCTACTAATAGTTTCATTGTTTTAAAGGGAAGACATGCCTTGCCCCTAAAGTAAATAATATGTTAACTTATATAATCACACCCTACCAGGAATGTAATTTAAACCTATCTTATCACTAAGATCTCTAAGTAAAGGAATCTTAACATTGGCTACATATAGTGGCCGGTGTTCTCAACAATGTCATGACAATATGCATAGCATTGTTGAACTTGAACTTAGAACTGCAATGAACTGATAAAAGCAGCAGAAGATTTCTGCACAGATAACCAAAGATACAAGAAATACCTTGTCCTCCTCAGGATTTTCAGAATTAAAAAGATCTGATTTATCACGAAGTGCAACTTTAAGCATTGACTTCAGGTCTTCTTTGTTTTCACGTGCCTGTAGAAGTTGCAGCAAGATTCAGATGAAACCATAAAAATATCTTCAAACAAATATAACACCTTCTCAACCAAGATCAAATTAAGTACCTGTGCTTCAACGCTAATTTCAGCTTCAACAACAGCAGCAGAAAGGCTGGAATCTGAAGATGATACACGTGCTTTCTTAGGTTGACTGCCCTTTTCCGTGCTACGTCCATTATGTTCATATGGTGAAGCCACAGCCCCAGAGGCAAGGCGAGATCCATGGAAACGTGCAACAGGTACAATAAGATCACCCCTTACATGGGGATCCAGATCATCACCTCGCTTTGCTTGGGCTTTATCACGTTTTATTCTTTCAGCTTGACGCTACAAAGGACAGCAACGTTGAAAATGTAAACTGTAAGTGAAAGCACCCACTACTAGTTGCTAACTTAATAACGGCTGAGCATCAAATGTATAAGTAGGTCTGGAAACATTTGCAGTCAAGAGTTGTTTACTTATATTGTCGAGTTCCAAGAGATTGGGTCAGTTTGATTGCTACCCTGGGTACATGTCAGATTTGCCTGGTCAGGCAGAAAACATCGACAACTCAGGCACATACCAGGCACCCTTTTTTTTCAGGCACGGACCCGGGGTAGCAACCAAACTGACCCTTACAGAGTACACAACTCGAGAAATGGCTACGAATGGGGGAGGCATGTCTTGCCTGACCTTTGTGAATGTGTTATGCCAAATGCAAATTTCATGATAACATATCAAATTCCAAGCACAAATATGGATAGAAAACCATTGCAGACCCCTATATTTTCTTATTCTGTAAAATTTCATGACCCATAATATTCACTGTGCATGCAAAGCATCTAACAAAAATTCCAGCTTAAATAACAAAAATACAGTTAACTACAAAAGCAGACACATCAAGCTATATGGAGCCAAGATACAGAAATGGGGACTACTAACTATTGTGAACAAGTAACACAATTATAAGATAGATTAGTTGCCACTTGACAACATGAGAAAGCATTCGATGTCATCCATAGAGAAGAAAATGTCATATAGGATATTGCTCATAACAAAAATACAGTTGAAGTTAAGTAATTGAGAAGCAAAATCAAGATAGACGCCATCTTTACCTGGTGCAAACGAGCTCTTTTCTGAAATATTTTATCCTCGTATGAACCAACTGCTTGAATGAAGTGTTCGACTCTATTCAGATCAGGCTACAACAATGAAGATAAAATGTGTTACTGCTGAAATACCCATGAGGATCATTTCAAATAAAATAAATTTCTAAGATACCACTTGGATAATATGATGTATGAATGAAATTTGAATACCGTGCAAGCGTCAGTTAAATAGCCACCCATATTAGGAAATTCCTTCTTGTATACAGCCATTAACAAATTAATAGCTCCCTGCAGACAGATATGGAAGTTAACATCGTGTGACAATAATCTAAGGAAGTGAACTACAAACAGAAAATGAAACCTGTCTAACTTTCAAAGAAAAAACAGAGCTCCACTTTAGTATAACTGGTAACACTACATAACTTGATAGCTGCTAGCTGCAAAGTAACCTTTTGAACTATAAAATAGGAAACAAACCTCACGAATCTCTAGTGTCGGCATGTGTGGAAGAAAATCATTGCCAACAAAAAAGCACATGAAGATGAAATCATCAATGATGCGTTCAATATCAGTCTCGAAAGCTGGATTTG
Source organism: Aegilops longissima (assembly GCA_021605205.1). Taxonomy (NCBI): domain Eukaryota; kingdom Viridiplantae; phylum Streptophyta; class Magnoliopsida; order Poales; family Poaceae; genus Aegilops; species Aegilops longissima. Next base: position 627,465,455 of record CM038678.1, read on the forward strand.
GCATTCGGAACTCGTATTCTAGGTACTCTCGTAGGGTCCATATATTCAAGAACTGTGAAGGCACAAAAGTGGAGCAGCACAAATGAAAGTAAGTCCATTGGTAAGTCCACTGAATAGCATCACATCACAAGTTGCAATAGAAGAAATTGATCTCATTACCTGGTAAGGTTTCTTTGGTACTATTTCATCACCCTTCTCATCAAACTCCCCAGCTTTCCGTTTTGCCTTTCCTTCACACTTTGCTGCTAGATGTCCAACTTGACCACACAAGAAGCATTTGTCCTGCTGTCCAGGTGTGAAAACCACCTGCAAACACAATGTGTATGCAAATAAGCTTTCATGGCAAAACGTCGAAGAAAATGTTCAAGGAAAAGGCACTCTGAACGAAAGAACTTGATTTTTTTTTAAGTAGAATAGCAACATAGACAACAGGAAAATACAAAAAAAAGTAACACTCTTTATTAGCACAAGGCTGTGGCATGTATATATGGCAGAAAGCGTAAATTCTGTATTCTGAGAAGAGAACCTCTCTCAGTATGGAGAAGTGCACTTCGTGTGTTGCTAGAGCTAACATGATTAGATCTGCATCCTGCATTCATGAGATTAAATTTATACGTTAGCAAGACTAACAGATAAAATATTGTCCAACAAGAAATAGAGCATTAAGCATACAGGAACAGAACTTACCAGGCCGTACAGGCAATGTCGGGTATTTGGGTCAAATCCAGGAAGGTTCCTATTGCCACGAATGTAGGACATGATTTTATGTTCCCCTTCACCAGGAACATTGGCATCAGAAAGAATAACCTTCAAAAGATTGTAATCAGGATACATATTATTTCTACATACTTTCTAATACCAATCCATGGTGTTATTGAACCATGAGGAAATATGAACAACATATTTAACAAATATAAATCCCAACACTAAATGTCAAATTAGCAAAAAGATATGCTTACTTTAATTTGTTTCCATCCAGGATCATAATTCAATCTGCGGTGGATGTAGTACTGCAAAGCAACTGATAGAACAGCCATAAACTCCGTGCCGGGAGTAATAACATTAGAATCACATGTTTGTGATTGCAGTTTTGGAGGAAGCTTTCTTCCTTCCCTCTCAAACTCTTCACGCAGTTTTTCTTCTTCTTCAGCCTGTACATAGGACAACAGTAACCAGTGAGTGCAATTATAAATGGTTGTGGATGTCCACAAATAACAATAGATACAACTGTATGATTATACTGAACATAAGAAAATAATTCCACTAGAATACTGACCGCATCAGCAGCATCTTTTGCAGCTCTGAATCGTCTAGAGCGCTGCTGGTTCATCTTAGCACGAGGAGCCACACCATCTGTAAGCCATTGTAGGACAATACAAAATGGAGAAAATGTGCTTAATGTAAGTAGAGACAATAGTAAGTTGTTCAAAGGGAAGCTTAACATGTTTTGCCATTGTTCAGGGAAGAGGAAGAGTATGACTACATCAGTTTGAGCAACATTAGAACAGCCAAACAGAAAAGATCAGCGAGGGAATTCCCTCCATAACAAAGAGATGAAATGCGTACCAATGGCCATGTACATAAGCTTCCGAGGGCGAACCATGATAAAGAGCCTATCTATGTAATCAAACATGCACTGGAAAACCTCAGCGAATGTTGTCGGCGAGGGCTGTGGCAGTAGAAGAGAGAACCACGGTCAACGCAGAAGTTGGTATTGATAACATTGGGCAATAAGCAGACGTTGAATTGTCCGTGTTAGGGGGAAATAAAATGTTTAGTAGAAATTTTGATGATAAAGTAGCAGCGTGCAGTCTGCAAACTGCAGGGCCTCCTAATAACTACAATAAACTTGAATCTTCTTGGCAGATTCACTTGTCCAGGAAATTAATTTGCAGTGTAGTTTGACAGAAAACAGAAGATTATGATTTAAGCATAGAACTGCAGCATCAAATTTGAATAGTTGAACTACAGCAATCCTCCTGGCATCTCGGGACGGTTTGGGGACAATTTAGGAGCTCCCTTTTAATTGCAACTATCATCCTACAAGTAATTTAATTTCCCTCGGCACAACTGCATAGTTCCTCATACACCAATCAGCAAGCACAAATCTATCACGTATCTACGCAGCCAGACCATCCTCGCGGTCTTCCTCGCTCGGAAGCACCGAATCGAACAGCCCAATCAAAATAACACATCTCGAGATTGAGGAGGGGGGCGGGGGGAAGCGACCGTACGTACCCTGTCCTCGGGGTGGAAGCAGGGGTGAATAATCCCGTTCATGTCGAGGTAGAGGTTGTCGAACTCGAGGCCGTTGGGGTTGGGCTTGGAGGTGTCGACGGGCACCTGGACGCCCTCGATCTCCACGGGCTCCTCCTCCACCACGTCCACCACCACCATCGGGTACTTCTCCGCGAGCCAGCGGTAGAACGCCGGGACACCCATCGCCGCCGGCGGCGGGAGGCAGAGCTGCTCGCCGGAACCCTAACCCTATAAACGAACGAGCGGACGGGGTCGGGGCGGAAAGAGGGGAAGAGGAGTGAGGCGCGAAACCCTAAAAAAGGAGGGAGACGGCACGAGGCGGGGGCGGTATATGCCGTTCCCGGCGTGGAAATATCTGAGGTGGGGACACGAGGAGAGGCGGTTTTGCGATCTGGACCTTGTTGAGGTTGGATGCTTTTGCTCGAGAGAAGAAGACGGGGTCGGCGAGGGGGAGGGGGCTCTTTTGCCGTTTGCGGGTAGGGCTTCTCTGGAGTTCTCCCACGCGTCAACGTCAGAGGTTTGACTCCAGCGCCAGCGGGCCGGGCCCCGGCCCGGCCATGTCAAATTTGGGAAAGGTAAGTAAGCTGAGCCCGTCGCAGCCAAAGCGGCCAAGGAAGGCCACCCTAAATTGGATCTTTTGCCCCACTTTACTTCTCCATTTGATCATTTGCCCCCTGAGAGGCTACCGGGTGGGGCCCAGGGTCACTGTCATTGAGATAATCATAGGGTAAATCATCCAACCCCTTGTAAAGTGGGGCAAATCATCCAATCCCTCGGAAGGCCACATCCCCGGCTGGATCTTGTATGACGCCAGCGAGCGTCACATTTTTGGTTATATGCATTGAAGATTTTTTTAGGGCCATAATATACGATTAACTTTTTCAAATTATATGATGAACACTAGCAAAAGGGCCCGTGCGTTGCAACGGGAGAAAAAAATACCACATGCTCTTAATTACAAAAAATGTCTATAATTTATGTATTTGTAGCTACGGCCCAAACAAAGATGGTCTTTGCCTACAAAAAAGCACAACTTCAAGATTTTACGTGTCTTTTATTTAAACAAGGCTCGCATGTAGATTTAATACGTACAAAGAAACGGGCAAGTGATCTTTAATTTCGTCTCCAATCCTGATTTTGCTGAGATGTTCATCCACAATCCAGATCAGTACCAATCCGGATCAGTACCGATATGAAATAAAGACGAATAATCATTGTTGGTTAAGATTGCATCTTAGATAGTATTTTTTTTAAATGGTTAACAGGTAAAAATAACATCATATTTAGATTCTATATGTTTTTCTAATCAAATTCCATATATAACATGTTAAATTGGAGTTACGATTTAGAAGATATGAGTATTTTTAAAAACATTTGATATGTATTGCGGGTTTAATGTCAGAAACATCACGGGGTTTTCTATAAAATAACATGACGGACTAAGAATACCTATTTCTTTTATTAGTAGGTATAGATATAGAATTTTCCAGCAAAGATAAAAATATTTATGTGGCGCGCGCTCCAGAGTGCTATTCCCTGTCAATCTGTCCTGGCTAATAAGCACTTGAAAATAAATCCGGGTTGCCCAGCCTGTAACCAGGGGCCTGATGACATAAGACATATGTTGTTTGAATGCAAATTGGCAATGAACGTGTGGAAGTTGCTCGGTCTTGAGCTTGTTATCAAACAGGCACTGAAAGTTGACAAGGCAGGTGAGCATCTATTGGCACGAATCCACGTGTTGGGCTTGCCGAAGTTCAGAGAAACGGTGGCAACGACGGTGGTATGAAAGACAAAAATTGACACATGACGAGGAAACTCTAAGCGCATGTCAAATCAATATGTCAGTGAGAGGCTTAGTAGCAAATTATACCATCTCTTATAGCCCAAAGGCTCACGTCCGTTCAGATGCTTGGCTGAAACCAAAGTATGGTTACGTGAAATTAAACGTTGACGCGGGATTTGATAGTGACACACTCGCAGCAACATTTGGAGCAGTTATCCGGGACCATATGGGGAAATTTATAGCGGCTGCTAATGAAAAGATGGACCTTTGCTTCGATTCGTTCATAGCAGAAGCAATTGCAGTGAGGTTTGGTTTGAATCTTGCTAATACCGTCGGATGCAGTAAGATTGAGGTGAATCCGGATAGCATGGAGGTGGTGAATGCGTTGAGCCAAGGCTACTCTTCTTCAGTCGCTTCATCCATTATAGATGACTGTTATTTTATGTCATTAGGTTTTTCCCATGTCATTTATGATCATTGTAGTAGGGAACGTAATCGAGTAGCTCATGAATTGGCAAGGTTAGCTAGGTTTTCTGCTCCTAGTGTTTGGATGGATAACGCTCCTGATGAGGTTGTCCCTTTACTTGTAAACGATGCTACTTTACTTATGAATGAATAAAGGAGAAGAAGTTTATAAAAAAAGGTATAGATTTTTCTAATACACCCTGAACATTTTTTTATATATAGTGTACTTTTTATATATACACTGAACTTTTTTTATGTGAATGCATAATGAATAATTTTCTGAAATATGTTTTAAAATTTTAATACGTTTTCGAATGTTTAGCTCCATAAATGACAACAACCTCTTGAAAGTGCAATCATGCCCTTAATCATATTTTAATGTTGATGACAACATGTATGTTAGGGACTAATCATGTTTATCAAGTATATCTCAGGGTTATGTCCCAAAGACTTGTGTATGGATCATGACTAGGGACAAAAATCATATAACTCAAGAATGAAGGTACAAGACATGGACTTCGTTTATGGTTTGTTCTTGAGTATAGGGATCCCGCACTATTAAGAGGGGATCGTTGGATCTAGTGAAAGACATGCTCAAAATCCATAGCTCCTATTTTTTTGTCTCCGGACGTCCGGTGCTCTACGAACGTCCGGTCCCTCTCAGATGTCCGGACGTTCGGCTCCCTCCGGTCGTCCGGTGTTCCTTTACAGAATGATATTTGCGGATTTCCGGTACTCTCCGGACGTCCGACCTCCGGTCGTCCGGCAGGTCTCGAACGTCCGGTACTTTCACAATGAATCAGTATTCGGATTTCCGGACTCTCCGGTCGTCCGGGCTCTGGATGTCCGGCCCGTCTCGGACGTCCGTGTCCTGTGTGCTGGTACATGGCTCACATATTCACAGTGGCCGGACGTCCGATGACTGTCGGGCGTCCGGACTTATTTGTACCACCGGACGTCTGATGTTGTCCGGACATCCGACCTATCATGTGCACTTATGTTTCCCAAACGGCCACCTTTCCACATCCACTATATATATACCTTTCCCTTCCACGGGATAGGGTCGACCATTCACTTTGAACTTGCCAAGAACACTCCTCACTCTCTCTCTACCACCTACACCAAATCCTAGATTCCCAAGTGTTCTAGGAGCATTTGAGACAAGTTCTCCAATCAAGTGATAGATCCACTCCTTCCCCTTCTTTGCACCAAAGGAATTTGTGATTTGAGCAAGTCTTGAGCTTTTCCCATCGTTCTTATTACTCTTGGAGGTTGGAGACTCCTAGGCGGTAGGAGTCTTTCGGAGAGGAATCAACCGTTGTGATTACCCGCGGAAAGTTTGTAAGGGTTTGGAGATCACCCCAAGGTCTACCACCAGTGGTTGAGAAACGCCTCCGTGTTGTTGTCTCAAAGGGAGAATAGGGTGAGCCTTCGTGGCGTTGGTGTGCCTTCGTGGTAACATCCACCTCTCTAACGGTGACTAGCTTCCCTCCAAGGAAGTGAACATCGGCATACATCCTCGTCTCCCGGAGTTGCGGTTATCCCTAACCCTAACTCTCTACTTGTGGTTACTTGTCTCATTGCACTTACTTACATCATATTGTGCTTGCTTACTTATGTGCTTGGGTTACTTGCTTAGTATTTAGTACTCACTTGCAACTGTTAGGCTCACCTTCATATTCCGCACTATTGCCTAAAATTGCTAAGTAATAATTAAAATTTGTTGTTGTACCTATTCACCCCCTCTAGGTCCATCTCGATCCTTTCAATTGGTATCGAGCCTCATGCTCTATTCTTGTGGCTTAACCGCCTAGAGCGAGATGAACCCGGATGGGACTCCACAGTTGTAGATCCCGAGGATAAAGGCTAGGCTTCCTCTGAAGTCAAGTCCTTTACGTCGGAGGATCTAGAACGGGCCCTTGCTAAGCAAAAAGAGGAGCATGATGCTTCTCTTGAGGCCTTAGTCCAAATGAGATTAGCCACGTTGTCCACGGTGCTTGCACCACTCTCGGTGGTCTTTGCTTGAGGCCAACTGTGCCTACTCCATCACTTGGTCAACAACCTCCTAGCAATGAACACGCAAGTGTTCCTTGGATTTATGCAAGACCTCAAAGTTGAGAAACCAAGATATAATCCTCAAGGCAAACCTCCTTTACTTAGTGCCACTTCCGATTTTGCTTTGTGGAGAGTTGCTATGCAGGATCATCTTCGACATGGAAATGATGAGATGCTGGAGATCTTGGAGTATGCTATCATGTGGTTGATCCAAAGAACCCCACACCAAGAGAAATATATGACAAGAACCTCAATGACACTGCAATCATGTGTATAAGGAGAGGTATGGATGAAAAGCAAAGGAGACCGTTCATACACATCACAAGTGCCAAGGAACTATGGGAAAGTGTTATACTATCCAAGACTGGCACTTCTACCCTCCGGAGTGCTCAATATGAAATTGCCAAGGGGCAATTGCAAAACTTTTGTATGGAGAAAGGTGAAACCCCCAATCAACTCCATGAGCGTCTCATGACTCTCACTGCCGATATTGAGTCATGTGAGTGTGACAAGACACAAGATGGATTCAACATGACTAAGAGGTTCCTTGTGGATAAGTTGCTTCATGCTCTTGCTCCATATCACCATCAAATGGTGTGGGACATAAGGTAACACCATACCTTCAAGGAAATGACTACAGATGACATCGTATCCACCTTTCAACTATTTGAAGAGTCAAAGGCTAATGCCACAAAACATCTTGCCATGCATGGTTCCCCATCATCAAAGATCAATCTTGCATTGAAGGCCAAGCATGTATGTGAAGATGAACAAAGTGAAGAAGAAGAAGATGATGATGATGATGAAGATGGTGATGAGATTGAATCCGACGAGGGCCCTGTTGGAAATATGCCCTAGAGGCAATAATAAAAGGATTATTATATTTCCTTGTTCGTGATAATTGTATTTTATTCATGCTATAATTGTATTATCCGGAAATCATAATACACGTGTGAATACATAGACCACTATATGTCCCTAGTGAGCCTCTAGTTGACTAGCTCGTTGATCAATAGACAGTCATGGTTTCCTGACTATGGACATTGGATGTCATTGATAACGGGATCACATCATTAGGAGAATGATGTGATGGACAAGACCCAATCCTAAGCATAGCACAAGATCGTGTAGTTCGTTTTGCTAGAGCTTTTCCAATGTCAAGTATTTTTCCTTAGACCATGAGATCGTGTAACTCCCGGATCTTGTAGGAGTGCTTTGGGTGTACCAAACGTCACAACGTAATCGGGTGACTATAAAGGTGCACTACTGGTATCTCCGAAAGTGTCTTGGGTTGACACGGATCGAGATCGGATTTGTCACTCCGTATGACGGAGAGGTATCTCTGGGCCCACTCGGTAATGCATCATCATAATGAGCTCAAAGTGACCAAGTGTTTGGTCACGGGATCATGCATTACGATGCGAGTAAAGTGACTTGCGATAACGAGACCGAGCGAGGTATTGGGATACCGACGATCGAGTCTCGGGCATGTAACGTACCGATTGATAAAGGGAATTGTATCGGGGTTGATTGAATCCTCGACATCGTGGTTCATCCGATGAGATCATCGAGGAGCATGTAGGAGCCAACATGGGTATCCAGATCCGCTGTTGGTTATTGACCGAGAGCCATCTCGGTCATGTTCGCATGTCTCCGAACCCGTAGGGTCTACACATAAGGTTCGGTGGCGCTAGGGTTATTAGGAAGACTTTATGTGATTACCGAATGTTGTTGAGTCCCGGATGAGATCCCGGACGTCACGAGGAGTGCCGGAATGGTCCGGAGGTGAAGATTTATATGTGGGAAGCTGTCATACGGTCACCGGTAAGTTTCAGGGCATATAGGTATTGTACTGGGCCACCGAGGGGTTCCGGGTCCACCGAGGGGCCACCCTCTCGGAGGGCCTCATGGGCCGTGGGGCGGGGAACCAGCCTGGAGGGCTGGCGCCCCTTGGGCCCATGCGCCTAGGGTTGGGGGGACCCTAGTGGGGCGCCTTGCTTGGGGGCAAGCCCCTCCTGCCGCCACCCCCTCTAGATCTCATCTAGAGGGGCCGCCCTTCCCCTTCCCCTATAAATAGAGGGCGAGGGAGGGCTGAACACTGATCCAAGGCGCAGCCCTCCCTCCCAACACCTCTCCTCCTCTATTGAGTGCTTGGCGAAGCCTGCCGAGATCTTGCCTCTCCACCATCATCACGCCGTCGTCTTTGTTTCTGGAGCCTTCTTCCTCAACCTCTCCTTCCCCTTGCTGGATCAAGAAGGAGGAGACATCGTCCGCTCCGTCACGTGTGTTGAACGCGGAGGTGCTGTCCGTTCAGCACTTGGTCATCGGTGATTTGGATCACGACAGTACGACTCCATCCCGTTCCTTGAGCGCTTCCGCACGCGATCTACAAGTGGTATGTAGATGCAATCTCTCTCCATGACTCGTTGCTTAGATGAACTCATAGATGGATCTTGGTGAAACCGTAGGAAAATTTTAATTTTCGCAACGTTCCCCAACAAAGGCATCATGAGCTAGGTCTATGCGTAGTTCTCTATTGCACGAGTAAAACACAATTTTGTTGTGGGCGTAGATCTTGTCAACTTGCTTGCCGCTACTAGTCTTTTCTTGCTTCAGCGGTATTGTGGGATGAAGCGGCCGGACCGACCTTACACGTGCGCTTCGTGAGACAGTTCCACCGATCGACATGCACTAGTTGCATAAGGTGGCTAGCGGTGTCTGTCTCTCCTACTTTAGTTGGAGCGGATTAGATGAAAAGGGTCCTTATGAAGGGTAAATAGAAGTTGACAAAATCACGTTGTGGTTATTCGTAGGTAAGAAAACGTTCTTGCTAGAACCCAATTGCAGCCACGTAAAGATGCAACAACAATTAGAGGATGTCTAACTTGTTTTTGCAGCAATTGTCATGTGATGTGATATGGCGAAAGTTGTGATGAATGATGAATGATATATTGTGATGTATGAGATCATGTTCTTGTAATAGGAATCACGACTTGCATGTTGATGAGTATGACAACCGGCAGGAGCCATAGGAGTTGTCTTTATTTTTTGTATGACCTGCGTGTCATTGAAGAACGCCATGTAAATTACTTTACTTTATTGCTAAACGCGTTAGCCATAGAAGTAGAAGTAGTCGTTGGTGTGACAAATTCATGAAGACACGATGATGGAGATCATGGTGTCATGCCGGTGACGAAGATGATCATGGAGCCCCGAAGATGGAGATCGAAGGAGCTATATGATATTGGCCATATCATGTCACTACTTTATATAATTGCATGTGATGTTTATTATGTTTTATGCATCTTGTTTACTTAGAACGGCGGTAGTAAATAATATGATCCCTTATAATAATTTCAAGAAAGTGTTCCCCCTAACTGTGCACCGTTGCTAAAGTTCGTCGTTTCGAAGCACCACATGATGATCGGGTGTGATAGATCCTTACATGTACAGACATGGCCTCGAAACACAAGAGACCGAAAGGTCGAACATGAGTCGTATGGTAGATACGATCAACATGGAGATGTTCACCGACGATGACTAGTCCGTCTCACGTGATGATCGGACACGGCCTAGTCGACTCGGATCATGTAACACTTAGATGACTAGAGGGATGTCAAATCTGAGTGGGAGTTCATTAAATAATTTGATTAGATGAACTTAATTATCATGAACATTAGTCTAAAATCTTTGCAAAATGTCTTGTAGATCAAATGGCCAACGCCATGTCACCATGAACTTCAACGCGTTCCTAGAAAACCAAGCTGAAAGATGATGGCAGCAACTATTGGATTGGGTCCTAACACGAGATCATCCTCATAGCAGCCAAGAAACAATATGTCCTAGAAGCACCGCTAGGTGAAGCACCCATCCCAAAGAACCAAGACATTATGAATGCTTGGCAGTCTCGTCTTGATGATTACTCCCTCATTCGGTGCGGCATGCTTCTGACTTAGAACCGGGGCTCCAAAAGCGTTTTGAGCAACACGGAGCATATGAGATGTTCGAGGAGCTGAAAATGGTTTTCAAGCTCATGCCCGCTCGAGAGATATGAAGTCTCCGACAAGTTCTATAGTTGTAAGATGGAGGAAAATAGTTACACGGTGAGCACATACTCAAAATGTCTGGTTGCACAACCGCTTTGTCCCACTGGACATTAACCTCCGGACGAGGCGGTCATTGACAGAATCCTTGATCGCTCCCACCGAGCTACAAGAGCTTTGTGATGAACTACAATATCAGGGGATGGTGAAAACTATTCCTAGAGTATTTTCAATCTTTGAAGTCGTGAGAGGTTGAAATCAAGAAAGAACATCAAGTGTTGATGGTCAATAAAACTACTAAGTTCAAGAAGGGCAAGGGTAAGAAGAACTTCAAGAAGGACGGCAAGGATGTTGCCGCGCCCGATAAGCCGATTGCGGGAAGAAGTCAAAGAATGGACCCAAGCACGAGACCGAGTGCTTTTATTGCAAAGGAAGGGTCACTAGAAACGGAATTGCCCCAAATACTTAGCGGACAAGAAGGCCGGCAACACTAAAGGTATATTTGATATACATGTAATTGATGTGTACCTTACCGATTACTCGTAGTAACTCCCGGTATTTGATACGGTGTCGTTGCTCATATTTGTAACTCACAATGCAGAGCTGCGGAATAGTCTCCGACAAGTTCTATAGTTGTAAGATGGAGGAAAATAGTTACATCGGTGAGCACATACTCAAAATGTGCAGGTTGCACAACCGCTTTGTCCCATTGGACATTAACCTCCGGACGAGGCGGTCATTGACAGAATCCTTGATCGCTCCACCGAGCTACAAGAGCTTTGTGATGAACTACAATATCAGGGGATGGTGAAAACTATTCCTAGAGTATTTTCAATCTTTGAAGTCGTGAGAGGTTGAAATCAAGAAAGAACATCAAGTGTTGATGGTCAATAAAACTACTAAGTTCAAGAAGGGCAAGGGTAAGAAGAACTTCAAGAAGGGCGGCAAGGATGTTGCCGCTAAGCCGATTGCGGGAAGAAGTCAAAGAATGGACCCAAGCACGAGGTAGTGCTTTTATTGCAAAGGAAGGGTCACTAAAACGGAATTGCCCCAAATACTTAGCGAGACAAGAAGGCCGCAACACTAAAGGTATATTTGATATACATGTAATTGATGTGTACCTTACCGATTACTCGTAGTAACTCACAGGTATTTGATACGGTGTCGTTGCTCATATTTGTAACTCACAGCGGGAGCTGCGGAATAAGCGGAGGCTGGCGAAGGGCGAGGTGACGATCGCGTCGGGAATGGTTCCAAGGTCGATGTGATCGCCGTCGACACGCTACCTCTACATTTACCTCGGGATTAGTTTTAAACCTCAATAATTGTTATTTAGTGCCAAGTTTGAGCATGAACATTGTATCGGGATCTCGTTTAATGCGAGATGGCTACTCATTTAAATCCGATAATAATGGTTGTTCTATTTATATGAGAGATATGTTTTATGGTCATGCTCCGATGGTCAATGGTTTATTCTTAATGAATCTCGAGCGTAATATTACACATATTCATAGTGTGAATACCAAAAGATGTAAAGTTGATAACGATAGTCCCACATACTTGTGTACTTGCCGTCTTGGTCACATTGGTGTCAAGCGCATGAAGAAACTCCATTCGATGGACTTTTAGAGTCTCTCGATTATGAATCATTAGACACATGCGAACCATGCCTTATGGGCAAAATGACCAAGACTTCGTTCTCGGAACAATGGGCGAGCAACCAACTTGTTGGAAATCATACATCTTGATGTGTGCGGTCCAATGGCGTTGAGGCTCATGGAGGATATCATTATGTTCTCACTCTCACAGATGACTTAAGTAGATATGGGTATGTCTACTTGATGAAACACAAGTCTGAGACCTTTGAAAAGTTCAAGGAATTTCAGAATGAGGTGGAGAATCAACGTGACCGAAAAATAAAGTTCTTCTGATCGGATCGTGGAGGAGAATATTTAAGTCACGAATTTGGTACACACTTAAGGAAATGTGGAATCGTTTCACAACTCACGCCGCTGGAACACCTCGGTAGAACGGTGTGTCCAAGCGTCGTAATTGAACTCTATTGGATATGGTGCGATCTATGATGTCTCTTACAGATTTACCGCTATCATTTTGGGGATACGCTCTAGAGACAGCTACATTCACTTTAAATAGGGCACCGTCTAAATCCGTTGAGACGACACCGTATGAATTATGGTTTGGGAAGAAACCTAAGTATCGTTTCTAAAAGTTTGGGGATGCGATGCTTATGTCAAGAAACTTCAACTGAAAAGCTCGAACCCAAGTCGAAAAATCGCCTTCATAGGATACCCTAAGGAAACCATTGGGTATACCTTCTACCTTAGATCCGAAGGCAAGATCTTTGTTGCCAAGAACGGATCCTTTACGGAAAAAGAGTTTCTCTCGAAAGGAGTAAGTGGGAGGAAAGTAGAACTCGATGAAGTACTACCTCTTGAACCGAAAATAGTGCAGCTCAGAAAATGTTCTGTGATGCCTACACCTCTTGGAGAGGAAATTAATGATGATGATCAAGGTACTTGGATCAAGTTACTCTTGAACTTCAGAGGTCCACGAGGACACGTTCCACACAAGAGTGGTATGGCAACCCCATCACGGAAATCATGTTGTTGAACAACGGTGAACCTTTGAACTATGAAGAAGCGATGGCGGGCCCAGATTCCAACAAATGGCTTGAAGCCATGCAATCCGAGATAGGATCCATGTATGAAAACAAAGTATGGACTTTGACAGACTTGCCGATGATCGGCGGCGATAGAAAACAAATGGATCTTTAAGAAGAAGGCGGACGCGGATGGTAATGTTACCATCCATAAAGCTCGACTTGTCGCTAAAGGTTATCGGCAAGTTCAAGGGGTTGACTACGATGAGACTTTCTCTCCGTGGCGAAGTTGAAGTCCGTCCGAATCATGTTAGCAATTGCCGCATACTATGATTATGAGATATGGCAAATGGGCGTCAAAACGGCATTCCTTAACGGCTATCTTAAGGAAGAACTGTATATGATGCAGCGGGAAGGTTTTGTCGACCCTAAGAATGCTAACAAGGTATGCAAGCTCCAATGATCCATTTATGGACTGGTGCAAGCATCTCGGAGTTGGAACATTCACTTTGATGAGATGATCAAAGCGTTTGGGTTTATGCAGACTTATGGAGAAGCCTGCGTTTACAAGAAAGTGAGTGGGAGCTCAGTAGCATTTCTCATATTATATGTAGATGACATATTTTGATGGGAAATGATATAGAACTCTTGGACAACATTAAGGCCTACTTGAATAAAAGTTTTTCAATGAAGGACCTTGGAGAAGCTGCTTATATATTAGGCATCAAGATCTATAGAGATAGATCGAGGCGCCTCATAGGTCTTTCACAAAGCACATACCTTGATAAGATATTGAAGAAGTTCAAAATGGATCAGTCCAAGAAAGGGTTCTTGCACGTATTACAAGGTGTGAAATTGAGCTCGGCTCAATGTCCCACCACGGCGAAAGATATAGAAGAGATGAGTGTCATCCCTATGCATCAGCCATAGGTTCTATTATGTATGCCATGCTTGTGTACCGAACTGATGTAAACCTTGCCGTAAGTTTGGTAGGAAGGTACCAAAGTAATCCCGCAAGGAACACCGGACAATGATCAGAATATCCTGAAGTACCTGAAAAGGACTAAGGACATGTTTCTCGTTTATGGAGGTGACGAAGAGCTCGTCGTAAAGGGTTACGTCGATGCTAGCTTCGACACAGATCTGGATGACTCTAAGTCACAAATCGGATACGTATATATGTTGAATGGTGGAGCAGTGAGCTGGTGCAGCTGCAAGCAGAGCGTTGTGGCGGGATCTACGTGTGAAGCGGAGTACATGGCAGCCTCGGAGGCAGCGCATGAAGCAATTTGGGTGAAGGAGTTCATCACCGACCTAGGAGTCATACCCAATGCGTCGGGGCCAATCAAACTCTTCTGTGACAACACTGGAGCTATTGCACTTGCCAAGGAGCCCAGGTTTCACAAGAAGACAAGGCACATCAAGCGTCGCTTCAACTCCATTCGTGAAAATGTTCAAGATGGAGACATAGAAATTTGCAAAGTACATACGGATCTGAATGTCGCAGATCGGTTGACTAAACCTCTTCCGTGAGCAAAACATGATCAACACCAGAACTCTATGGGTGTTCGATTCATCACAATGTAACTAGATTATTGACTCTAGTGCAAGTGGGAGACTGTTGGAAATATGCCCTAGAGGCAATAATAAAAGGATTATTATATTTCCTTGTTCGTGATAATTGTATTTTATTCATGCTATAATTGTATTATCCGGAAATCGTAATACACGTGTGAATATATAGACCACTATATGTCCCTAGTGAGCCTCTAGTTGACTAGCTCGTTGATCAATAGATAGTCATGGTTTCCTGACTATGGACATTGGATGTCATTGATAACGGGATCACATCATTAGGAGAATGATGTGATGGACAAGACCCAATCCTAAGCATAGCACAAGATCGTGTAGTTCGTTTTGCTAGAGCTTTTCCAATGTCAAGTATTTTTCCTTAGACCATGAGATCGTGTAACTCCGGATACCGTAGGAGTGCTTTGGGTGTACCAAGCGTCACAACGGCTCGGGTGACTATAAAGGTGCACTACGGTATCTCGAAAGTGTCATTGGGTTGACACGGATCGAGGCTGGATTTGTCACTCCATATGACGGAGAGGTATCTCTGGGCCCACTTTCGGTAATGCATCATCATAATGAGCTCAAAGTGACCAAGTGTTTGGTCACGGGATCATGCATTACTGATGCAGTAAAGTGACTTGCGATGCGAGACTGAGCGAGGTATTGGGATACCGACGATCGAGTCTCGGGCATGTAACGCACCGATTGATAAAGGGAATTGTATACGGGGTTGATTGAATCCTCGACATCGTGGTTCATCCGATGAGATCATCGAGGAGCATGTAGGAGCCAACATGGGTATCCAGATCCGCTGTTGGTTATTGACCGAGAGCCATCTCGGTCATGTTCAGCATGTCTCCGAACCCGCGAGGTCTACACAAAGGTTCGGTGGCGCTAGGGTTATTAGGAAGACTTGTATGTGATTACCTAATGTTGTTGAGTCCGGATGAGATCCGGATGTCGCGAGGAGTTCCTAATGGTCGGAGGTGAAGATTTATATGTGGGAAGCTGTCATACGGTCACCGAAAGTTTGAGGGCATATCGGTATTGTACCAGGGGCCACGGAGGTTCGGGGTCCACCGGAGGGCCACCCCTCTCGGAGGGCCTCATGGGCCGTGGGGGCAGGGAACCAGCCTGGAGGGCTGTCGCCCCCTGGGCCCATGCGCCTAGGGTTGGGGAACCCTAGTGGGGCGCCCCCTTGCTTGAGGGGCAAGCCCCTCCTCACCCCCCCTCTAGATCTCATCTAGAGGGGCGCCCCTTCCCCTTCCCCTATAAATAGAGGCGAGGGAGGGCTGAACACTGATCCAAGGCGCAGCCCTCCCTCCCAACACCTCTCCTCCTCTGTTGAGTGCTTGGCGAAGCCACAGCCGAGATCTTGCCTCTCCACCATCATCACGTCGTCGTCTTCTTCTTTGGAGCCTTCTTCCTCAACCTCTCCTTCCCCTTGCTGGATCAAGAAGGAGGAGGCGTCGTCCGCTCCATCGTGTGTGTTGAGCGCGGAGGTGCTTGTCCGTTCGACACTTGGTCATCGGTGATTTGGATCACGGCGAGTCGACTCCATCATCCCGTTCCTTGAATGCTTCCTTTACGATCTACAAGTGGTATGTAGATGCAATCTCTCTCCCATGACTCGTTGCTTAGATGAACTCATAGATGGATCTTGGTGAAACCGTAGGAAAAATTTTAATTTTCTGCAACGTTCCCCAACAGGCCCTTCATATGAAGACATGGCTCTTTTTGTCAAGAAGTTTAGAGCGGGAAAATTCAAGGGAAGATTTCAAAAGAGGAAAGTAAGAAAATGCTACAACTATGAAGAAACCAATCACTTCTCCAACGAGTGCCCTTATGAGAAGAGAGAAGATAAATCAAGGTTTCCCAAGACCTTTCCCAAGAAGAAGTTACCAAATCCTTTGAACTCCAAGCTCAAGAAGAGAGATGGAAAAGCAATGGTTGCTCAAGAAGAATCCGATCCGGATGATGTTAGTGGTGTTGCCGGAGTTGCTCAAGACTCTCAAAACACCTTGAGGTTAGGAAACAAGAGCGGTGACGTGGTCACCTAAAACTACATGAAAGATTACAAGGGTAACGCTCACAAGTGCCTAATGGCAAAGGCCGTGATAGAAGATGGAGAGGACCAAAGCTCTCGTGACAAGGTCAAGGTAACTCCACGATCAAATCCTCCTGTTTTCACTCCTTCTACTCCTAGTGATGAGTATCTTGATGCGGAGGATAGCTATGAGGATGATGATCTAGATGATCCTATGCTTGCTAAACTTAATAAGTTCATGTGTTCCCTCAAAGGAAAGAAGCTCACTATGTTTCACATGCTTATGGAGATGGTGAGTAAGAACACCATCACCATTAAGGAACTCGAAACCCTCGTCACCGAGGAAAAGGAAAAATGTGAAATCCTTGAGCGGAAAGTCCAATATGAGGAAGCACGAAATGATGAACTATGCTTAAATATTGGTGCAAATATTGATGCTCATACTAATGATCTTGCCTCCTTGAAAAAGGCTATTAACTCTTGCGAAGAGTTGATGAATGATAAAAGTAAGCTTGTGAAGTCTCATGCTTCTCTCTGTAAGGATTGTGAGCTTCTATCAGTGTCTCTCAAGACTAAGGAAGGAGAGCTCACCGTTCTTACAAAGAGTTTTGAGACGCTCAAACTTACTTATCTTGAAACTCTAGCCAAGGCTTACTCTTCTCCTATTCTCAATGTTGATGCTTGTACTACTAACTCTAGTAGTGATCTAGCATCTATTCTTGAGGAAAATCGTTTTCTCAAGGCTCAAATCGAGAAAGGTCCCATGACATGTGGTACGTCTCCGTCGTATCTATAATTTTTTATTGTTCCATGCCAATATTATTCAACTTTCATATACTTTTTGGCAACTTTTTATACTATTTTTGGGACTAACATATTGATCCAGTGCCCGGTGCAGTTCACATGCATTCTTTGTAAGTGCATCTAGTGCCACCCCTAGTTGGTTTTGGAGTATTGACGACAAATGTGGTTGAGGGACTAATGCGTTTGTGAGAATTGCAGGATAACGCAGGTGGTGTCCCCCATTGATTCGGTTTACCTACCGGAGATGACCCCTAAAAATGTATGAAGACATTGACGACAATGGCGGTATGTGAAGATATTCACATTGAAGACTATGACATGAGAAGACATTGAGTGAAGACTATGGAGCACGAAGACTGTGTCGTTTCATTGTTTCCTTTTCTTCTTTGTTGAGTCATAGGAACCACCGTACTGTTAAGTGGGGCCCAAGTGATCAAAGTCAGGATGACTGATGTGATGCTCAACCCAAATCCTATGTCTTCGAGCGAAGATAATGAGAGCAAAACTTATCCAGAGCTGGATGAGTCGACTTTGCTTGTAGCCCAAGTAAAGTTGCCATGTGTGTTTGAAATCGACCATTGGAACACGTGTCGGTTCCTTAGTGACCCGGGTCATTTCGGACATATCAGGTCGGGTTGCCTAGTGGCTATAAATAGCCCACCCCTACACCATAAATTGGTGGCTGCTCGGAGTTAGTGCACGGCTTTTGTCGTTTGAGAGCAACCCACCTCGAAGCCTTTGAGAGAGAAATCCTTGCGAGGACAAAGCCCAAACACCCTGAGCCAAAAAAAGTGTTAGTCATCATTTGAAGTCTTTACATGCATGTGACCTCAAGACTTATTACACTTGAGGACTGTGAATCCTCCAGCCGGTTAGGCGTCGCGTTCTGAGCATCCAAGAGTCATTGTGGATTGCGGTGAGCAGCGATCTGTGAAGGTTCGGAAGTCTACCTTGAAGACTTACCAGAGTGATTAGGCGAGGACTGTGTGTCCTTAGCTCAAGGGAATAAGGTGAAGACGCGGTCTTGAGTTGAATCTCAGCCTCCCTAACGGATGTCACAGTTGTCACGACAATGGGCTGGTCAACAAATCTGTGTCTTCAACAAGTGGTGGTTCTATCTTCTCCCTCACCTTACTTAGAGTTTGTCTTCGTGAAGTCATTGCCTATTTGTCATACTGTTTGACTTCATTGCTTGACTACTTTTGTTGATTGGCTTCTCTTTATCTTCCATCTTGATCCTACTACCAAGCTGCTATTAGTCTTGTACTTTCACGTTATTGCATACTAGACTATGGTTTGCTTGTTGTAGTTTATCTTCATTGTATATCAATTAGGTCATTTCTATTGTTTGTCTTTGAAACATCCGTGTTTTGAAGACTTTCCTAAAATCGCCTATTCACCCCCTCTAGTCGATAACTAGCACTTTCAATTGGTATCGAGCAAGGTACTCCCTTGTTACGTGTGATTTAGTTTAACCACGGAGTTTTAGCTATATCATTGCGGGGATAATCAAAGTCTCCGCTGCTTGTCCGTGTTCGATGGGCCGACTATCCCTCTTTGGAAGAACAAGATGCGCATGCATCTTGAAGCCATTGAT
This sequence comes from Aegilops longissima, assembly GCA_021605205.1. Taxonomy (NCBI): domain Eukaryota; kingdom Viridiplantae; phylum Streptophyta; class Magnoliopsida; order Poales; family Poaceae; genus Aegilops; species Aegilops longissima. The sequence continues at coordinate 627,484,706 of CM038678.1, forward strand.
GTCGACCTACGGTATGTCGTCAAGAACGGCGTTCCCAAAAGCTGGTGAAGGTGTCACCCTAGCGATGTCAAGAAGTTCATCCAAGCTGGACTCACCGCAAAGAACATCATCTGTGGTCATCTAACCAAAGGACGAGTATGGCCTTGCGAGTGCTCTGAAGCGTCGAAGCTAGTGCAGGGCCGGCTATCCAAGGTCAACGAAGCGTCTCAACTCAGAGAGATCAAAGGATCAGTGTTCTTTGCAACCTCTTCAACCGCTTCAAGAGAAATGACAATGAAAATGTCCAGCTCACATTTGATCGCCTCACTGACATCACAAATGAGCTTCATGCTCTCGGCGCCACTGAGATCACCAAGCATAAAATCGTCAAGACACTACTGAGATCACTTGACAGCTCTTTTGACACCCTTGCCCTCATGATACAAGAACGTCCTAACTTCAAGACACTCGATCCATCGATATACTTGAGAGGCTCAACACACATGAGTTCGACTTTACGAGAAAAGAGATATCTATGGCCCCAACTATGGCGAACTTCGTGCTTTGAAGGCAAAGGTTGTTTCCTCATCGAAGAAGAATCATTGCGGTTACGATGATCCACGAAGACATTGGAAAGGAACTTTCTATGCTTGTGAAGAAGTTCGAAGTTCACTAGGAAGAAAGGCTTGAAAAGTCTTCACGATCCAGCTCAAGAAATGATGAAGCTTCCACTCATGACTACAAGAAGATAACATGTCACAAGTGCAAGAAAAGCTGGACACTATATCTACGAGTGTCCACAAGGGGACAATGAGAAGAAAAGAAGAAGAGCAAGGAATATGATTACGATGACAAGAAGAAGAAGAAATCTTCAAAGTCTTCTTCCAAGTCCTCATCAAAGTCTTCATCTCATAAGAAGAGCTCATCTGGCAAGGCTCGTGCTTTTGTTGGCAAGGAAATGGATTGAGGAGGAGTGCTTACGAGGAGGTGGAGGTGGAGTCTCAAGAGGAGTCGACCACGGCATTGCAAGTCGGCTTTAGCCACGACCTATGTTGCCAAGTCCATCTTCAACATCAAGACAATGACTTCTACACCAACGCTGAAGGCGATGACAAGGACGACCTGCTCCCATCTCTTGCTTCATGGCACGTGGTGCCAAGGTAAAATCACGTGATTCTTACTTTCAAACATCAAGTGAAGATGACTCGATTGTGAATCAAACCCAGCTACAAAACACTTGCTAAAATTGCAACCGAACAACAAAGAGCTATGGAACATACTCAAAAACTGTTAGACAAAAGCGATGACCTGTTGGGCCGGAAATGACACGTTCACAGTCCTTAGTTGAAGACATTAAAATCTTCATGCTAAGTACCAAGAACTTGAAATTCGTCATGAAACGCTCTCAACTACTCATGAAAAGCTCTCCTATGATTATCTTCAAAGGAAGCAAGAGCTTGAGAGATTGAGAGCGGCTCATGAAGATCTTCAAAAGAGAATGAGTCACTTAGCTCAACGGATCAGTTCCGCTTCAGGATGGATTTGAACCACCATGTCTAAAATGTCTTGAGCGTGATATCACTACCTCTGTTCTTTGAATGTTCAAGCTGCTGCTCTTGTTGCATTGTCTTCAACTACTAATGTGGTAACTAACCCCTCTGCGGAGGATACCACTTGCTATTCTTGATGAAAATGCTAGGTTGAAGACATTGCTTGAATCGGGGATGTATAAAAGTCTAAAAGGGCATCGGACACTGCGATGTCCTCAAAAGCGAGATATTGAACCGAAACCCTAGGAAAGAGGGTGTTGGGTTCGAGAGGAAAATGAATGTTAATGGTTCCTCTTTGGAAGCTTTGAAGTATCCCAAAACCACATGGGTTCTTTGCAAAGGGACCTTGATGGATCCATCCACCTTATCTGGCTTTACATGCTATCCCTATTATCATTGATGAATCCTTTGATGCAAACTATAAGCTGTTCAAGAATCGAGAATGGTGAAGTGTTTGCGGTATATTGGTACTAACTGCGGGACCGCCTATGAAGAAGATCTGGGTTCCCAAAAGCTGTCTTGAGAATCTTCCATGATTGTCATCATGACACCACACAGGAAGAAGACAAACCCCAAACCTAAGGCGTCATATGGTCCAAAGGCTTCATCTGAGACGAGTTACTCACAGAGTCACCCTAACGCCAATGTTTTGCGGAAACCATACTCAAATTTATGAATATGGCGTGTGTCTTCAAACCGCTATGTTCATAGAACTAAGAACTTTTACCTTATTCATATGAGTATCGTTCATCTCTGCAAGGCTATTTGCTAGGGCTCCAAAGCGAAGTTCTCGATGTTGCACTTAGACTCATTGCTTCTAAGCCACCCCGAAGATGTGGGTGGTTAAGAAGAATTAACTCTCTTTGCGAGAAAGGGTCTCGGTAGAAAATCAAAGGCGTCGATGCTATTGCTAGGGACCTAAAACATCTTGTAGGGCACAAGATCAAATGCCCAAATGGTCTCACTATGTATTTTGTTCTGAATCGTTTGCCATTCATCCTATCGGTTCTAATCTTGATTTAAGCTTCAATAATCCACTTGCCGTCAAATGTTTATGCTTCACAATGCTCTTGGTGAAGCCTATCCCTAACTGCATCTTGTGGGGTATGACACCTCATGCTTGAGAATGGATTATGGACGGTGGATGCACTAATCATATGACCGGTGATCGAAGTCTTCTCATGGACTCAACCTTACGTCCATCGGACAAGAGTCACATCACATTTCTTGACAACTGGTAAAAGTAAGGTATTGAGTCTAGGTAGAGTTGCAATCTCAAAGGATCAACACATGGATAAAGTGATGCTTGTTGAATCCCTTGGTTTCAACTTGATGTCATCTCAATGCTTTGTGACTTGAACATGATTGTGATATTCGGAAAATATCGTTGCCTTGTACTAATGGAATCGACAAGTCTCTAGTCTTTGAAGGGTATAGGAAAGATGATCTATACATGGTAGATTTCTCGGCAGGTCCACGACTTGCCGTATGTCTTCTTGCAAAAGCTTGAATCTTGGCTCGGCATCGGAGGTGGGGCATGCTAGCATGAGGAACTTACACACACTCGCCAAGAAGAAGCATGTCATAGGCATCGAAGGTGTCAAGTTCAAGAAGGATCATTTGTGTGGTGCTGCGAAGTGGAAAGATGACTAGGCAAAGCACCCTCGAAGACAATCATGATGACATCTCAACCCTTGAGCTGTTACACATGGATTTGTTTGGCCCTACTCACTACTCTACCCTCACAACAACTGCTTGTCTCTATGGCCGTCATTGTTGATGACTACTCAAGATACACATGGGTGCACATAATTTTCTACAAGGTGAAGTGCAAGATGTCTTGGACGCTTCGCCAATCGAGCAATGAACAATTATGGCGTCAAGATCAAGCATATCGAGTGATAACGACCTTGAATTCAAGAACACGGACTTGATCTTTATCTGGATACCATGGAATCACTCATGAGTTCTCTGCTCCATACACACCTCGGCAAAATGGCATCATGGGCGCAAGAACAGAACCCTCATTGAGATGGCTCGAACAATGCTCGATGAGTACAAGACACCAAGAAAGTTACGGCACGAAGCTATTGATACTGACATGTCACGTCATCAACCGTGTTTATATCCATAAGCTTCGAACAAAAATCCTATGAGCTCCTTCTTGGCAAGAAGCCAAATGTCGGCTACTTTAGAGTATTTGGGGCTAAGTCTTTGGATCAAGGATCCCCATCACAAGTCAAAATTTGAACCTAAAGCTCACGAAGGCTTCATGCTCGGCTCTGAAAGGACTCGCACTCCTCTGAGTCTTCAACCTTTATCTCTACAAAATCATCGAAATCAGTAGGCGTGCGATTTGATGAAACCAATGGTTCACAAAGAGAGTTCTGCCAAGTACACTAGGCGAAGCTCCCAAATAATCTATCAAGCGATGGGAACTGGTGAAATCATGCCTTCGAAGCATAGCTCAAGAAGAACTTATCATTCGCACCTAACCAACTTTGAAGACAATGCTCGACTGAAGACAATCCTCCCAATGATGACAATGATCGGCAAGAGCAAAGTCTTCGTCCGATTCATCCTCGAGTTGCAAATGAAGTACATATTGAGAAGATAATCGATAGCATCAATGCATCTGGTCCGCTTACTCGCTCAAGAGCAACACAACTAGCAAATTTCTGTGGGCACTTTTCTTTTGTGTCAATATCGTAACCCAAGAAAGTTCTTTGAAGCCTTTATGGAACGAGAATGGATACAAGCTATGCAAGAAGAACTTCAGCAGTTCAAGCTGAACAATGTTTGGGAACTTGTCAAGCGTCGACCCTCATAAGCATAACATTATTGGCACCAAATGGATATATCGAAACAAGCAAGATGAGCATGGTCAAGTTGTCAGAAACAAAGCACGTCTTGTGGCTCAAGGATATACTCAAGTTGAAGGAATTGACTTTGATGAAACATTTGCTCCTGTAGCTAGGCTTGAAGCTATTCGCATACTACTAGCCTATGCTAACCACCACAACATCTTGCTATATCAAATGGATATGAAGAGTGCATTTCTCAACGGCAAGATCGAAGAAGAAGTATATGTCGCTCAACCACCTGGCTTTGAAGATCCAAAACATCCTGATATGGTGTACAAGCTAAATAAAGCACTATACGGCCTCAAACAAGCTCCTCGCGCCTGGTATGATACGATCAAAGACTTCCTGAAGAGCAAAGGCTTCAAACCTGGATCCCTTGATCCCACACTCTTCACGAAGACATATGATGGTGAACTATTTGTATGCCAAATATATGTGGATGACATTATATTCGGCTACACCAACTAGAAGTATAGTGATGAATTTGGATACATGATGCAAGAACAATATCAGATGTCCATGATGGGAGAGCTCAAGTTCTTCCTTGGTCTTCAAATTCGTCAACAAAGGAATGGCATCTTTATATCTCAAGAAAAATACCTCCAAGATTGTCTGAAGAAGTTTGGAATGCAAGAGTGCAAAGGATACACGACGCCAATGCCAGCCAAACACCATCTGGGTCCCGACGACAATGGTAAAGAGTTCGATCAAAAGGTATACCGCTCCATGATTGGTTCCTTACTTTACCTATTTGCATCTAGGCGGATATTATGCTTAGTGTTTGCATGTGTGCTCGATTCCAAGCGGCACCAAAGGAATCACATCACTTAGGCGTGAAGCGAATTCTTAGATATTTGGCTCACACCCCAACACTCGGATTATGGTATCCAAAGGGCTCAAAATTTGATTTGGTTGGATTTTGGGATCTTGATTATCTTTGGTGACAAGGTGGATCGCAAGTCTACATCGGGCACATGTCACTTTACGGGGCGGTCACTTGTCTGTTGGTCTTCAAAGAAGCGAGCTGTGTATCACTCTCAAGCTGCTTTGGATCTTCTTTGTGCTCGACTTCTATGGATGAAGCAAACTCTCAAGGACTATGGCATCAATCTGAAACAAGTACCTCTCTTCTGCGACAACGAAAGCGCAATCAAGATTGCCAACAATCCAGTCCAACACTCGAAGACAAAGCACATTGAAATTCGTCATCATTTTCTCAGGGATTATGTCATGAAGAAAGATATTGACATCATTCACGTCAACACTGAAGAGCAATTGGCAGATATCTTCACAAAGCCCTTGGATGAGAAAAGGTTTTGCAAGTTACGGTGTGAGCTAAATATCTTGGAATCCTCAAATGTCCTGTGATCAAGCACACATCCTAACACTTACGCATGTTGATGACTTAGATGTGCAACACACAATGTAAAGTATATCTTCAAACAATGAAGACTTACATTCTGAGTGTGAATACATTAACGTGGAATTTGACTTCGGAGCGCCACGATAATTGTGCGCCGTGTGCAGGTCTAATACTTCCTATCGATGGGTAACGCCACCACCAAATTTCTCTGTTTGAAGTGTTTCACTCATGGCGTTACTTCTCAATATCTTCGCATTTGATTTGTCTTCAACTTCAACCTATCTTCATGATTTTCTTCACTATGTTGATTTGGTTGCTTTCTAATATATATATATATATATATATATATATATATATATATATATATATATATATATATAGTTATGTCCTCTACAAGATTCACTTATAGCTATGTCTTCCAAGTTGAATCTTTTGAACTAAGTGAATGTGATGGGACCCTAATCTCTCTATGCTTTCTATCTCAAACTCTATCTGTCCAAATCATATGCATTCTATTGAAACTGTCGAATGTCTTCTCTGCGTCCTTGTCGTGAAGACACGAGACAAAATTTAAGTCTGTTTTAAATGATTCATCCTTCTTGGTGAAATCCGAGAAGCCGGAACGACCATCAAACAAACTGGCGGGCGTGGGAGCGATGGGACAACTCGAGTATGTTGCATGCTTGCCACGTGCCCTCGGATGTGAACCGCCAGGCACTGCATAATGCGTTGTGCCGCACACCTCCTTATAAATACATGTCCCTGCGGTAAAGAAAATCTTCTTCCACCTCTCCACCTCGTCAAAACCCTAAGCGCCACCGCTAGCTCTCGACGACGCCCGCGACGAAGCGCTTAGCTGCCGCGACTTCTCCGGCGCCGCCCTCACGCCGACGCGAACATCGTCATCTCCGCCGCCGTAGGTGTCCTCCGTCGCCAAGTTAGGGCACGGTGGATTGAACTGCTCGGCTTCCTTTTCTTCCCGTCTAGCAGTTCTTGAGTGGTAAATATAACTCTATTTTTACCATCTTTTGATCTTCAAGATTCATCCTACTTACCAAAATTGGTTTCTGCCCATACAATGTTAGATCTATTCATGCGCATCTCATCTTGCCTAGTATATTCACTTAAGCTTCACAACTAGTTAGATTCCTCACTTGTACTTATTCACGGATTCGTACAAATCTGGAACCAACTCTCGGTATATAAGTGAATGTCTTTGCATCATGAGGTCAATGTCTTCAAACTGATTTATCTTCAAAATCTTACGAGAATGCATATGACCTCTTCCCTTCCTCGCATCTCTAATCTTTATCACGGTACATGTCCGTGGGAGAATCCCTTGGTTCTCATAGTGCGCATTCGTTTGCGAAATTCTTACAACATCAAATTAACTCTCCGGCCGTTCTGTTTGTCCAAAAGCGCAAGCCTTTGAAGCCTCTGAGCGTGTTGAAGCCATTCAGTTTGAAGTTCATGGCTGCGAGATAAATCGATCGGGAAGGGCGGCGAGACAACATCGTGGGGAACCTCAAAAGATCTGCTGATTACCTCGCAGAGCTTTACAAGACAGATCCGAAGAGAATTACAATCGGCGCAAGCGCGAATCCAATGGATTAAATCGATATTAGGCTGAACAATGAATTCAAGTACAATTTCGTGACCCAGAATATGCGAGAAGAATGCTATCGAAGCCCTTGGGGTGATATTCTCTTCGAGGCCTTCCACCCAAGAACATGGTGAAGCTATTGCACAAGGTTTCTATCCTTGTATGGTCCGTGGACCTCGACTGAAAATGCCGACCCAACGTCATTGCTCGTGTCGTGACAATAATCTCTTCAACCGCAACTTCCGGCATGCAAAGGCTTGACCAAGGAAAACAAGAAGTCATTGGGATTAGACTTCAACCTGGTCCCTCTGCTCCCCGTCTTTGACGGCTCACGTGATCTTTGAACCCAATGTCATCGGTCCTCTTCAAACCTTGATGGCCTCATCACTTACATCTTGGTCCAAGGTGCCAAAGTGGATCACTCGATGGCGATGATGAGTCCGATGAAGCCCGAGCTCCTGCTCTGCTCCTGCTCCAAAGCCGCGAAGCAAAAGAGAAAGTCAAGGCTTCAAAGTCACCGCTCCTCCAAAAGCTTCACGTGTGAAGCCAGCAGCTCTGCACCTCCTGAAGCCGATGCGCCTCAAGATCAATCCGTATCTCAAGAAGGCGGAGAAGAGAAAGAAAATTGTCAAGAATCTTGAGCTCGACATCGACTCCTGCTGCCATTCTGCGTGAAGAGCACATTGATTTGTCAAGTGATGAAGATCTTGCAGATGATGCTCTTGAGCAACTTATCAAGAGCAAAGAAGAAGCAGAAATCTTCAACAATTTGCCTCTCCTTGATGTGGCAATCATCCATCACTTCATTGATGAGTGGTTTAACACCCCAAACATCAGCTTTGAAGATCTGCAACTTCCTATTGGCCTCAGCGTCTCCTTCAATGGCGCCATTGCTTCTGAGCTAGCTCTTGCTCAGCGCATTGTTGAACTGAAGAACAAAATCGACTATGAAAAAGCTCAGTTCAAGAAGCATATGGCTGCACTCAGCGTGCAAGATGTCAAAACTTCAAGGTCATCTTGCACGAGCTCAAAGAAGCCTTTCTCAAGAAGCGTGAAGAAGCGGAGAGGCTCGTGGCGCATGAAGAGTCTGGTGACAAGTGTGTGCTTGCCTACAATGAGGTTGAGAAGCGCCAAGGCTCTGGCCGTCTGGCATTGACCCCTGAATGGCTGCAAAGAGGAAGAAGTCTTCAACAGACCAAGCTGCACCTTCAAGGCGGGAAGAACCCCGATAGTCTTCCCAAGCGGCATGGTAGCTCGAAGCCAAAGGTCAGTCAACGCGAGCAATGAAGAAGACGAGGGCTGCTGAGGCTGAAGCCAGAAAAAGGAAACTTCCTGAAGCCTCTGAAGCTGCTCCTTCTAAGAAGAAGCTCAAGACCAAGAAGAATCGGGCTGCTCCCACAGAGCCCTTGGTTGTTGAACCCATTTCAGTGGTTCGTCCTGCATCTGCAACCCAAGAACTACATATGACTGTTCATGATCCTGCTTCCACAGAGGCTCCACGAAGTGAAGAGATTCCAGAGTTGATCCCATCACTTCTTTGAAGACATTGGTCACCATGACAATGTTGAAGATGATGAAGTTCTTCCTCAAATTGAATACAATGTGGTATCATCGCTTTGTTAAATGCGAACAATGAACTCATCGACATTGGTCGTCCTCTGGCGCCAATCGCTCGAGATGCTTCATGGGCTGATCGCCCGCAACAAGAAGACTCCCTAGTACTCCCCAACAACAACAAGAAGAAGAAGAGGAAGACTTTGAGGCCCAGGCAACCCCATCTCCAAAGGCGTCGCTTGACATTTCGCAGCTTCGCAAAGGTCAAAGGCCTCAAGTACCTCTCTCGAGCTTTCGAGAAGGAGAAGTGCACCACCAACTTTGTTGCCGTCAAGTGTTTTCGAAGCCACTCCAAGCTGTGAATGTCTCCGAGTCGAAGCCAAAGCTGCTGAAGACAATCCGCTGCATCGGTAGAAGACACCCAAGATGAAGAAGAACGTGTCCCTACACCCCTGTAATTGAAGAAGTTATTCACGATATCAACATGCGATTCAGACCCTCCAACTCCTCAAGTGGAGGTTGAAAACATTGAGGCTGCCACCTCGAACACCAATGAAGCCAATGATGTGGTCATGGTGAAGCAAATGTGGAGCCTGCACCAACAGCTCCCCAAGCCAATGAAGGAAATGTGCACGAAGCCAATGAGGCAAGCTGCTCCCGAAGCATCTGCCGAGCAGCTGAAGCCTCGATTGTTGCCACCGCTCCAGTTCATACCAAGGCCCTACACAATTGAGCAAGCATACAACTATGGTCACTAATCACGGTAAGATGGCTCATTACGTCCCTCCGCCTCATGCCTCGGGTCCTCGGTTTGAATATCATATTGCGCATAGGCCTCGGGTCCGAAGCGAAGCCAAGACGCCAAGGTTTCCGAGCACGCCACATCTCTGAGGTCTTTCAATGCAAATGGCTTCAAATCCCACAACACTTTGTTTGTGAGCAAGAACCCTACACAAGGCCAAGGATATCATCGACCGTTTACGGAGCTATCGAGAACGAAGCTATTACTCCTGCGTTCTGTACGATCAAGGGCGCATTTTCCCTCATATGCGCCTCGACATAGAAGCCATTGCCGGACTGCCGTGCTTAGAAGAAGCACTTGATTACTTTCGTGATGCAGGTCTGCTCGGCTTCGTAACAGACAAAGAACACTGGAATGAAGAACTTGAAGGAAATATGCCCTAGAGGCAATAATAAAGTTATTATTTATTTCCTTATATCATGATAAATATTTATTATTCATGCTAGAATTGTATTAACCGGAAACATAATACATGTGTGAATACATAGACAAACAGTGTCACTAGTATGCCTCTACTTGACTAGCTCGTTAATCAAGATGGTTATGTTTCCTAACCATAGACATGAGTTGTCATTTGATTAACGGGATCACATCATTAGGAGAATGATCTGATTGACTTGACCCATTCCGTTAGCCTAGCACTTGATCGTTTAGTATGTTGCTATTGCTTTCTTCATGACTTATACATGTTCCTATAACTATGAGATTATGCAACTCCCGTTTACGGAGGAACACTTTGGGTGCTACCAAACGTCACAACGTGGCTCGGGTGATTATAAAGGAGTACTACAGGTGTCTCCAAAGGTACATGTTGGGTTGGCGTATTTCGAGATTAGGTTTTGTCACTCCGATTGTCGGAGAGGTATCTCTGGGCCCTCTTGGTAATGCACATCATTATAAGCCTTGCAAGCAATGTGACCAATGAGTTGGTTACGGGATGATGCATTACTGAGCGAGTAAAGAGACTTGCGGTGACGAGATTGAACTAGGTATTGGATACCGACGATCGAATCTCGGGCAAGTAACATACCGATGACAAAGGGAACAACGTATGTTGTTATGCGGTTTGACCGATAAAGATCTTCGTAGAATATGTAGGAGCCAATATGGGCATCCAGGTCCCGCTATTTGTTATTGACCAAGAATAGTTCTAGGTCATGTCTACATAGTTCTCGAACCCGTAGAGTCCGCACGCTTAAGGTTTCGATGACAGTTTTATTATGAGTTTATGAGTTTTGATGTACCGAAGGAGTTCGGATTCCCGGATGAGATCGGGGACATGACGAGGAGTCTCGAAATGGTCGAGACGTAAAGATCGATATATTGGACGACTATATTCGGAGTTCGGAAAGGTTCCAAGTGATTCGGGTATTTTTCGAGTACCGGAGAGTTACGGAATTCGTATTGGGCCTCTTTGGGCCATACGGGAAAGGAGAGAAAGGGCCAAAAAGGTGGCCGCACCCCTCCCCTTGGACTAGTCCGAATTGGACTAGGGAAGGGGCGCCCCTTCCTTCCTTCTCCTTCTCTCTTCCCTTTCCTTCTCTCCTACTCCTACTACATGGAAGGGTTCCTAGTTGGACTAGGAAAGGGGAATCCTACTCCCGTGAGTAGGACTCCCCTAGGGCGCCGCCATAGAGAGGGCCGCCCTCCCTCCTCCACTCCTTTATATCTGAGGCGGGGGCACCCCATGGACACACAAGTTGATCCTTGAGATCGTTCCTTAGCCGTGTCGGTGCCCCCTCCACCATATTCCACCTCGGTCATATCGTAGCAAAGCTTAGGCGAAGCCCTGCGTCGATAGAACATCAAGATCGTCACTGCGCCGTCGTCTTGTGGAACTCTCTCCCCGAGCTTTGCTGGATCGGAGCCCGAGGAGCGTCACCAAGCTGTCGTGTGTCAAGAACTCGGAGGCGCCGAATAACGGCGCTAGGATCGGTTGGATCGCGAGGAGAACGTCGACTACTTCCTCTACGTTGTGATCGCTTCCGCCCGGTCTCTGATGCGTGAACAACACTCTCCCTCTCGTTGCTATGCATCACCATGATCTTGCGTGTGCGTAGGAATTTTTGAAATTACTACGTTACCCAACATGGCATCCGAGCCTAGGTTTTATCCGTTGATGTTATATGCACGAGTAGAACACAAGTGAGTTGTGGGCGATACAAGTCATACCGCTTACCAAAGATGTCATACTTTGGTTGGCGGTATTGTTGGATGAAGCGGCCGGACCGACATTACGCCAGACGCTTACGCGAGACTGGTTCTACCGACGTGCTTTGCACAATTGTGGTGGCGGTGTCTGTTTCTCCAACTTTAGTTGAACTGAGTGTGGCTCGCCCGGTCCTTGCGAAGGTTAAAACAGCACTAACTTGACGAACTATCGTTGTGGTTTTGATGCCTAGGTAAGAACGGTTCTTGCTCAGCCCATAGCAGCCACGTAAAATTTGCAACAACAAAGTAGAGGACGTCTAACTTGTTTTTGCAGGGGCATGTTGTGATGTGATATGGTCAAGGCGTGATGAGATATAAGTTGTTGTATGAGATGATCATGTTTTGTTGAAGTTATCGACAAGCTGGCGTAAGCCACATGGTTGTCTCTTTGTTGCATAAGATGCAAGTGCCAAATAATTGCTTTACTTTATCGCTATGCGATAGCAATAGTTGCAAGAGCAATAATTGGCGAGACGACCATGTGACGACACATTGATATAGATCAAGATGATGAAGATCATGGTGTCGTGCGGTAACGATAAAGATCATGACAATACTTTGGAGATGGAGATCAAAGGCGCAAGATGATCATGGCCATATCATGTCACATATTTTGATTGCATATGATGTTTATCTCTTATACATCTTATTCTGCTTTGATTGACGGTAGCATTTTAAGATGATCTCTCATTAATTATCAAGAAGTGTTCTCCCTAAGTATGCGCCGTTGCCAAAGTTAAATCGTGCCCGGACACCACGTGATGATCGGGTGTGATAAGCTCTCGTCCATCTACAACGGGTGCAAGCCAGTTTTGCACACGCGAATACTCGAGTTAAACTTGACGAGCCTAGCATATGCAGATATGGCCTCGGAACACGGAGACCAAAAGGTCGGCGTGAATCATATAGTAGATATGATCAACATAGTGATGTTCACCATTGAAAACTACTCCATCTCACGTGATGATCGGTTATGGTTTAGTTGATTTGGATCACGTGATCACTTAGATGACTAGAGAGATGTCTGTCTAAGTGGGAGTTCTTAAGTAATATGATTAATTGAACTTTAATTTATCATGAACTTAGTCCTGGTAGTATTTTGCAAATTATGTTGTAGATCAATAGCTTGCGTTGTTGCTTTCATATGTTTGTTTTAATATGTTCCTAGAAAAACTGTGTTGAAAGATGTTAGTAGCAATGATGCGGATTGGATCCGTGATCGAGGTTTATCCTCATTGCTGCACGAAGTATTATGTCCTTAATGCACCGCTAGGTGATGGACCTATTGCGAGGAGCGGATCGCACGTTATGAGCGTTTGGCTAGCTCAATATGATGACTACTTGATAGTTTAGTGCACCATGCTTAACGGCTTAGAATCGGGACTTCAAAGGCGTTTTGAGCGTCATGGACCATATAAGATGATCCAGGAATTGAAGTTAATATTTCAAGAAAATACCGAGTTGAGAGATATGAAATCTCCAACAAGTTCTATAGCTAAAAGATGGAGGAGAATCGCTCAACTAGTGAGCATGTGCTCAGATTATGCAGGTACTTCAATCGCTTGAATCAAGTGGGAGTTAATCTTCCGGATAAGATAGTGATTGACAGAATTCTCTAGTCACCATCACTAAGTTACTAGAACTTCGTGATGAACTATAGTATGCAAGGGATGACGAAAACAATTCCCAAGCTCTTCGCGATGCTAAAATCGGAGAAGGTAGAAATCAAGAAAAACATCAAGTGTTGATGGTTGACAAGACCACTAGTCTCAAGGAAAAGGGCAAAGGGAAGAAGGGAACTTCAAGAAGAGCGGCAAGCAAGTTGTTGCTCGAGTGAAGAAGCCCAAGTCCGGATCTAAGCACGAGACTAAGTGCTTTTGCTACAATGGAACTGGTCCTTTGAAAGCGGAACTACCCCAAGTATTTGGCGGATAAGAAGGATGGCAAAGTGAACAAAGGTATATTTGATATACAAATTATTGATGTGTATTTTACTAGTGTTCATAGCAACCCCTCGGTATTTGATACTTGGTTCGGTTGCTAAGAGTAGTAACTCAAGCAGGAGTTGCGTAATGAATGAAACTAGTTGAAGGGCGAACGAGGAGTGTTGGAAGTAGTTCCAAGATTGATATGATCATCATCGCACACTCCCTATACTATCGGGATTAGTGTTGAACCTAAATAAATGTTATTTGGCGTTTGCGTTGAGCATGGATATGATTTGATCATGTTTATTGCAATACGATTATTCATGTAAGTTAGAGAATAATTATTGTTACATTTACATGAATAAAACCTTCTATGGTCATACACCCAATGAAAATGGTTTGTTGGATCTCGATTGTGTGATACACATATTCATAATATTGAAACCAAAAGATGTAAAGTTAATAATGATAGTGCAATTTATATGTGGCACTGCCGTTTGGGGTCATATTGGTGTAAAGCGCATGAAGAAACTCCATAAAGATGGATTTTCGAAATCACTTGGTTCTGAATCGTTTGATGCTTGCGAACCGTGCCTTTTGGGCAAGATGACTGAAACTTCGTTGTTCGGAACAATGGAACGAGCAACAAACTTGTTGGAAATAATACATACCGATGTATGCGATCCAATGAGTGTTGATGCTCGTGGCAAGTATCGTTATTTTCTGACCTTCACAAGATGATTTGAGCAGATATGGGTATATCTACTTGATGAAACATAAGTCTGAAATAGTTGAAAGGTTCAAAGAATTTCAGAGTGAAGTGGAAAATCATCGTAACAAGAAAATAAAGTTTCTGCGATCGATCGTGGAGATGAATATTTGAGTTCTGAGTTTGGTCTTCAATTAAAACAAAGTGGAATAGTTTCACACTCACGCCACATGGAACACCACAACATAATGGTGTGTCCGAACGTCAGAACCGCACTTTATTGGATATGGTGCGATCTATGATGTATCTTACCGATTTACCACTATCGTTTTGGGTTATGCATTAGAGACAATTGCATTCACGTTTAATAGGGCACCATCTAAATCCGTTGAGATGACACCGTATGAACTATGGTTTAGCGATAAACCTAAGTCGTCGTTTCTTAAAGTTTGGAGTTGTGATGCTTATGTGAAAAAGTTTTCACCTGATAAGCTTGAACCCAAATCGGAGAAGTGCATCTTCATAGAATACCCAAAGGTAACTATTGGGTACACCTTCTAACACAGATCCGAAAGCAAGATATTTGTTGCTAAGATGGATCCTTTCTAGAGAAGAAGTTTCTCTCGAAAGAAGTGAGTGGGAGGAAAGTAGAACTTGATGAGGTAATTGTACCTTCTCCTTATTGGAGAGTAGTTCATCACGTAAATCAGTTCAAGTGATTCCTACAACCAATTAGTGAGGAAGTTAATGATGATGATCATAAAACTTGAGATCAAGTTGCTACCAAACCTCGTGGGTCTTCGAGTAAGATCCGCACCAAAGTGGTACGGTAATCCTATTCTAGAAGTCATGTTACTAGACCATGATGAACCTGCGAACTATGAGGAAGCGATGATGAGCCCAGATTCAGCGAAATGGTGGAAGCCATGAAATCTGAGATGGGATCCATGTATGAGAACAAAGTATGGACTTTGGTTGACTTGCCGATGATCGGCAAGCCATTGAGAATAAATGGATCTTCAAGAGGAAGACGAACAACGATAGTAGTGTTACTATCTACAAAGCTCGACTTGTGCAAAAAGGTTTTGACAAGTTCAAGGTGTTGACTACAATGAGATTTTCTCAAGCATAGCGATGCTTAAGTCTGTCCGAATCATGTTAGCAATTGCCACATTTTATGAAATCGGCAAATGAATGTCAAAACTGCATTCCTTAATGGTTTTCTTAAAGAAGAGTTGTATATGATGCAACGAAGGTTTTGTCAATCCTAAAGGTGCTAACAAAATGTGTAAGCTCCAATGATCCATCTATGGACCTGGTGCAAGCATCTCGAGTTGGAATACACACTTTGATAAGTTGATCAAAGCATATAGTTTTATCTGAGACTTGCGGTGAAGCCTGTATTTACAAGAAAGTGAGTGGGAGCACTACAACATTTCGATAAGTATATGTGAATGACATATTGTTGATCGGAAATGATGTAGAATTATTCTGCAAAGCATAAAGGAGTGTTTGAAAGGAGTTTTTCAAAGAAGGACCTCGGTGAAGCTGCTTACATATTGAGCATCAAGATCTATAGAGATAGATCAAGATGCTAGATAAGTTTTTCAATGAATACATACCTTGACAAGATTTTGAAGTAGTTCAAAATGGAGCAGTCAAAGAAAGAGTTCTTGCACTGTGTTACAAGGTGTGAGATTGAGTAAGACTCAAAACCCGACCACGGCGAGAAGATAGAAAGAGAATGAAAGTCATTCCTATGCATCAGCCATAGGTTCTATAAAGTATGCCATGTTGTGTACGGATCTATTGTATACCCTACCTTTGAGTTTGGCAAGGAATACAATAGTGATCTAGGAGTAGATCAACGGACAGCGGTCAAAATTATCCTTAGTGGAATAAGGATATGTTTCTCGATTATGGAAGTGAAAAAGGTTAGGTAAGTAAAGGGTTACGTCGATGCAAGTTTTAACACTAATCTAGATGACTCGAGTCTCAATCTGGATACATATTGAAAGTGGGAGCAATTAGCTAGAGTAGCTCCGTGCGAGCATTGTAGACATAGAAATTTGCAAAATACTTACGGCTCTGAATATGATGCACCCGTTGACTAAAATTATCTCACAAGCAAAACATGATCACACCTTAGTACTCTTTGGGTGTTAATCACATAGCGATGTGAACTAGATTCTTGACTCTAGTAAACCCTTTGGGTGTTGGTCACATGTCGATGTGAACTATGGGTGTTAACCACATATAGATGTGAACTATTGATGTTAAATCACATGGCGATGTGAACTAGATTATTGACTCTAGTGCAAGTGGGAGATGAAGGAAATATGCCCTAGAGGCAATAATAAAGTTATTATTTATTTCCTTATATCATGATAAATGTTTATTATTCATGCTAGAATTGTATTAACGGAAACATAATACATGTGTGAATACATAGACAAGCAGAGTGTCACTAGTATGCCTCTACTTGACTAGCTCGTTAATCGAAGATGGTTATGTTTCCTAACCATAGACATGAGTTGTCATTTGATTAACGGGATCACATCATTAGGAGAATGATCTGATTGACTTGACCCATTCCGTTAGCCTAGCACTTGATCGTTTAGTATGTTGCTATTGCTTTCTTCATGACTTATACATGTTCCTGTAACTATGAGATTATGCAACTCCGTTTACGGAGGAACACTTTGGTGCTACCAAGCGTCACAACGAATCGGGTGATTATAAAGGAGTACTACAGGTGTCTCCAAAGGTACATGTTGGGTTGGCGTATTTGAGATTAGGTTTTGTCACTCCGATTGTCGGAGAGGTATCTCTGGGCCCTCTTGGTAATGCACATCATTATAAGCCTTGCAAGCAATGTGACCAATGAGTTGGTTACGGGATGATGCATTACGAGCGAGTAAAGAGACTTGCGGTGGCGAGATTGAACTAGGTATTGGATACCGACGATCGAATCTCGGGCAAGTAACATACCGATGACAAAGGGAACAACGTATGTTGTTATGCGGTTTGACCGATAAAGATCTTCGTAGAATATGTAGGAGCCAATATGGGCATCCAGGTCCCGCTATTTGTTATTGACCAAGAATAGTTCTAGGTCATGTCTACATAGTTCTCGAACCCGTAGGGTCCGCAACAAGGTTTCGATGATGGTTTATTATGAGTTTATGAGTTTTGATGTACCGAAGGAGTTCGAGTCCCGGATGAGATCGGGGACATGACGAGGAGTCTCGAAATGGTCGAGGCGTAAAGATCGATATATTGGACGACTATATTCGGAGTTGGAAAGGTTCCAAGTGATTCGGTATTTTTCGAGTACCGGAGAGTTACGGAATTCGTATTGGGCCTCTTTGGGCCATACGGGAAAGGAGAGAAAGGGCCAAAAGGTGGCGCACCCTCCCTTGGACTAGTCCGAATTGGACTAGGGAAGGGGCGCCTTCCTTCCTTCTCCTTCTCTCTTCCCTTTCCTTCTCTCCTACTCCTACTACATGGAAGGGTTCCTAGTTGGACTAGGAAGGGGAATCCTACTCCGTGAGAGTAGGACTCCCCTAGGCGCGCCATAGAGAGGGCCGCCCTCCCTCCTCCACTCCTTTATATCTGGGGCAGGGCACCCCATGGACACACAAGTTGATCCTTGAGATCGTTCCTTAGCCGTGTCGGTGCCCCTCCACCATATTCCACCTCGGTCATATCGTGGCGGTGCTTAGGCGAAGCCCTGCGTCGATAGAACATCAAGATCGTCCTGCCACGCCGTCGTCTTGTGGAACTCTCTCTCCCGGAGCTTTGCTAGATCGGAGCCTGAGGAGTCACCACCGAGCTGTGTGTCAAGAACTTCGGCGCCGGAGTAACGGCGCTAGGATCGGTTGGATCGCGAGGAGAACGTACGACTACTTCCTCTACGTTGTGATCGCTTCCGCTTCGGTCTACGAGGGTACGTAGACAACACTCTCCCCTCTCATTGCTATGCATCACCATGATCTTGCGTGTGCGTAGGAATTTTTTTGAAATTATTACGTTACCCAACAGAACTTGTGCTTCAATTCTATGCTACCCTCCACATCCGCGGCTACTACAGAGATACGAAGACATGGGTTCTCGAGTGGATGACAGGAAATGTTCATCATGAAGCCAAAGCTCTTGACGTCATTGAGCTCACAGGCCTACCCACTCCCGGAGAGCTGTTTGAACCTGGTTGTCAACTCCACCGCGATGCACTGGAGAGCATCTTTCATAAGCCAGAGCCCAACATGAGTCAGATGTTGAGCATGATGAAGCCACTGCCACATGACGCTGAATACCCTCAGGACTTCTTTGTTGATGACCTTGAGTATCTGCCTCGTACAATATATCACATCATCAGGCGAACTCTATGGCCTATCAAAGGGCATTCATCGTCTGCAAAACTTGAAGGAGCAATGAAGACATTGGTCTTTTACATCCTCAATGGCATCAGCTTCAATACGCAAGAATTCTTCATCCGATAATTGGCTGCGTCTGGATCTGATCTGTTTGGTCTGAAATTTTATGCTCCATGGGTCATGCGCCTCATCAAGATGCACTCTGCTATCAACTATCAACCCTCTGCCGCAATCATCGATCTTTCTACCGAGGTTGATATGTCAGTTGAAGCCATTTACCCTGAGCTTGCCAAAACGCCACTTTGTCTTCAGAATGCCGATCACCATAGCTTCTCTCAACCCATGGAAGGCGTCCCAGCAGTATCTCGTGTCTATCCTCTGGCTGGGAACACACGTCTGCCTCGCCGTGCGCGGACTGAAGCTACTGAGAGCACAATTGCACAAAGGCCCAGGAAGCGCTCTCGCGTCCTAAATGATCGAGAACTTCTTGTGGCACTGCATCAAAAACAAGATAAGCATCACTCCTGGCTCAAGCGACAAATGCAAAGCCTCTTGGTGGACGTCAATCGCATTCAAAACCTTGCCACCAAGAATGCTTTTGTCACTCACGAGACCAGTCGGCGATCATGGAAGAGTTTGACCTGCTTTCGGTCTTTGAGCGAGATCTTCAAGACGATGGCTTCACCGAACGCTTCAAGTTTGACTCCACTCCTCCATGGAATGCAGTCCTCGACGAACTCCATCACTTGAAGACTCGACTATTCTTCCTCCGCTGCAGCTGTCAATGCCAGAGTGATCGATGATGAAGCCGATGCTACTTCACCGCCCCTACTTCGCGCGCATCGACACCGCACTAAGCTCGCTCGCACCGCCAACCAACAACGACAACCTGCTGCATCATCTACTTCTAAAGAGGACGAGTAGATGCTCTATGTCTTCAAACCTTTTTGGTCCTTACTGACAAAAGGGGGAGAAGCATATGAGTTTGATAGTCTTCAAGCGGGTTCATATGGGCGATTGCATAATATTTTGCCTAAGTGTTTACAACTCTCGCTTTTGATACATTTGGTTCTTTGAGTTGTAACACTTAAACTCAATTGTCGTCTGCTACTTGTTTGCCTTACTGTGATGCGATGATAAATTCCGCATGTGCGATGATAACTTCCGCACTTTGATCATTCTGCAGACGTCCATTTTTCATAATGCATGTCATTCTCTTAGTTATATCATTTCATGCATGATGAATTATCTTCATAAGGTGAAGAGGATCTCCACAAGTACAACCTGCCATGTGCATTTGCATTCCAAAAGCAAACTGCTTATATGCACATCTTCAGGGGGAGCCTTTGCCTCTTATGAAGAGAATTCCCTATCCTTTACAATTTCACATATTTTATCCCGTTGAAAACTTCAACCAGTTTGTCATCAATCACCAAAAGGGGAGATTGTAAGTGCATCTAGTGCCGCCCTAGTTGGTTTTGGAGTATTGACGACAAATGTGGTTGAGGACTAATTCGTTTGTGAGAATTGCAGGATAACGCAGTGGTGTCCCCATTGATTCGGTTTACCTACCGGAGATGACCCTAAAATGTATGAAGACATTGACGACAATGGTGGTATGTGAAGATATTCACATTGAAGACTATGACATGAGAAGACATTGAGTGAAGACTATGGAGCCTTGAAATATGGTCGTTTCGTTGTTTCCTTTTCTTCTTTGTTGAGTCATAGGAACCACCGTCTTCGTTAAGTGGGGTCCAAGTGATCAAAGTCGATGATGGTGATGTGATGCTCAACCCAAATCCTATGTCTTGAGCAAAGACAATGAGAGCAAAACTTATCCAGAGCTGGATGAGTCAGCTTTGCTTGTAGCCCAAGTAAAGTTGCCATGTGTGTTTGAAATCATTGTTGGAACACGTGTCGGTTCCTTAGTGACCTGTGGTCATTTCGGACATATCAGGTCGGGTTGCCTAGTGGCTATAAATAGCCCACCCCTACACCATAAATTGGTGGCTGCTCAGAGTTAGTGCACGACTTTTGTCGTTTGAGAGCAACCCACCTCGAAGCCTTTGAGAGAGAAAAACTTGCAGGACAAAGCCCAAACACCCAGAGCCAAAAAAAGTGTTAGGCATCATCAAGTCTTTCTGTCTGTGACCTCAAGACTTATTACACTTGAGGACTGTGAATCCTCCACCCCGGTTAGGCGTCGCGTTCTGAGCATCCAAGAGTCATTGTGGATTGCGGTGAACGCAATTGATCTGTGAAGGTTCAAGTCTACCTTGAAGACTTACCAGAGTGATTGGGCGAGGACTGTGTCCTTAGCTCAAGGGAATAAGGTGAAGACGCGGTCTTGAGTTGAATCTCAGCCTCCCTAACCAAATGTACAGCTTGTCACAAAGAATCGAACTGGTCCAACAAATCCTGTGTCTTCAACAAGTGACTGGTTCTATCTTCTCCCTCACCTTACTTAGAGTTTGTCTTCGTGAAGTCATTGCCTATTTGTCATACCTGTTTGACTTCATTGCTTGACTACTTTTGTTGATTGGCTTCTCATTATCTTCCATCTTGATCCTACTACCAAGCTGCTATTAGTCTTGTACTTTCACGTTATTGCATACTAGACTATGGTTCGCTTGTTGTAGTTTATCTTCCGCTGCATATCAATTAGGTCATTTCTATTGTTTGTCTTCGAAACATCCGTGTTTTGAAGACTTTCCTAAAAATCGCCTATTCACCCCCCCTCTAGTCGATAACTAGCACTTTCAGTTGCATGTTTTTGGATTCGCAGAATATCCATATCAAACGGAGTCCAAACGGGATAAAAACGAACGGAGCTTATTTTTGGAAAATTTGGAAGGAAAATCAACGCGAACGAGTGCCCGAGGTGGTCACGAGGCAGGGGGGCGCGCCTGCCCCCCTGGGCGCGCCCCCTACCCTCGTGAGCCCACCATATGGCGGCTAATGCTCTTCTTTTGCCGCAAGAAAGCTAATATTCGGAAAAAAAATCACGGCGAAGGTTTCAGGCCTATCGGAGTTACGGATCTCCATATATACACGAAACGGTGAAACAGAGCCAGGGGAGAACGCGGAAACAGAGTGATAGATCTAATCTCGGAGGGGCTCTCGCCCCTCCCACGCCATGGAGACCATGGACCAGAGGGGAAACCCTTCTCCCATCTAGGGAGAAGGTCAAGGAAGAAGAAGAAGGAGGGGGGGCTTTCCCCTCGCTTCTGGTGGCGCCGGAACGCCACTGGGGTCCATCATCATCACCGCGATCTACACCAACACCTCCGCCATCTTCACCAACATCTCCATCACCTTCCCCCCTCTATCTACAGCGGTCCACTCTCCCGCAACCCGTTGTACCCTCTACTTGAACATGGTGCTTTATGCTTCATATTATTATCCAATGATGTGTTGCCATCCTATGATGTCTGAGTAGATTTTCGTTGTCCTATCGGTGGTTGATGAATTGTTATGATTGATTTAATTTGCTTGTGGTTATGTTGTTGTCCTTTGGTGCCCATCATATGAGCACGCGCGTGGATCACACCATAGGGTTAGTTGTATGTTGATAGGACTATGTATTGGAGGGCAAGAGTGACAGAAGCTTCAACCTAGCATAGAAATTGATGCATACGGGATTGAAGGGGGACCAATATATCTTAATGCTATGGTTGGGTTTTACCTTAATGAACATTAGTAGTTGCAGATGCTTGCTAATATTTCCAATCATAAGTGCATGGAATTCCAAGTAAGGGATGACATGCTAGCAGTGGCCTCTCCCACATAAAACTTGCTATCAGTCTAGTAAAGTAGTCAATTGCTTAAGGGACAATTTCGCCACACCTACCATCACTTTTCCACACTCGCTATATTTACTTTAGTTGTGTCTTTACCTTAGCAGCCCTAGTCTTTATTTACGTGCTCTTTACTTTCTTGCAAGCTTCTCCGAAAACACCTACAAAGTACTTCTAGTTTCATACTTGTTCCAGGTAAAGCGAACGTCAAGCGTGCGTAGAGTTGTATCGGTGGTCGATAGAACTTGAGGGAATGTTTGTTCTACCCTTAGCTCCTCGTTGGGTTCGACACTCTTACTTATCGAAAACTGTTGCGATCCCTATACTTGTGGGTTATCAAGACCTTTTTCCGGCGCCGTTCTGTCGGGAGCAATAGCGTGGGGTGAATATTCTCGTGCGTGCTTGTTTGCTTTATCACTTTGAGTAATTTTTATTTGTTGTTCTTAGTTGTTTTATATCTTTAGTTATGGGTAGGAAGCAAAAATACCAAAAAATTAGTTGTACCTCTGAACCAATGGTTGAAGAACCACTCAAAATCTATCACATTCTTTGAAGCTTATTACTTGGATCATCTTGATCCCTATGTGCTCAGTCTTTGAAACCCCAACTAGCTTAGTTGAGGGCAAATCTTAGATGAGCATGCTTGTTATGTGCGACACCGTATATCTGAAAAAGGGAAACGTTTATTGGATCAAATTCATCGTTTGCAATGCTATGCTTGGAATTTATGCTATTATTATGATTTTACTTGTTGTTCTGAAAACCCTAAGAAACACCTTCCCTACCAATGTGAGTTTATTTATAATGGAATCTTATCCTCGTATGCTAAGGGTGTTTATAATTACTATGACATTCAACAAATTGAAGAATTTGTTGCTTTTAAGGGTGCTTACGAAATTGCTTCTTTGATTGAAAAGTATGGTGCTACTCTTTACGAATCTAAATTTTTTGCCATACTTAAATATTGCTATGATAATTATGCTTCTAGTCCTTATGTTAAACCATATATTGAGAACTACTCCGCTATCCAAGAAGAGACTAATATTTTGCAGGAGTTTGTGGAAGAAGAAACTGATGAAACTATGAGTTCATTGGATGAAAAAGATGATGAGGAGAGCGAAGAACAAAAGGAGGAAGAGCGGATTGATCACCCGTGCCCACCTTCTAATGAGAGTAACTCTTCAACTCATACATTATTTAACGCCCCTTCGTGCTTACCGAAGGATGATTGTTATGATCCCGTTGATTCTTTTGAAATATCCCTTTTTGATGATGCTTGTGGCCAAGATTCCAATATGAATTATGCTTATGGAGATGAAGTTGCTATAGTTCCTTATGTTAAACATGAAATTGTTGCTATTGCACACATGCATGATAGTCGTATTATCTTTTTGAATTCTCCTGATTATACTATATCGGAGAAGTTTGTGCTTGTTAAGGATTATATTGATGGGTTGCCTTTTACCATTGCACATGATGATTTTGATGAATATAATATGCATGTGCTTGCTGCTCCTACTTGCAATTATAATGAGAGAGGAACTCTATCTCCACCTCTCTATGTTTCCCACACGATAGAATTGCAAGAAACTTCTTATACTATGCATTGGCCTTTACTATGTGTGCATGAATTGTTCTTTCATGACATGCCGATGCATAGGAAGAGAGTTAGACTTCGTCATTACATGATATATGTTACTTTGTGCTCACTACTAAATTACAAATCATTGCTAATTAAAATTGGCTTTGATATACCTTGGGATCCGGGTGGATTCACTACTTGAGCACTATATGCCTAGCTTAATGGCTTTAAAGAAAGCGCTGCCAGGGAGACAGCCCGGAAGTTTTAGAGAGTCATTTATTTCTGTTGATTGCTTTAATATAGTTTAAAAACAACAAAAATAAAGAGGGGAACCAAAAAAATTTCAAAAAGGAAAGTGAAAGTGAGAAAGACAAGCATTGTTGAAGTGGGAGAGCTCCTTGAACTTTGTTCATGCTCACGAAAACTTCGTGAATCTTGATTACAGAAACTTTTCATCAAAAATAATTATCCCCTTGTACAATTCCATTGTATTATAAAAATAATGTGCCAAGGTTTGCCTTTAGGATGTTTACAATGCTTGTTGGTTTGTGCGGTGCAGGACAGAAACTTTGGCTGTAGTGCGTGAATTTTAATTTTTTTACTGGAACGTCAAATGGTTCTGATTCTTTTTGAACTGTCTTGCTATACAACTTTTTTATTATTCCTAATTTTGGTAGAATTTTTGATGTACCATAAGTATGGTGGATGTTCAGATTGCTACAGACTGTTCTGTTTTTGACAGATTCTGTTTTTGATGCATAGTTTGCTTGTTTTGATGAATCTATCAATTTATATTAGTGGTTTAAGCCATGAAAAAGTTATGTTACAGTAGACACAATGCAAAAACAAAATATGAATTGGTTTGCAACAGTACTTAGAGTGGTGATTTGCTTTATTATACTAACGGATCTTACCGAGTTTTCTATTGAAGTTTTGTGTGGATGTAGTGTCTAATCGAGGATGTCTTGATATGAGGAAAAGGAAGAGAGGCAAGAGCTCAAGCTTGGGTATGCCCGAGGCACCCCAAGTAAATATTCAAGGAGACTCAAGCGTCTAAGCTTGGGGATGCCCCGGAAGGCATCCCCTCTTTCTTCAGCAAGTATCAGTATGTTTCCGAATTCGTTTCGTTCATGCATTATGTGCAAGTCTTGGAGCGTCTTTTGCATTTAGTTTTCACTTTTATTTTATGCACCATGCTGGTATGATATAGTCCTTGGTTGATTTATAGAATGCTCATTGCACTTCACTTAAATCTTTTGAGTGTGGCTTTATAGAATGCTTCATGTGCTTCACTTATATCATTTGAAGTTTGGATTGCCTGTTTCTCTTTACATAGACAACCGCCATTTGTAGAATGCTCTTTTGCTTCACTTATATTTGTTAGAGCTTGGGCATATCTTTTGTAGAAATAATTAAACTCTCTTGCTTCACTTATATCTATTTAGAGAGATGACAGGAACTGATCATTCACATGGTTAGTCATAAAATCCTACATAAACTTGTAGATCGCTGAATATGATATGTTTGATTCCTTGCAATAGTTTTGCGATGTAAAGATGGTGATATTAGATTCATGCTAGTTGAGTAATTGTGAAATTGAGAAATACTTGTGTTGAGGTTTGCAAGTCCCGTAGCATGCACGTATGGTGAACTGTTATGTAACGAAGTCGGAGCATGAGGTGTTTATTGATTGCCTTCCTTATGAGTGGCGGTCGGGGACGAGCGATGGTCTTTTCCTACCAATCTATCCCCCTAGGAGCATGCGCGTAGTACTTTGTTTCAATGACTAATAGATTTTTGCAATAAGTATGTGAGTTCTTTATGACTAATGTTGAGTTCATGGATTATCGCACTCTCACCCTTCCATCATTGCTAGCCTCTTGATGCACTGCATTGCCCTTTCTCACCTCGAGAGTTGGTGCAAAATTCACGGTGCATCAAACCCGTGATACGATCGCTCTGTCACACATAAGCCTCATTACATCTTCCTCAAAACAGCCACCATACCTACCTATCATGGCATTTCCATAGCCATTCGAGATATATTGCCATGCAACTTCCATCATCATCATATTCATGACTTGAGCATTCATTTTCATATTGCTTTGCATGATCGTAAGATAGCTAGCATGATGTTTTCATGGCTTGTCCGTTTTTTGATGTCATTGCTCGCTAGATCATTGCACATCCCGCACACCACGGAGGCATTCATATAGAGTCATATCTTTGTTATAGATATCGAGTTGTAATATTGAGTTGTAAGTAAATAAAAGTGTGATGATCATCATTATTAGAGCATTGCCCCAGTGAGGAAAGGATGATGGAGAGTATGATTCCCCCACAAGTCGGGATGAGACTCCGGACGAAAAAAAAAGAAGAGAATGGCCAAAAAAAAGAGAAGCCCAAAAAAGGAAAAGAAAAAAATGAGAGAAAAAGAGAAAAGGGGCAATGTTACTATCTCTTTTTCCACACTTGTGCTTCAAAGTAGCACCATGTTCTTCATGTAGTGAGTCTCATATCTTGTGCTTCAAAGTAGCACCATGTTCTTCATATAGATTGTCTCCTATGTTGTCACTTTCATATACTAGTGGGAATTTTCATTATAGAACTTGGCTTCTATATTCCAATGATGGGCTTCCTCAAATGCCCTAGGTCTTCATGAGCAAGCAAGTTGGATGCACACCCACTTAGTTTTAGTTTGAGCTTTCATACACTTACAGCTCTTAGTGCATCCGTTGCATGGCAATCCCTACTCCTCGCATTGATATCTATTGATGGGCATCTCCATAGCCCGTTGATACGCCTAGTTGATGCGAGACTTTCTCCTTTTTTGTCTTCTCCACATAACCCCCATCATCATATTCTATTCCACCTATAGTGCTATGTCCATGGCTCACGCTCATGTATTGCGTGAAAGTTGAAAAGGTTTGAGAACATCAAAAGTATGAAACAATTGCTTGGCTTGTCATCGGGGTTGTGCATGATGTGAATGCTTTGTGTGGTGAAGATGGAGCATAGCCAGACTATATGATTTTGTAGGCATGAGCTTTCTTTGGCTATGTTATTTCAATAAGACATAATTGCTTGGTTGGTATGCTTGAAGTATTACTGTTTTTATATCAAAGGATAGACTATTGCTTTAAATCACTCGTGTCTTAATATTCATGCCATGATTAGACATATGATCAAGATTATGCTAGGTAGCATTCCACATCAAAAATTATCTTTTTTATCATTTACCTACTCGAGGACGAGCAGGAATTAAGCTTGGGGATGCTGATACATCTCCGTCGTATCTATAATTTTTGATTGTTCCATGCCTATATTATTCAACTTTCATATACTTTTTGGCAACTTTTTATACTATTTTTGGGACTAACATATTGATCCAATTGCCGATGCGGTTCACATCATTGCATGTTTTTGGTTCCGCAGAATATCCATATCAAACGGAGTCCAAACGGGATAAAAACGGACGGAGCTTATTTTTGGAAAATATGGAAAATTTGGAAGGAAAATCAACACGAACCAGTGCCCGAGGTGGTCACGAGGCAGGGGGGCGCGCCTGCCCCCCTAGGCGCGCCCCCTACCCTCGTGAGCCCACCATAAGGCGGTTGATGCTCTTCTTTTGCCGCAAGAAAGCTAATATTCGGAGAAAAAAAATCACGGTGAAGGTTTCAGGCCAATCGGAGTTACGTATCTCCATATATACACGAAACGGTGAAACAGAGCCAGGGGAGAACGCAAAAACAAAGAGATAGATCCAATCTCGGAGGGGCTCTCGCCCCTCCCACGCCATGGAGACCATGGACCAGAGGGGAAACCCTTCTCCCATCTAGGAGAAGGTCAAGGAAGAAGAAGAAGGAGGGGCTCTTTCCCTCGCTTCCGATGGCGCCGGACATGCCGGGTCCATCATCATCACATGATCTACACCAACACCTCCGCCATCTTCACCAACATCTCCATCACCTTCCCCCTCTATCTACACGGTCCACTCTCCCGCAACCCGCTGTACCCTCTACTTGAACATAGTGCTTTATGCTTCATATTATTATCCAATGATGTGTTGCCATCCTATGATGTCTGAGTAGATTTTCGTTGTCCTATCGGTGGTTGATGAATTGTTATGATTGATTTAATTTGCTTGTGGTTATGTTGTTGTCCTTTGGTGCCCATCATATGAGTGAGCGCGTGGATCACACCATAGGGTTAGTTGTATGTTGATAGGACTATGTATTGGAGGGCAAGAGTGACAGAAGCTTCAACCTAGCATAGAAATTGATGCATACAGGATTGAAGGGGGACCAATATATCTTAATGCTATGGTTGGGTTTTACCTTAATGAACATTAGTAGTTGCGGATGCTTGCTAATATTTCCAATCATAAGTGCATAGAATTCCAAGTAAGGGATGACATGCTAGCAGTGGCCTCTCCCACATAAAACTTGCTATCGGTCTAGTAAAGTAGTCAATTGCTTAAGGGACAATTTCGCCACACCTACCATCACTTTTCCACACTCGCTATATTTACTTTAGTTGTGTCTTTACCTTAGCAGCCCCTAGTCTTTATTTACGTGCTCTTTACTTTCTTGCAAGCTTCTCCGGAAACACCTACAAAGTACTTCTAGTTTCATACTTGTTCGAGGTAAAGCGAACGTCAAGCGTGCGTAGAGTTGTATCGGTGGTCGATAGAACTTGAGGGAATATTTGTTCTACCCTTAGCTCCTCGTTGGGTTCGACACTCTTACTTATCAAAAACTGTTGCGATCCCCTATACTTGTGGGTTATCAACATGTGCTCAAGGGCAAAAGAATCTTGATGAGATATTGAGCCAACACAATGAGGTGTTTGCCAAACAGGGACTTGGGTTTGACCCAAGCACAAGCAAGAAGAAGACGTCCTCTCAAAAGTGCACAACTCCTCTAAAAGAAACATTTGTAAGAGAAGGGCACAAGGAGAAAGGTAAGGTTGTGAGTGGGAAGGCCACAGAGGGCATGCCCACTCTCAACAAGCCTAAAGAGTTCATGCCTCCATCCTATGTATTTCATAAGACTAAGGATGGAGAAGTCTTTGCAAAATTTGTTGGTCCTCGAAATGCATTTCGGTTTTATGCTATTTGGGTCCCTAAGACCCTTGTGACTAACTTGAGAGGTCCCATTGCAAAATGGGTGCCTCTAACCAACTCTTGATTGTGTGTAGGTTGACTTCTCCGGTGGAGTGAAATGGGTGATTGATAGTGGATGTACAAATCATATGACCGGAGATAGCAAATTGCTCTACGATTTCATGGAAGCTATTCAACCATTCATGAGCATTATGTTTGGTGGAGGTTCAAAAGGACAGGTACTCGGGTTGGGCAAGGTGGCTATCACAAATGACATGTCGCTTGTAAATGTCATGCTTGTCCAATCCCTTAAATACCACTTGCTTTCTGTTCGCCAATTGGCTTCTGTTGGTTATTATACACTCTTTGGACTAACGGATGTGAAAGTCTTTAAGAGAGATACTCTCGAAGTGGCCTTTGTTGGAGAGTTGGATGGCAACCTTTACACGGTTGATTTCTCGAAAGAGAGCACATTCCATGCAACTTGTCTAATGGCCAAGGCTGACAAGGGGTGGCTATGGCATCGCCGACTAACCCATGTCGGCATGAGAAATCTTCAAGATCTCTTAAAGGGGAATCACGTCCTTGGACTAACCAATGTCTCTTTTGAGAAAGATCGTGTGTGTAGTGCATGCATAGCCGGGAAGAAACATCAATCAAAGTACCCACCCAAGAACATAGTATCTACTTCAAGGCCCCTGGAGCTCCTTCACGTGGATCTTTTTGGGCCTCCTTCATGGGATAGTCTTGGTGGGAAAAAGTATGGGCTTGTCATTGTTGATGATTACTCAAGATTAGGGCTGCAAGAAAAGCTCGAGGCTCATGAGCCGCTCGAGATCAACTCGTTTTTTGACTCGGCTCGAGACCGACTCGAAAATAAACAAGCTGAGTTTGAACACTTTATGTAGCTCGATCGAGAAATGAGCCGATCTTGAGCCAATGTTGGTTCGCTCGACTTTAGCTCGATAGCTCGACAGAATATCATTATGTTAGATGATCACTCCATATATTGAATGGAAATAAGATAATTTATTACTCCCTTTGTAAACAAATATAAGAGCATTTAGATCACTAAACTAGTGATCTAAACACTCTTATATTTATTTACGGAGGGAGTACCATATATGTTGTCCATAACTTTTTTTTCATTTTATTTACCAACGAATATGGAAACTTAATTAAGTGCAGAGAAGATTTAGGCCTAATTATGGCACGTGGTCGACTATGTGTTAAATATCCTATATTTCTGGCAAAGGGTCCCAACATATTCACCTTAATTTTTTGTTTTTAATCCATAGATTTATAATTTTTACCATCTCATTTTGCTCGAAACTAGCTCGAGATCGACTCGAGATCGCTATAAGCTGAGTACGAGTCATGTTCTACAGCTCGATCATGATTTTCACTCAGTTTGAGCTCGCTCGAATTTTATACGAGTTGAGCTGAGCCAACTTCAACTCGCTCGAGCTCGACTCGTTTGCAGCCCTACTCAAGATATACATGGGTGTTCTTCCTCAAGTCCAAGGAGGAAACCAAGATCACCTTCATTGATTTTGCCAAGCAAGCCCAACGCAAGTTTGACAAAGAAATCCTGGCAATAAGAAGTGACAATGGCTCTGAGTTCAAGAACTATACCTTGGAAGAATTCCTTAGTGAGGAAGGGATTAAGCATCAATATTCAGCTCCATACACTCCTCAGCAAAATGGTGTAGCCGAAAGGAAGAACCGTACACTTGTAGAGATGGCAAGGTCCATGTTGGATGAATACAATTCACCACATAGTTTTTGGGCCAAAGCTGTCAACACCGCATGCCATGCATCAAACCGGCTCTTCCTCCGCACTATATTGGAAAAGACTTCATATGAGCTTATAACTGGGAACAAGCCAAATGTCAAGTACTTTCGTGTATTTGGGTGAAAATGTTTCATCCTCAACAAAAGAGAACGGTTAGGAAAATTTCAATCCAAAACAATTGAGGGTATATTTGTTGGCTATGGATCAAACTCTCACGCCTATAGAGTCTACAACAAATCCAATGGATGTGTTGTAGAAACTTGTGACGTGGTGTTTGATGAATTTAATGGCTCCCATGGGGAGCAAGTTGATCTAAGTGATGCAGGTGAAGAAGATTCTTCTCAAGACATTTTGACCATGGGTGTTGGTGCACTTCTTCCTATGAAACAAGAACTTCATGATGATGAAGAAGAAGATGGAAGTCTCACACAACATCAAACTACTTCAACACCCATACCATCACAAGCTCCTAGTGTTCAACCAATGCCCTTAGCCCAAGTAGAAGAAGATGATCAAGTTCCTCTTCATGATAATCTTCAAGAACAAGATCATCATCAAGTGCAAGAACAAGAAAGTCCAATCATTGATGATGAACCTCAACAAATGCAATATGAACAAGAAGATCTTCCTCCACACTTTAATGATCCATATGTTGATGACGTGGATGATGGACATGAAGTTGAACCTCGTGAAACCCTTACCTCTATCATGCCTCGAGTGGCCGGTCGCGTTGATGTTGACAAAATTCTCACCGACATATCGGAAGGTAGAGTCACTCATAAACATTTGACAAATTTTTGTGCTCACTTCTCGTTTGTGTCTAGTATTGAACCCATCAAGGTACAAGATGCATTGATGGACAACGATTGGCTAGTTGCTATGCAAGAAGAGTTGAACAGTTTTGAACGCAACCAAGTGTGGTCATTAGTCAAGAGGCCAGCTACCGAGCACAACGTCATTGGAACAAAATGGATTTTCAAGAACAAACAAGATGAGAATGGTGTAATCATCCGCAACAAGGCAAGGTTAGTGGCGCAAGGGTACTCACAAGTTGAAGGTTTGGACTTTGGTGAGACCTTTGCCCCAGTTGCCCGTCTTGAATCCATTCGCATCTTACTTGCTTATGCCTCTTTCAATGGTTTTACATTACATCAAATGGATGTGAAGAGTGCTTTCCTTAACGGTCCTCTACAAGAAGAAGTATATGTGTCACAACCACCTAGGTTCGTTGATCCCGATCACAAAGACTATGTGTACAAACTTCATAAGGCTTTGTATGGCCTCAAACAAGAACCTCGTGCTTGGTATGATCATTTAAAGAAGTTTCTACTCGATGATGGTTTTGTGAGAGGGGTGATCAATCCCACTCTTTTCACTAAGATGGATAAGGGTGATTTGATCTTATGCCAAATATATGTAGATGATATCATTTTTGGTTCTCCTAACATTCATTTGTGCAAGAAGTTTGCGGCTTCAATGACCAATAATTTTGAAATGTCACTCAATGCGGATTTGAAGTTCTTCCTCGGATTTAAAATTCAACAATTTCAAGAAGGAATTTTCTTGTCTCAAGCAAAATACCTCAAGGATATTCTAGAGAAGTTTGGTATGTCTGATGCTAGTCCATGCAAGACACCCATGCCAACCAAAATAACACTCACTGAAGACACAAATGGTATTCCTTTCGACCCATCTAAATACTGCTCTATGACTGGTTCGTTGCTTTATCTTTGTGCATCTAGACCAGACATTATGTTTGGTGTATGCATGTGTGCTAGATTTCAAGCTTCCCCTAGGGAAAGTCATCATAAGGCAGTTAAGCATATTCTTAGATACCTTGTTCACACCCCAAAGTTGGGTCTATGGTACCCCAAGGATGCTAAGTTTGATCTCATTGGGTACACGGATGCGGATTGGGCTGGAGACAAAGTGGATCCTAAGTCCATATCCGGTGCATGTCAGTTTCTTGGACGCTCCTTGGTAAGTTGGTCTTCAAAGAAACGGAATTGTATTGCCCTCTCTACCGCAGAAGCTGAATACATTGCTGCCGCTAGTTGTGCAACTCAGTTATTATGGATGAGGCAAACTTTGAAGGATTACGGTATCACCTACAGACATGTGCCTCTTCTATGTGATAATGAAAGTGCCATCAACATTGTTGAGAACCCCAAGGATCATCTCCGCACCAAGCACATTGATATTAGATATCACTTCTTGAGAGATCATGTTGAGAAGGGTGATATTCACATTGATCACATTGGTACAGATTTGCAACTGGCGGATATTTTCACCAAACCATTGGATGAAGCAAGGTTTTGTCGACTTAGGCGTGAACTTGGTATCTTGGAGCTTGACAATATTATGTGAAATATAGTACCCATTCATGCATAAAACTAATGTCTTGTCTTGATGTAGGCATATATGTAGGGGGATACACTCAACTCATGAGTATCCTCATCCTATGAAATGCATAAACCGAACAAACACTCTCAAAGCTACCATGACATCTAACTATGGTGCTTTCCATGATGGACTAGTGATTATGCACTCAAAGTTCAAATCTTTCCGTTTCATGTCACGTATACTCATACATGGTGGCAATCGCCACCACTCATATCATTAGAACAATATTGGAGTGATATATGCTTATTATTGTTTGGGATAGGGTACTTGTTACTTACTAAGAAATTCTTACTATGAACGGTATACATCATCTTCTCATCATGATCAGTAGCTCACCTAGTCCTCTCTCAAATTCTGGCGCCGGACGTCCGTGGATCACCAGACGTCCGTATAATCTTCTCTGATGAACTCTGCCCGGTCGTCCGACCTCTCCGGACGTCCGTAAAATACTTTCTGGTCTCTTGGCCCCGGACGTCCGAGGTGTTCGGTCGTCCGTAAAATCTTCTCTGTCATACCTTTTTTCCTAGGCTCAGTCCCCGGTCGTCCGTGGGCTCCGGTCGTCCGGCCATTTTTCACCAGCTACTATATATAGTGTCGCGGTAGGTTTTCGGAACTGCTACCCTTATCCACTTCCTCCCTGTTCCCCACCGCCGCCGCTCCAGTCCTGTGGTTCCTCGCCGCGGCCACATGCCGCCGTGGCCCTCGTCGGAGATCCTCTCTGCTCGGGATCTGCAACGTGGCCTCGCCCCTCGCCGCGGTTTCTTCTATCCTGCTTGGCCTTTGCTCAAGCCCCGGCGGCCTCTCTCTGCCGGTTGACTTATTTGTTCCGGTCGCTGGTTTCCTCCGTCTTCCTCACTTCAAGGTAGGCCCTATCTTCTCTCCCTCATGCATCGATTCCTCGATCTATGGTGGGGTGTTGATTTGTGTCTTCCCTCTCCCCTAGGTCGTGATGCCTAAGATGAAGAACTCCGCACGCAAGCAAGTCACCGGTGGGCCGGCTCGTTCGTCTCGTCGTGGTGGCTCCGATGACTCCCAGGAGCAGGCTCGTCTTCGGAAGCGTGCCACCTGTCCACCCAGCTCGTCTAGCAACTCCTCCTCGGAGGGGTCGGACTTTGAGGATGAACTTGAGGAGGTGGAACCGGCCCCGTTTGTTGGTGTTCGCGTCTCTGCACCCAAGCCGGGCACTCGTCGTTCAACCTTTCAGCCTCCTCCTCCTCTGGTGCAACCCCACGGTGATGCTCGTCATATCTCACTTGAGCCTCCATTACCACTTGGCTGCCATGTTAAGCGTTTCAACGTGGTTCCCACCGGTTATTATCTTAAATTGCGTCGCGATGTTGATCAGTTTACTGTTGCTAGGGATTCTCAGGATAGTCGTTTTCGCACTAATATCCAAGCCGACATCTTTACCACTATTTTCCTTCCTAAAGGCTTGTCACTCCACGTCTGCATTGATTTAGAGCATATTCGCACTCATCCGGAGAAATATCCGGGAGCCATTGAGCTCATTGAGTCATCCGATCTAGCTGCTCCATTTGCATTTCAACATGATTTCAATCATGCTGCCATTCATCAATTCTATGCCACATGTTATTTTGGTCTGGATAACACTGTCAAATGGATGACCTCAGACACCACACTCACAACATCTTATGCTCAATTTGTCACTGCCCTTGGATTTCCTGACACCGGGTTCAAAATCCACAAGGATGATCCCAACCACAGGCCCAAGGGCATTGAGGTATGTGCGGATCTTCTTAAACCTATACCAACTTTGACTGACATTGAAAAACAAAAGGGTCTGAACCAAGTCTCCATTTGGCGCTTCCCTTTCAACATCATATATCAGTGTGTCATCCGCACCATCTATCCCAAGATGGGTGACAAAGGCTCTTGCAACAGCTATTGCATTGATCTCATGCATCGCCTCTTTGCATCTCCCAAAGGTAAGATCAATGTTCCACACTTTCTATGGCATGAGATCCGCCTTGCTAGCTTCCAGCACAAGAGGGCTTTTCCTCATGCCCCCTTTATTCAGGCTTTTATTGAGAGCGTAGATCCTTTTCCCATTGTCCTCACTCACGTGTATGAGCGATGGGTCATTCCAGCTCACATGGCGGCTGATTATGTTCCTCCTCCTCCTGCTGCTGCTCATCGCACCGCTGCTAGTGTTCCTTCTCATGCTGCCCGTTCTCCTTCCAGTTCTGCACCTTTTGGGCGCATTGCTCGTTTTCTTGGGAAGGCTCACTCTGCCATGATGAAGATGTTCACTTTCCATTGCTCCCAACATCACGTTGTTGTCACTCGCATGGTCACTTCCAAGAACGCTCTGAAGGCTCGTTTGAGAGACTCCGGAGTGTATGATGTAAGTGACGACGAACGCCTTCCTGACGAGCCTCCTTCTGATTTTGGTTTCCCTTCGGGTCCTGAGTGGGCTGATTTCTTTGACGAGGCGAGTGGCAGTGGTGCTCATGATGATGATGATGATGAGGATGATCTCTGATGCTGTTCTGTTTTCCCCTTGTTTTCTTAATTTTTTGGAAGTTGATGCCAAGGTGGAGTAGGCTCTATGCATGTAATCGAACTCATTGCTATGATTCTGGATTAGCTTGTATGAACTTATGTATGAGATTGTCGAACCTTATGTTCTATGTTATGAGTTATAAGTCTTTATTGAGCTTACTTCTTGATTTAATTGCACTGATATCATTTTGAGGGGGAGCCCTCTTCATGTTTAGTCTCTATGGTATCATATTGAGGGGGAGCTCGTTCCTTGATTATTCATTCTTGATTATTGAGCTCCACAACAAATCCTTTCGATTACTACTTTTTTATGTGTGTGCATATATGTTGTCATCAACTACCAAAAAGGGGGAAATTGAAAGTGCAATCATGCCCTTAATCATATTTTGATGTTGATGACAACATGTATGTTAGGGACTAATCATGTTTATCAAGTATATCTCAGGGTTATGTCCCAAAGACCGTGTGTATGGATCATGACTAGGGACAAAAATCATATAACTCAAGAATGAAGGTACAAGACATGGACTTCGTTTATGGTTTGTTCTTGAGTATAGGGATCCCGCACTATTAAGAGGGGATCGTTGGATCTAGTGAAAGACTTGCTCAAAATCCACAACTCCTATTTTTTTTATCTCCGGACGTCCGGTGCTCTACGGACGTCCGGTCCCTCTCAGATGTCCGGACGTCCGGCTCCCTCCGGTCGTCCGGTGTTCCTTTACAGAATGATATTTGCGGATTTCCGGTACTCTTAGGACGTCCGACCTCCGGTCGTCCGGCAGGTCTCGGACGTCCGGTACTTTCACAACAGAATCGTATTTACGGATTTCTGGACTCTCCGGTCGTCCGGGCTCCGGATGTCCGGCCCGTCTTGGACGTTCGTGTCCTGTGTGCTGGTACGTGGCTCACATATTCACAGTGGCCGGACGTCCGATGACTGTCGGACGTCCGGACTTATTTGTACCACCGGACGTCCGATGTTGTCCGGACGTCCGACCTATCCTGTGCACTTATGTTTCTCAAATGGTCACCTTTCCACATCCA
Organism: Aegilops longissima; assembly: GCA_021605205.1. Classification (NCBI taxonomy): domain Eukaryota; kingdom Viridiplantae; phylum Streptophyta; class Magnoliopsida; order Poales; family Poaceae; genus Aegilops; species Aegilops longissima. The sequence continues at coordinate 627,521,896 of CM038678.1, forward strand.
CTATATATATATACCTTTCCCTTCCACGGGATAGGGTCGACCATTCACTTTGAACTTGCCAAGAACACTCCTCACTCTCTCTCTCTCTACCACCTACACCAAATCCTAGATTCCCAAGTGTTCTAGGAGCATTTGAGACAAGTTCTCCAATCAAGTGATAGATCCACTCCTTCCCCTTCTTTGCACCAAAGGAATTTGTGATTTGAGAAAGTCTTGAGCTTTTCCCATCGTTCTTATTACTCTTGGAGGTTGGAGACTCCTAGGCGGTAGGAGTCTTTCGGAGAGGAATCAATCGTTGTGATTACCCCCGGAAAGTTTGTAAGGGTTTGGAGATCACCCCAAGGTCTACCACTAGTGGTTGAAAAACGCCTCCGCGGTGTTGTCTCAAAGGGAGAATAGGGTGAGCCTTCGTGGCGTTGGTGTGCCTTCGTAGTAACATCCACCTCTCTAACTGTGACTAGCTTCCCTTCAAGGAAGTGAACATCGGCATACATCCTCGTCTCCCGGAGTTGCGGTTATCCCTAACCCTAACTCTCTACTTGTGGTTACTTGTCTCTTTGCACTTACTTACATTATATTGTGCTTGCTTACTTATGTGCTTGGGTTACTTGCTTAGTATTTAGTACTCACTGCAACTGTTAGGCTCACCTTCATATTCCGCACTATTGCCTAAAATTGCTAAGTAATAATTAAAATTTGTAGTTGTACCTATTCACACCCCCCCCCCCCTAGGTCCATCTCGATTCTTTCACCTGTTTTTTAATACTAAAAACAAAAAGAAAAAAGGAAACCAACTTCAACGCCCAGTAGCATCCAGGAGCTATGCTTCTCCAGTAGTTAACCCCCTTCATTTTTGGTTTTGTTGTAGGTTTTCTCCCCCCCAATGTTTGTACTCTAATCGGGCTCAAGTTGATGATAAATTATGCTCTTAATTTGTTGCGGTCATTGACACCCAAGTGCTCGAGACTGGTTCTGACTTGTTTAACAAATTTCCCTAAGTAGTGAACCGCTCGTCGCGAGGGCTAAATCCTGGCACTCGTCATGGTGTTCCAATTCCAAGTAATCAACCTTTTTCTTTCATTCAGTCAGAAGTTCAGAACACTTTCAGTTGAGCCAATTCTTCTGAAAACTGAGTGTTCACTTGCTCCTTTGGCATCCATGCAGATTACCCGATGACGACTCACTGCCATTGCTTGCCGATGCTCCATCGGCGTCCAAGGATAACACCAAAGATTTTCCCCACGAAGCCGCATCGCTGCTCAGACTGTTCCCGATATGGTCGACCTGCCTGATCTACGCCGTCGTCCTGTCTCCTGTCGCAGTGGTCGACCCTGTTCACCAAGCAGGCGAGCACGCTGGACAGGAGGATCGGCACCCTGCTCGTACCAGCCGCCGCCATGCAAAACCTGAGCCACGCCGCAGTCCTCATCTTCCTGCCGATCTACGACCGGATCCTCGTCCCGCTCGCTAAAACACACACAGGGAACCCTCGTGGCATCACCGTCCTGCAGAGGATCGGCGTCGGGCTGGCGATCTCGATCGCCGCCCCTGTGGAGACGAAGCGGCTCAGGATCGCGGCCGACCATGGCCTGCTGGATGAGCCTCAAGTTCCCATCCCCATGAGCTTGCTCTGGGTGGTTCCCCAGTTCCTCCTGGCCGGGCTGTCCGGCGTGTTCGCGTTCGTCGGCCTGCAGTAGTTCTTCTACGACCAGGTGCCGTGCTCCCTCCGCAGCTTGGGGATAGCTCTGTGCATGAGCATAGCTGGCGTTGGCTGCTTCATCAGTAGCTTCCTCGTGTACGCCATTGACAGGATGACCAGCAGCGCCGGGGGGAGCTGGTTCTCCAACAATCTCAACAGGGGGCACCTCGATTACTTCTTCTGGCTCCTGGCCGCGCTCAGTGCCTTGGGCTTCTCTGCTTACCTGCACTTTGCACGGGTTTATGTCGGCAAGAAAAGGAACAATTCAGCTTCAGTACAGTGATGCGACGACATCTACAGAGCGTTCAGCGCAATTTTCATGGACAATCATGACAGGTAGGAAAGGAAGCTTGTCACGGGAAATTGGCAAACCCGTGACCACACTGACTCGACGTAAATATGTGGAAAATATGTGAACATGTGCCAGTACGAAGTTCAGATAAATTTTGAAAACTCTTATTTCTTTTGCACATGTTCATGTTAGTGTCGAAAGCGTGCCTGATAATTTTTTTCATGTGAACCCAGTTATGCATAGGGCACCGATAGGCGCCGGCGCACCGGCATAAATTTGGGCTGGTTAGCGCGCAGCTGTCCGATTCGCGTATATACAGCCGTTGGATCGGACCTTCCATGCTCCCTTCTCCCGTGCTTGCCAGCCACATCCGAGCTGCTCACGCTCGCACCGGACTCGCCGGCCGCCCGCGCTCGCGCCTGACTCGCCGGCCGCCTGTGCCGCCCACACTCGCGCCCGTGCTCGCCGGTCAACCCCGCGCCGCCCGTGCTCGGCAGCCACCACCACCCGCCGCTAATCGCTGTCGAGCCTGCAGGTCCATGGTGAAAAAAGGATGTAGCCAAAATCCTCGGCGTGCGTAGAAAAGAGTACAAAGGTTGTAGCAAAAATAGGTCGCCGTCGTCGAGCCTGCAGGTTCACCATGAAAAAAGGGATGTAGCACAAACCATCAACCTACCTAGCAAAAATTACAATGGATGTAGCAAAAATAGGTCGCCGCCGTCGAGCCTACAGGTTTACCATGAAAGAAGGATGTAGCAAAAATCATCCACGGACGTAGCAAAAACTACAACGGTTGTAGCAAAAATAGGTCGCCGTCGTCATGGGACGCGGCTCGGCCGTGAATGAATGTAGCAAAATCTGTAGCCGTTTCCAGCAAAAATCGCCGCCGATACCAGCAAGAAAGAAAAACGGTAGCACTCGTGTTCCAGCGAAAAGAAAAGTCACCGTTCACCGCATGCAGCTCCCCAGGAGGCCGATTGCAGCTCCCCGCCATCCATGGTTGCAGCTCGAGTTTCGGCCGCAGCTCCCATGGACGCGGGTTGTAGCTCCCACGAAAACGGGTTGCAGCTCCTGCCGTCCATGGTTGCAGCTCGCCGCTCCGGGCGTCGGGGGAGAAGAGGATGCAGTTCCACATCTATGGACGCAGCTCCCGCTTGCATCAGCTTTAGCGTCCTCAAAAGTGCAGTCGCCGGCGCTGGTATTTTGAACTCAGAGAGAGGACGGCGGCGGGGATGAACTGGATTATATACTCACGGGTGGGGATAAGGTTTGTGTGGCCAGCGGTGAGTTGTTTCGTGCGTGGGCCCTACCATATATACGCGTCTCGCGTCTCGCGCGAGACGGTTGTTTCACGGGCGCGTGAGCCAGCATGGCGTGGGAAACCGGCCGAAAGTTCGGCCGGACTGCCGGCTCTAAACGTTTACCTTATGCATATGCAGTTTGTTTCATCAATAGAACAAACAAAGTCCAATCTCTCTGCTATTAAACCCAGTTATGCGGTCTGCGGGCCCCCCCCTGAACCGCCTTAGTCCAATTCCATCCCCATTAATAAATCATATAAATCCCGAAACCGTTCGTCATACCTCAGGAAGAATTTATCACCGTCGCTAGTCTATGTTCTGCAAAGATCCAATCTGGAGCTCTGTCGGATAGGGAATCCATTGTAGGAGTCTTATCAAAAAATGTTCACGGATTTTGAAAAATAAGTAGTTTAAAAAAATCATTGAGTTTGTAAAAAAAATTCAAAGAATTTGAGAAAAGTTCATCAAATTCTAAAAAAGTTCATCGGTTTTGAAAAGAAACTTCATCAAATTGGGGAAAAAGTTCACTGAAGTTGAAAAAGAATCATCAATGTTAGAAAAAAAAATCAATAAATTTGAAAACGGATCATCGTTTTGGAAAAAGTTTACTGATTTTGAAAAAAAATCATCGATTACAAAGACGTTCACAAAGACTGAAAAAAAGTTCATCGATTTTGAAAAAAAGTTCGTGCAGTTTAAAAAAAGAAGGAAATAAAAATAGAAAACATTGAAATCCCATTTGGAAAAGTTCATCAAATTAAAAAAAAGTTCATCGATTTTGAAGAGAAAGTTCATCAAATTGGGGAAGAAGTTCATTGAATTTGAAAAAGAATCATCAATGTTGGAAAAAAGTCAAAAAAATTGAAAACGGATCATCGTATTGGAAAAAGTTCACCGATTTTGCAAAAAAAGTCCATCGATTACAAAGACGTTCACAAAGACTGAGAAAAAGTTCATCAATTTTGAAAAAAAAGTCGTGCAATTTCAAAAAAGAAAAAAAAGGAAATAAAATAAAGATAACATTGAAATCCTAGTTGGAAACGTGAAAAAATGAACGGACAAACAATTGGCCGCCCCGCTAACTGGAAGGCGAGCAGCTCAGCCCCCTTGTTAAAATTTGGATATTAAGGAAGTCGTATTTCGCAATAGCAGCTCTGAGAAGCTGGGCTTAGGGTGCGCCTCCTGCGGTCGTTTCAGTGACTCAGTTGGCTGGCTTCCCTCAACTCAGACTGGTGTCGCCACCTCTCCTAGGACCGGAATGATTATCCCTGCCCGATGGGTCTACATTCATCCCTGAATGTCGTCGGGTACTCTTCACTTCCCAGCCATTCTTGTAATCATCACCTGTAATCCGCGCGGGTGTGTCCGCACCCGCTAGAGTGGACGAGAAAGAAAGGATTTTTTTCTCGGAGCAAGGACAAGAGCCGACGAAGTCCAATCAAGTTGAGGCCTGGAAAGAGTTAAGAAAAGCCACCTTGTACCTGCATTCATGAGTGCTCAACGATAGATTCCACGTCAAGATAGGCAAAGTGGGATACAGCTCGTTTATTACCTCAAAGAAAACAAGAAACATGTATTTTCTAATCACGGAACACGAGAATAGCATGCATGAAAGAAGGATTTAGGGAAATGTATACGCTGCTTTTTTGAGTCTATTGGAGAAAGGTACACGATGATTTTTTCAAAGTCTATATGGGAAGATTTCACTAGCCCCAATTACTTTGGGTGAGAGATTGAACCTCCACTTGTTTCTGGCTTAGTGTACAGTGGCCCTGTACGGATTACCCTTTAATCGGCGCTTAAGGTGCCGTTTCTGGGGAAGGGGGGGGGGGGGGGCTTGTCCCCGCCCCCCTTGGCTCTACACCTGGGCCCCATTGTCGAGCGTCAGCAGCTTGTGAGTCTGTGTATACCCCTCAAAAAGAATATGAGGCTGTGTGTCGACAAGGCCGTGGCTGCCGGCAACGAGAAATTGGAGCTCGTACGCAACACATCATCACACGATAGCATGATTGAGGTAATTAATTCTCACACAATTTATTATGCCTATTAATTTCTCGTTTCCACTCATTGACAAGTAGAGCCCGTATAAGTAGAGAGAAGTGAGATGACTTGGTTGCATTATTTGCTACGTAGGCAGTTTGACCGGTCAGAGTAGACAACACAAAACTCTACGGTAAGACAATGACTATATATTCACCGAAACTCGTTTATAGTGACCGTATTCTTAAGGACAGCGAGTAAAGTAAACTATCGACACAAGTACAGTGATAATCAATGCATTTTACTCTTCCAGATCCCCAGGATTGCCTATTGTATCCAGAGTTCTAAACTTAGCATAGCACATGAATACTTTGTGAAAATTTCTTTTCATCCCGAGCTATAGTGACCCAGTTAAAAAAAAAGGAAATGTTTTAAGGTGTCAAAAAAATGGCAAATATCTGACATGTACATATATAGATATGATCTAGGCAATTACAAATAAGCCAATATGTCGATTTGAATTTATTTATTTCACAAATTTATATTTTTTGTGTGCGACTCACATGGTAAGGCATTTTCTAATGAAAATCGACAGACATGCGATATACTTATATGCATACGTACATGTGGGAAATTTTCTGAATTTTTCTTGACACTTCAGAATACGTATCTTGATGGAGTTCACTCGAGCTCGGGCTCCAAAGAGTTCTCTGGGTACAAAGTCGTTGCCTCCACAAAATGGAAAACCAAATGACAAGATTCGCTAGCATCGAAAGAGAGAAGCAAGTCGTAGTTACAACCCCCGTCACCACCACCTACGTCAGCGCAACCACGATTTTGTTTCTCGCCCAACATGCTAATAGATAAACAGAAAATGGTGGGGAAAAACTAAGACCTGAGGACGACCAGCTCCACCACATGTAGATGCCGATTTGCCCATGGCGCTTCAGGCCATGGCAGCATTGGAGAGCATCTCAGCTCCTCCTCCACTGACCTTTTACTACTGTTTATCGGTAGTCTAGTTGCCCTTGGCCTCGGCGTCGGACTCCAAACGGAGGAGGACGAGCATCGGCAGCAGAGAAAAGGAAGCGATGGCATCGGCGGGAGCGGAGGCGGTGGCCGCCGTTGACCACCGCGGCCGCCCGGTCTCGCGGCGCTCCTCCGGCCGGTGGCCGGCCGTGCTCTTCGTCATCGGTAAGTACGATGCGACACGAGGCAAACCGCAAACACATTGCGCGCGCGCGCGTACGAGCTGGTGACGGTCGAGACTGATTTAACGGCAACGCAGGGGTGGAGGTCGCGGAGCGGTTCGCGTTCGCCGGCATCTCCGGGAACCTCATCACCTACCTGACCGGCCCGCTCGGGCAGCCGACGGCGGCGGCCGCCGCGGCCGTCAACGCGTGGTCAGGCGTGGCCATGCTGCTGCCGCTGCTCGGCGCCGCCCTGGCCGACTCCTGCATCGGCCGGTACCGCACCATCCTCTACGCCTCCCTCCTCTACATCCTGGTAGGCGAATTTCGCAGAGGGATAAAATCCCGTGTCTCCAAGAAACCAGTTGGATTTCTCCCTTGAACTTCTCCATGGTTTACAGGGGCTAGCCATGCTGACCATCTCGTCGTCGGCGCACGCCTCCGAGGGCACGCTACACGCGAGCCCGTCCGCGGCCCAGGTGGCCTTCTTCTACGTCTCGCTCTACCTCGTCGCCGTCGCCTACGGCGGGCAGAAGCCGTGCGTGCAGGCGTTCAGCGCCGAGCAGTTCGACGAGAACGACCCCGAGGAGCTCGCCTCGAGGGGCTCCTTCTTCAACTGGTTCTTCTTCGTCACGGACGGCAGCGTCACCGTCACCGTGCCGGCCCTGAACTACGTCCAGGACAGCGTGAGCTGGCAGCTCGGGTTCGGGATCCCGGGCGCCGCCATGGCGCTGGCTCTGGCCGTCTTCCTGCTCGGGACCAAGACCTACCGCTTCTATCCTCCGGCGAGGAACGGCGGCCTCCTTGCGCGGCTCGGCGAACCGCTTGTCGCCACGATTCGATCTTGGCATTCATCATTGCGGTCCTCCAAGTAATCAAACTCTTATTTTCTCTGCTTCGATTTATAAGTCCATTCTTCTGAAACTGAACCTTGAATGTTTGGTTCTTTGGCACGCAGATTATCCGACGATTCGCGGCCATTGCTCGATAGCTCCTCACAGTCACCCAAGGGGGGCACCGACAATGCAGGTTTCCCTCATGAAGCGGCATCGCTGCTCAGATTGTTCCCGATATGGTCGGCATGCCTGATCTACGCCGTCGTCTATGCACAGTGGCCTACTTTCTTCACCAAGCAGGCGAGCACACTCGACAGGAGAGTAGGCAGCCTGGTGGTGCCAGCCGCTGCCCTGCAAAACCTGAGCCATGTCGCGGTCATGATCTTCCTGCCGATCTACGACCGGATCCTCGTTCCGCTGGCTAGAAAGCACACGGGGAACCCTCATGGCATCACAATGCTGCAGAGGATCGGCGTCGGGTTGGCCATCTCGATCGTCACGATGATGGTCGCCGCGCTGGTGGAGATGAAGAGGCTCGGGATCGCGGCGGATCATGGCATCCTGGATGAGCCTGACGCTGTTGTTCCTATGAGCTTGCTGTGGGTGGTTCCCCAGTTCCTCCTCGCAGGGTTGACCAGCGTGTTTGCATATGTTGGCCTGCTGGAGTTCTTTTACGACCAGGTGCCGGACTCTCTCCGGAGCTTGGGCGTAGCTCTGTGCATGAGCATAAGTGGGGTTGGCTGCTTCATCAGCAGCTTCCTTGTGTACGCCATTGACAGGGTGACCAGCAGCAATGGGGGGAGCTGGTTCTCCAACAATCTCAACAGGTGCCATCTCGATTACTTCTTCTGGCTCCTGGCCGCGCTCAGCGCCTTGGGCCTCTCTGCTTACCTGCACTTTGCAAAGGCTTATGTCGAAAAGAAAAAGGATTATTCAGTTTTGGTACAATGATGTACAGAACGTTCAGTGTAATAATCATGACAAGTATCAGAGGAAGTGAAGTTTGCTACAACTACAGAAAAATTGGCAGAAATGATTTGTTGGCATGTATAGGGAGGCAGAATGTTAAAATTGCCTGCTTTTGATCTCTATGGTTACCCAGATGATGGCCAAACACATAAAGTAGTAGTGCACAACACGAGAGATATGGGCATACTACTCACAACTCCCGCAAAGCATAACAACAGCACAAGAACCATTTCACGGTGTTTAAGCACTAAAACAGAGGACGCAAGAGAATCGAACACATTAAGCTACGTGTCAATCGCGCCTCCTCAACCATGCCACGTTGGATCGCTAGAGACAAAGAGAGACAACTGGGAGCTGGGAGAAAAGAAAACGCCGAAATCCATGGCAGCCCTCGAACACTCATGAACCGTTTTTGCGCGGGAGAGGACAGCTGGCTAGCTCGTAGTAACAACATGACCAAGAGCCCTTCTAATTCGGATACCAAGGACAGCAGTGGCAGGTCGCGTCGCAACAAGCACAAGCGCTGCATTAACGGCGATAATACTGAGGATACGGCAGTCAATGCCGGATTCAGAGGCTCTAAACCTGGTCTGCGAAAAAAGCCATTTAAAAGAAATACTCCGAGCCCGTCAAATTTGGACCGAATACTCGATCGCTCGTGCCAGATACATGGCACCCCTAAAAAGCCAGCCAATTACACCAACAGGGATTGTTGAGTGTTCAAGCAGGCAGGCAAGTTAAATCCCGAAAACAATGACAAGGGGCTGCATAGCGATGACGAGGAGGAGCCCCGGCCGCCGAACAATAGAGGACAGAAGGGCTTCCCTCCGCAAGTGCGGACGGTGAACATGATATACGCAACACACATACCCAAAAGGGAGCAGAAGCGTGCACTAAGGGACGTATACGCGATGGAGCCAGTCGCCCCAAAGTTCAAACCGTGGTCTTCCTGCCCGATCACTTTTGATCGAAGGGACCACCCCACTAGCATCCGCCATGGCGGATTCGCCGCATTGGTTCTAGACCCAATTATCGACGGATTTCACCTCACTAGAGTCCTAATGGACGGCGGCAACAGCCAGAACCTGCTTTATCAGGATACAGTGCGCAAAATGGGCATAGACCCATCAAGGATTAAACCCACGAATACGACCTTCAAAGGCATCATACCGGGTGTAGAGGCCAACTGTGCAGCTCGCCACACTTGAAGTGGTCTTGGATCCCCGATAACTTCGGGCGAGGAGTTAATCTTTGACATAGTCCCGTTCCGCAGCGGCTATCATGCATTGCTCGGACGAACCGCATTTGCGAAGTTCAATGCGGTGCCGCACTATGCATATCTTAAGCTCAAGATGCCAGGTCCTCGAGGAGTCATTACGGTCAATGGAAACACCGAACGCTCTCTCCGGACGGAGGAGCATACGGCGGCCCTCGCGGCGGAAGTGCAAAGTAGCCTCTTAAGGCAATTCTCGAGTCCGGCTATTAAACGTCCGGACACCGTCAAGCGCGCCCGAAGTAACCTACAACAAGACCGTCTGGCACGTTCCGAGCACGCATAGCAATGCGGCCCAAGCCCCAGCCCTCGCGAAATCGCGAAACCAGTATTACGCGTACATAATTATGCTCTGGAAATACCATGGGCATAGGGAAGGCACGACCACGGCATGCCCTGAATGCGGCTCAACCACACCAGGGCTCCGATTGTGTCATTCTTTTTTCTCTTTCTTTTTACTTTCAGGACTCCGTTCTCACGAAGCCCGTCCGCATTAGAATCGCCAACACACGATGCAACAGCCAGGAAGCAGAAAGCTACGTCGAGTGTCCAGGTGGTCTCTATTACGAGCAATATATCTGTTTTACACAATATCCATGGCTTACCCCTGGAGGGAGACATGTTAAAAAGTCCCGTCACTTGCTTATCGCACTATTTGTATCGTTCTGCTCTTACAGCAGCCTATATATATATATATATATATATATATATATATATATATATATATGTGTGTGTGTGTGTGTGTGTGTGTGTGTGTGTGTGTGTGTGTGTGTGTGTGTGTGTTCATTTATGACATTGTGCAACCGTACACTTTAGTACGGGCAATACACTGGGGCTTAAGTACCCCATAACATGGTGTGATAAGTCCGAACACTTTCACAAGTCGCGGCACCCGAACTTATAGCATTATATGCATCGGCTCGAATCATGTCTTGGTTCAATAGTTGGGTTTGCCCGCTCCCATGTTTTGGTACCTTACGTTCCGTTATATCGGCTAAGGTAGCGCTGGGAGAACCACTGCGATTGTGCCCGGTTGAGCTGGGTTAAGCACCTCGGTGGAAAGCTAAAACTGACCGTCATGATAGGGCGAGAGCCGTTCGCTGTTCGAGAGGTTTTTCGAGTCCCTAAAGACTTATGCCGCTTAGAGCGAGGAGTCGGCATTGTCCGGCCTAGGCGTGGATAGCGCCCCGAACTCGGTCTTCCGAATACCAGGGGCTTCGCCGAAATTTAAAATTATAGAATTCTATGGCTAAGTGAGAGTGTTCAAGCATTATAGTCCGGTTTCCTTGTTTGTTGCGTTGAGCGCCTCCCTCGAAGGACCCAAGAATGGGAACAAGAGCGCTCAAGTTCATCCCGAACACCCCAGCACTCATGGCATGAGGGCTGAAGCCAACGACTCGCCATCTCTCAAATTTAATACACGGCCAAACAGAAGGTAATATTTTAAATTAAAAAGTGTTGCTTAGCGCATATGAACAAGTTTTCAGCGTACAGGATAACAAATGCGAGTCTACTAAAAAATTATATCTTTGGAGCATTCATCCGCTATAAGGCAGACACCCTTCAGGACGCCCTCATAATACATTTCAGGCTTGCGATGCTCCTTCTTCGGTGGTGGTCCGTCCTTCACAAGCTTCTCAGCATCCATCTTGCCCCAGTGCACCTTATCAAGGGCAAGGGCCCTACGGGCACCTTCGATGCAGACGGAGCGCTTGATGACTTCAACCCATGGACAGGCGTCCACCAGCCGCCTCAACAACCCAAAGTAGCTCCCACGCATGGCTTCCTTAGGCCATATCCGAACTATGAGGCCCCTCATAGCCTGTTTGGCCACCTTATGGAGCTCGACCAGCTGGTTCAACTGGTCGCTTAAGGGCACCGGGTGTCCGGCCTCAGCATACTGAGACCAGAACACCTTCTCCGTCGAGATTCCCTCCTCGGCTCGGTAGAATGCGGCAGCATCAGCCACACTGCGGGGCAGATATGCGAATGCTCCTGGAGAGCTCCGAATTCGGGTAAGTAACAGATAATTCACTTTCACATGCTTACTTTGCATATAGAATGCCTTACCCGCCGCTATCTTCTTCATCGCCTCAATCTCCTGGAGGGCTTTTTGAGCTTCGGCCTTAGCGGCCTTGGCGCCCTCAAGGGCCGTGGCGAGCTCGGACTCCCGAGTCTTTGAGTCACGCTCCAAACTCTCGTGTTTTTCCATGAGAGCCTGGAGCTCTTGCCGCACCTCCGCCACCAGCGCCTCCTGCTTTTCTCGCTCGGTGCGCTCCACAGCCGCATTGCTTTCGGCCCGGGACACACTTATGTTAGACTCCTGCACCAACCTCCGCAGTCAGTGCGGCAGAGGTCAGCAGCGCAGCCTGCATTCCCATATTGACACACTTATGTTAGACTCCTGCATATATCTTTTTAGATCCTCGCCGGCTTTTCTTTCCGAACACCAAACTGAGCATCAGGGGCTACTGTCATGCGGTAATATTTTCACATATCTTAAATACATACCTCAAAGCCTGTTAGAAGGCTGTCACAGGCTTCAGTCAGCCCGCTCTTGGAGGACTGAACCTTCTGGATCACCACACTCATAACAGTGCGGTGCTCCTCGTCGATGGAAGCGCCGTTAAGCGCCTCCATCAAATCATCCGATGCCTCCGGTTGGACGGAGGTCACCGGCGTCGCAGTCTTGCCCTTCTTACGAAGGGGTCGCCTGTCGGACTCCGGAACCACTGAAGGTTCCGGTACGGAGTCCGGCGCAGGGCCGGACTTGAAGCCCTTCGGGTTTTATCCCCTTTGAGCCCGGATTCCGGGAGGTCGCCTTGCGGCGCCTCCATAGCCACCTCCTCCTGGCTGGGCCCCTTTTGGGACTCCACCCCGGCGTCATCCGCGGCGGGAGGAGGCGAGGCGGTTGGAAGTGAGGTGCTATTCACCTCCGACGAATCTAGGGAGCCGCTCGACGAATCGTCGAGCCCATCCTTGGGCGGGCTGCATGGTTATATCCGGCGTTATAGGATGATGTGCGACAAATTAAACGCCATGAGTTATTCTGGTGTCCGGACACTTACGATTTCGCCAGGGGCTTGGTCCTTGGAGCCCGCCCCTCTTCGCCGCCGTCGGCATTGGCGGTGTAGTCCGGAGGAAGGGTCCTTCCCTTCTTGGACCCCTCGGCCTCCCCAGTTGGGGCGGCCTTCCTTTTCTTCTCTCCCCCCACTGGGGGAGAGGCCTCTTTTTCCTCCTCCTCGTCTTCGCGGGAGGAATCCGCCTCGGCGTCATCGGACGATGAGTCCGACAACACCTGGCGCTGGGAACTCCTTCGAGTTCCCGTGGCCTTCTTTTCCGGCACCACGTGAGGTGCCGGAACCAGCAACCCCTCAGCGGGCGTCCGGCTGGTCTTCGGCAAGGCCGGACGGTCGATCTGTCCGGGCGTCTTCACCATCTGTCAAAGGTGAGGGAGTTTTAGATCCCGCATAGAGTCAAATCTATGAAAAAAGAGTCCCGTAAAGGGTAAAATAACTTAACTCGCTGGCTTGATGCTGCGATCTGAATCCGCGATCTTCCGTCGCGGATGCGGGAGCTTTGGCGCCCTTGAACAGCACCTTCCAGGCATCTTCGTACGTAGTGTCGAAGAGCCGGCTCAAGGTTCGATGTTGTGCCGGATCAAACTCCCACAAATTGAAGGCCCTTGCTGTCATGGGAGAATCCGGCGGATGAGCATCACCTGGATTACGTTGACAAGCTTGAGATTCTTGTCCACCAGGTTTCAGACGCAGGTTTGGAGTCCGGCCAGCCCTTCCGAATTACCCCACGTCAGGCCCCTCTCTTTCCATGAGGTGAGCCGTGTGGGGAAGCCAGATCGGAATTCGGGGGCCACCGCCCATTGAGAGTCGCGCGGCTCGGTGATATAGAACCACCCCGATTGCCACCCCTTTATGGTCTCCACAAAGGAGCCCTCAAGCCATAGGACGTTGGCCATCCTGCCCACCATGGCGCCTCCGCACTCCGCTTGGCGGCCGCCCACTACCTTCGGCTTGACATTAAAGGTCTTCAGCCATAAGCCGAAGTGGGGCTGGATGCAGAGGAAGGCCTCGCACACGACGATAAACGCCGAGATGTTGAGGATGAAATTCGGGGCCAGATCGTGGAAATCTAGGCCGTAGTAGAACATGAGCCCCCGGACGAATGGGTGAAGTGGAAACCCTAGTCCGCGGAGGAAGTGGGGAGGAACACCACCCTCTCATGGGGCACAGGGGTGGGGATGAGCTGCCCTCGTTGGGGAGCCTATGCACGATGTCGCCGGACAAGTATCCGGCCTTCCACAACTTTTTGATGTGCCCCTCCGTGACGGAGGAGGCCATCCACTTGCCTCCCGCTCCGGACATAGTTGGAGAAGGTCGAGGTGGGATGTGCGGACTTGGGCGCTGGAGCTCGAGTGCACGGAAATGTATAGGCAAAGGAGGAAGAAGGCGTGTGTGAAAAAGTGGATCCTTATCCCCTTATATGGACGGACAAAGCTATGCGTCCCCACCGGCCTGATAAAACTCGCTTATCTCCCAAGCGCCGTAATCAATGGCGCGGTTGGGTTACCAACGCCCGTATTGATGAGAATCCCGGAATAAGGGGACACGATCTCTGCTTTGACAAGACGTGCCAAGGAAACCGCCTCGCTAAACACGCTGAGATGGGACAGTGAAAATGATTCGAATAAAGGCTTGGCCGTGGCGTGATGTCACGCAGGGAGTACGTCGCAGATTGAACTTGTGTAAATGTTATTCTCTCTACGGTGGTATGTGGAGCTTATTTTGCGAGCGGACACTATCCTTGTGTTCAAAATCTTCTATGAAGTATTCGAGAAGGAACCCGCCTTGCAATGCCAAGACAATATGCGTGCCGTACCCGTCGTCATTGAAGCCTGGTTCAGGGCTCTTGAGGAGTCTGGATTAGGGGTGTCCGGATAGCCGGACTATGACCTTTGGCCGGACTCCTGGACTATGAAGATACAAGATTGAAGACTTCGTACCGTGTCTGGATGGGACTTTCCTTGGCGTGGAAGGCAAGCTTGGCGATACGGATATGTAGATTTCCTACCATTGTAACCGACTCTGTGTAACCCTAACGCTATTCGGTGCCTATATAAACCGGAGGGTTTTAGTCCGTAGGACGAACAACAATCATACCATAGGCTAGCTTCTAGTGTTTAGCCTCTCTGATCTCGTGGTAGATCTACTCTTGTACTACCCATATCATCAATATTAATCAAGCAGGAGTAGGGTTTTACCTCCATCGAGAGGGCCCGAACTTGGGTAAAAACATCGTGTCCCTTGTCTCCTGTTACCATCCGCCTAGACGCACAGTTCGGGACCCCCTACCCGAGATCCGCCGGTTTTGACACCGACACCCTCTAGTCGCAATAAAAAATTCCTTTTGTCCATACAAATTGTAAAAGCGTATTATGACATGAGAAGAAAGCGTATTGCGACGGTGAACCCGGAGACTCAATTCGTGCTTTATTATTAGGGAGAGATTTCAGTGTATTTAGTATTTGTTTTCCCATCCATACC
This sequence comes from Aegilops longissima, assembly GCA_021605205.1. Lineage (NCBI taxonomy): Eukaryota > Viridiplantae > Streptophyta > Magnoliopsida > Poales > Poaceae > Aegilops > Aegilops longissima. Next base: position 627,536,997 of record CM038678.1, read on the forward strand.
GCACCTACTTTGGATTTATGAAAGATTATGTAATATAAGAGCATCTACAGTCGGGCGCCTTAAACCCGTCTTATAAGCTTGGGCGGGCTGCTTGGTCATTGACCGGTCACGATTTTTCTAAACGGGCCTCAAACGCCTGAGCTGACTGGCACCCCTCGTATCCAGCCCAAATATGGGGCGCCCGGGCACGCTCGCCACGTCGGATTGACGGCGGGGAAATGCCGGGAAACCCGCGGTCCGAAACTCGTCTCCTCTGTCGGACCGGCGTCGCCGCGTGGCGCCGCTCCGGCGGGCCGCGTAGTGTTGGGGAACGTAGTAATTTCAAAAATTTTCCTACGCACACGCAAGATCTTGGTGATGGCATAGCAACGAGAGGGGAGAGTGTGTCCACGTACCCTCGTAGACCGAAAGCGGAAGCGTTATAACAACGCGGTTGATGTAGTCGTACGTCTTCACGATCCGACCGATCCAAGTACCGAACGCACGGCACCTCCGAGTTCAGCACACGTTCAGCTCGATGACGATCCCGGACTCCGATCCAGCAGGTGTCGGGGATGAGTTCCACAAGACGACGGCGTGGTGACGATGATGATGCTCCACCGCGCAGGCTTCGCCTAAGCTCCGCGACGATATGACCGGTGGAATATGGTGGAGGGGGCACCGCACACGGCTAAGGAACGATCCGTAGATTAACTTGTGTGTCATGGGGTGCCCCTGCCCCAGATATAAAGGAGCAAGGGGTGCGGCCAGCCCTAGGAGGAGGCGCGGAGGAGTCCTACTCCCACCGGTAGGACTCCCCCCTTCCTAGTTGGATTAGGACTTGGGGGAGGGAAGAGGAAGGGGCGCCCCCTCTCCTGTCCTATTCGGACTAGGGGAGGGGCGCGGCCTGCCCTGGCCGCCCTCCTCTTCTCCCTCATGGCCCACTAAGGCCCATTAACCCTCGGGAGGGTTCCGTAACCCCGGTGTTCGGTAAAATCGATTTCACCTGAACTATTCCGAAGTCCAAACATAGGCTTCCAATATATCAATCTTTATGTCTCGACCATTTCAAGACTCCTCGTCATGTCCATGATCACATCCGGGACTCCGAACAAACTTCAGTACATCAATACTCATAAAATTGTCATCGTAACGTTAAGCGTGCGGACCCTACGGGTTCGAGAACTATATAGACATGACCTAGAACTATTCTCGGTCAATAACCAATAGTGGAACCTGGATGTTCATATTGGTTCCTACAATTTTCTACGAAGATCTTTATCGGTCAAACCGCATAACAACATACGTTGTTCCTTTGTCATCGGTATGTTACTTGCCCGAGATTCGATCGTCGGTATCCAATACCTAGTTCAATCTAGTTACGCAAGTCTCTTTACTCGCTCTGTAATACATCATTTCATAACTAACTCATTAGTTACAATGCTTGCAAGGCTTAGGTGATGAGTATTACCGAGAAGGCCCAGAGATACCTCTCCGATAATCGGAGTGACAAAACCTAATCTCGAATTATGCCAACTCAACATATACTTTTGGAGACACCAGAGAGTACCTTTATAATCACCCAGTTACGTTGTGACGTTTGGTAGCACACAAAGTGTTCCTCCGGTAAACGGGAGTTGCATAATCTCATAGTTGCAGGAACTTTGTATAAGTCATGAAGAAAGCAATAGCAACATACTAAACGGTCAAGTGCTAAGCTAACGGAATGGGTCAAGTCAATCACATCATTCTCCTAATGATGTGATCCCGTTAATCAAATGACAACTCATGTCTATGGTTAGGAAACATAACCATCTTAGATTAACGAGCTAGTCAAGTAGAGGCATACTAGTGACATTCTGTTTGTTTATGTATTCACACATGTATTATGTTTTCGGTTAATACAATTCTAGCATGAATAATAAACATTTATCATGATATAAGGAAATAAATAATAACTTTATTATTGCCTCTAGGGCATATTTCCTTCACGTAGTGCCTAGCCCGACTACTTAAGTCGACTGGCGGCACTGAAATCCTACCATCCATATTTTCCTCCGCCTGTCCGCCGCCGCCGCCACTTTCCACTCCCCCCGCCCGCCTAGTAGCCACGCCCCCATGTCGCCGGGTCAGGCCACTTCTAACGCCGGAGCGCCGGCTCGAGCTCCTTGAACAGATCCAGGCAAGGCGTGAAGCCCGGATCGCCGCGGGGCTACCTCCGGATGCAATGGATCCGGAGAAGAAGTTGGAGGAGGAGGAGGATGCGGGGACGCCGGCGACGCTAATCTGCAGGCGGAGCGATGAGGCCATCCTCGATTCCCTCACACGAAGTCGGCTGGGGGCCGAACCTCGTCGCCCGGCAGGAGATGGAGGCCGCAGAGGAGGCGGAGATGCTCGCCTACATGAGGTCGAGCGGGAGGAGGATGAGCCGGAGCCCTACTACCCGCCCGTCCAGCCGGCGCCCGGCGCCGTCGTCGTGGACATCTCTGACGATGAAGATTAGCTAGGGTAGTACGTAGGATTTCTTTTGCATGCTTTGTATGGATGTAGGGGTCGAAATATGAGAGACTTCGATGCAGAGTGGCTAATTTGACGCGTGACCGGTCACTGTCCGCTGATGCGCCCGGTCGTCTCCGTGGGTGTTTAAGGGGCCAGATTTGTAAAGTTCAGTTGTAGATGCTCTAATACGGTATGAGTATTATCTGTCCGGAATCCGATGTCACCCTTCAGTTTTATAGCATTCTGTTTGGTAACCCGTCAAGCGTCCTGTCCGTGGTTCAGATTCCCGGGGGGTGAATATTGTATCTGGACTTTGCAAAAGCACACACAACACTAGAACAAAGTCGTGCAACCACAAGCCCGGAAACATATACAATCTCGAGAGATTCGGCAGGGGGCAAAACAATAAGGAAGAAATGAGCAGTTGGCACATCGCACTGTCGAAAAGTGAAACACATACAAAAACCACAGCCATCTCTCTCCAGCCTTCGTCACTCTCAACCAAAAATTTGTTATTACATCAACCAGGACACTTTTACTATTTCTAACAGCTCCACCACATGTCCATGGCAATATGGCAGCATCGGGGAGCATCTCAATTGTCTTGTTGACCTCTGTACGTACTATATGCAGTCTAGCTGCAGCATGTGCAAAGTCCCTTAAAAATTGAAGTTCTGGTAGTTGTTCTATGTATGGAATTATACGTGTGTACTCTTTGCCAAAAGTAATGGACGTGCAACTGCGCACCCATGTCCTCGTGTAGCTCTGCCCATTTCTAGTTGCCCTCGGAGCCAGATTCCAAACGAGAGAAAGAGACAGAGCAGAGCAGAGCAGACCGAGGATGGCATTGGCAGGAGCGGAGGTGGTGGCCGCCGTGGACCACCTCGGCCGCCCGGTCTCGCGGCGCTCCTCCGGCCGGTGGCCGGCCGCGCTCTTCGTCGTCGGTAAGCCACGGAGCAAGCTGTAGTCTCCTCCTCGGTTGCAGAGAGGTTTTGCGCGCGCCGGCCTATACGCGTTCGTGACGGTCGGAATTGAACGCAGGGGTGGAGGTCGCGGAGCGGTTCGCGTTCGCCGGCATCTCCAGCAACCTCATCACCTACCTGACAGGCCCGCTCGGGCAGTCGACGGCGTCGGCCGTCAACGTGTGGGCAGGCGTGGCCATGCTGCTGCCTCTGCTCGGCGCCGCCGTGGCCGACTCCTGGCTCGGCCGGTACCGCACCATCGTCTACGCCTCCGGCCTCTACATCCTGGTACGTACGTGCAGCCGCGCCGGCACTAGCTTCTTCCTACCGAGCAATTTCGCAAGAATTTGCTTCCCCGGTCCTGCTATAGAAGACGGTTCATTGATTTATTTTTCTGACTGTTTGCAGGACTGGCCATGCTCACCGTGTCGTCGGCGCCACCAGCGGCATGCGCGGGCACGCCGGACTCAGCCGAGTGCTCGGCAGGCCCATCCACCGTTCAAGTGGCCTTCTTCTACGTCTCCCTCTATCTCGTCGCAATCGCCTACGGCGGCCAGAAGCCGTGCGTCCAGGCGTTCAGCGCGGACCAGTTCGACGAGAATGACCCCGAGGAGCTCGCCTACAGGGGCTCCTTCTTCAACTGGTGGTGCTTCGCCACGAGCGGCGGCAACACCATCACCCTTTCGGCCCTGAACTACGTCCAGGAGAGTGTAAGCTGGCAGTTCGGGTTCGGGATCCCGTGCGCCGCCATGGCGCTCGCTCTCTCCGTCTTCTTGCTCGAAACCAGCACGTACCGCTTCTATCCACCGGAGAGGAACGGCGGCCTGCTCGCGCAGCTCGGTGAACCGCTCGTCGCGAGGGCTAAATCCTGGCACTCGTCGCGGTCATGATCTTCCTGCCGATCTACGACCGGATCCTCGTCCCGCTCGCTAAAACACACACAGGGAACCCTCGTGGCATCACCGTCCTGCAGAGGATCGGCGTCGGGCTGGCGATCTCGATCGCCGCCATGATCGTCGCCGCCCTCGTGGAGACGAAGCGGCTCAGGATCGCGGCCGACCATGGCCTGCTGGATGAGCCTCAAGTTCCCATCCCCATGAGCTTACTCTGGGTGGTTCCCCAGTTCCTCCTGGCCGGGCTGTCCGGCGTGTTCGCGTTCGTCGGCCTGCAGGAGTTCTTCTACCACCAGGTGCCGGGTTCCCTCCGCAGCTTGGGGATAGCTCTGTGCATGAGCATAGCTGGCGTTGGCTGCTTCATCAGTAGCTTCCTCGTGTACGCCATTGACAGGGTGACCAGCAGCGCCGGGGAGCTGGTTCTCCAACAATCTCAACAGGGGCACCTCGATTACTTCTTCTGGCTCCTGGCCGCGCTCAGTGCCTTGGGCTTCTCTGCTTACCTGCACTTTGCACGGGTTTATGTCGGCAAGAAAAGGAACAATTCAGCTTCAGTACAGTGATGCGACGACATCTACAGAGCGTTCAGCGCAATTTTCATGGACAATCATGACAGGTAGGAAAGGAAGCTTGTCACGGGAAATTGGCAAACCCGTGACCACAGAACAGCTCCGCATTTACAATGGTTTTCGAAAGAAATGGCCACACTGACTCGACGTAAATATGTGGAAAATATGTGAACATGTGCCAGTACGAAGTTCATGTTAGTGTCGAAAGCGTGCCTGATAAATTTTTCATGCGAACCCAGTTATGCATCGGGCACCGATAGGCGCCGCGCACCGCGCAAATTTGGGCCGGTCAGCGCGTAGCCGTCCGATTCAGCGTATATACAGCCGTTAGATCGAACCTTTCATGCTCTCTTCGCCCGTGCTTGCCAGCCACACCGAGCTGCTCGCGGCGCACCTGACTCGCCGCCGCCGCCCCGCTCGCGCCTGACTTGTCGGCCGCCCGTGCCGCCCTTTTCGCGCCCGTGCTCACCGGTCAACCAGGCGCCGCCCGTGCTTCGCCAGCCACCACCACCGCCGCTAATCGCCGTCAAGCCTGCAGGTCCACGGTGAAAAAGGATGTAGCCAAAATCCTCGACGGCGAGAAAAGTGTTGGGGAACGTAGTAATTTCAAAAATTTCCTACGCACACGCAAGATCATGGTGATGGCATAGCAACGAGAGGGAGAGTGTATGTCCACGCACCCTCGTGAGACCGTGGCGAAGCGTTATAACAACGCTGATGTGATGTAGTCGACGTCTTCACGATCCGACCGATCCAAGTACCGAACGTCACGGCACCTCCGAGTTCACACACGCTCACTCGATGACGATCCCCGGCTCCGATCCAAAGAAAGCGTCGGGATGAGTTCTGTCAAGACGACGGCGTGGACGATGATGATGCTCTACATCATGCAGGCTTCGCCTAAGCTCCGACGATATGACCGAGGTGGAATATGGTGGAGGGGGCACCGCACGGCTAAGGAACGATCCGTAGATCAACTTGTGTGTTGTGGGGTGCCCCCGCCTCAGATATAAAGGAGCAAGGGGTGCGGCCAGCCCCTAGGAGGAGGCGCGGAGGAGTCCTACTCCCACCGAGTAGGACTCCCCCTTCCTAGTTGGATTAGGACTTGGGGGAGGGAAAGAGAGGCGCCCCTTCCTTGTCCTATTCGGACTAGGGGAGGGGGCGCGCCTGCCCCGGCCGCCCTCCTCTTCTCCCTCATGGCCCACTAAGGCCCATTAACCCCCGGGAGGGTTCCGGTAACCCCCCGGTGTTCCGGTAAAATCCCGATTTCACCCGGAACTATTCCGAAGTCCAAACATAGGCTTCCAATATATCAATCTTTATGTCTCGACCATTTCGAGACTCCTCGTCATGTCCGTGATCACATCCGGGACTCCGAACAAACTTCGGTACATCAAAACTTATAAACTCATAATAAACTGTCATCGTAACGTTAAGCGTGCGGACCCTACGGGTTCGAGAACTATGTAGACATGACCTAGAACTATTCTCGGTCAATAACCAATAGCGGAACCTGGATGCCCATATTGGTTCCTACATATTCTTCAAGATCTTTATCGGTCAAACCGCATAACGACATCGTTGTTCCCTTTGTCATCGGTATGTTACTTACCCGAGATCCGATCGTCGGTATCCAATACCTAGTTCAATCTCGTTACCGGCAAGTCTCTTTACTCGTTCCGTAATACATCATCTCACAACTAACTTATTAGTTGTAGTGCTTGCAAGGCTTATGTGATGTGTATTTCGAGAAGGCCTAGAGATACCTCTCCGACAATCGGAGTGACAAAACCTAATCTCGAAATCGCCAACCCAACATGTACCTTTGGAGACACCTGTAGTACTCCTTTATAATCACCCGATTCGTTGTGACGTTTGGTAGCACCAAAGTGTTCCTCCGTAAACGGGAGTTGTATAATCTCATAGTTACGGAACATGTATAGGTCATGAAGAAAGCAATAGCAATATACTAAGCGATCAAGTGCTAAGCTAACGGAATGGGTCATGTCAATCACATCATTCTCCTAATGATGTGATCCCATTAATCAAATAACAACACATGTCTATGGTTAGGAAACATAACCATCTTTGATTAATGAGCTAGTCAAGTAGAGGCATACTAGTGACTGTATGTTTGTCTATGTATTCACACATGTATTATGTTTCCGGTTAATACAATTCTAGCATGAATAATAAACATTTATCATGATATGAGGAAATAAATAATAACTTTTTTATTCCCTCTAGGGCATATTTCCTTGAGTCTCCCACTTGCACTAGAGTCAATAATCTAGATTACACAAATGATTCTAACACCCATGGAGTCTTGGTGCTGATCATGTTTTGCTCGTGGAAGAGGCTTAGTCAACGGGTCTGCAATATTCAGATCCGTATGTATCTTGCAAATCTCTATGTCTCCCACTTGGACTTGGTCCCGAATGGAATTGAAGCGTCTCTTGATATGCTTGGTCCTCTTGTGAAATCTGGATTCCTTTGCCAAGGCAATTGCACCAAGATTGTCACGAAAGATCTTCATTAGTCCCGATGCACTAGGTATGACACCTAGATCGGAAATGAACTCTTTCATCCAGACTCCTTCATTTGCTGCTTCCGAAGCAGCTATGTACTCCGCTTCACATGTAGATCCTGCCGCGACGCTTTGTTTAGAACTGCACCAACTGACAGCTCCACCGTTTAATAAAAACACGTATCCGGTTTGCGATTTAGAATCGTCCAGATCAGTGTCAAAGCTTGCATCGACGTAACCATTTACGACTAGCTCTTTGTCACCTCCATATCGAGAAACATATCCTTAGTCCTTTTCGTATATTTCAGATGTTCTTGACCGCTGTCCATGATCCACTCTGGATTACTTTGGTACCTTCCTGCCAAGCTTATTGCTAAACATATGTCAGGTCTGCTACAAGATTGCATACATGATAGAGCCTATGGCTGAAGCATAGGGAACATCTTTCATTTTCTCTCTATCTTCTGCTGTGTGGTCGGGCATTGAGTCTGACTCAATTTCACACCTTGTAACACAGGCAAAAATCCTTTCTTTGCCTGATCCATTTTGAACTTTTTCAAAACTTTGTCAAGGTATGTGCTTTGTGAAAGTCCAATTAAGCGTCTTGATCTATCTCTATAGATCTTGATGCCCAATATGTAAGCAGCTTCACCGAGGTCTTTCATTGAAAAACTTTTATTCAAGTATCCTTTTATGCTATCCAGAAATTCTATATCATTTCCAATCAATAATATGTCATCCACATATAATATCGAAATGCTCTGAGCTCCCACTCACTTTCTTGTAAATACAGGCTTCTCCAAAAGTCATGTAAAACCATATGCTTTGATCACACTATCAAAGCGTTTATTCCAACTCCGAGAGGCTTGCACTGACCATAAATTGATCGCTGGAGCTTGCACACTTTGTTAGCACCTTTTGGATCAACAAAACCTTCTCGTTGCATCATATACAACTCTTCTTTAGAAATCCATTCAAGAATGCAGTTTTACATCCATTTGCCAAATTTCATAATCATAAAATGCAGCAATTGCTAACATGATTCGACAGACTTAAGCATCGCTACGGGTGAGAAAGTCTCATCGTAGTCAACCCCTTGAACTTGTCGAAAACCTTTCGCAACAAGTCGAGCTTTATAGACGCTTACATTACCATCAGCGTCGGTCTTCTTCTTAAAGATCCATTTATTCTCAATGGCTTGCCGATCATCGGGCAAGTCAACCAAAGTCCATACTTTGTTCTCATACATGGATCCCATCTCAGATTTCATGGCTTCCAGCCATTTTGCGAATCTGGGCTTACCATCACTTCTTCATAGTTTGTAGGTTCGCCATGGTCAAGTAACATGACTTCCGAATAGGATTACCGTACCACTCAGTGCGGATCTTACTCTGGTTGACCTCTGAAGTTCAAGAGAAACTTGATCTGAAGTTTCATGATCAATATCATTAGTTTCCTCACTAATTGATGTAGTTGTCACAGAACCGTTTCTTGTGATGAACTACTTTCCAATAAGGGAGCAGATCTGATTATCTCATCAAGTTCTACTTTCCTCCCACTCACTTCTTTCGAGAGAAACTCTTTTCTAGAAAGGATCCGATTTTAGCAACGAAAATCTTGCCTTCAGATCTGTGATAGAAGGTGTACCCAACAGTCTCCTTTGGGTATCCTATGAAGACACATTTCTCCGATTTGGGTTCGAGCTTATCTGGTTGAAGTTTCTTCACATAAGCATCGCAGCCCCAAACTTTAAGAAACGACAACTTTGGTTTCTTGCCAAACCACAGTTCATGAGGTGTCATCTCAACGGATTTTGATGGTGCCCTATTTAACGTGAATGCGGCCGTCTCTAAAGCATAACCCCAAAACGATAGCGGTAAATCAGTAAGAGACATCATAGATCGCACCATATCTAGTAAAGTACGATTACGACGTTCGGACACACCATTTCGTTGTGGTGTTCGGTGGCGTGAGTTCTGCTAAACTATTCGCATTGTTTCAAATGTAAACCAAACTCGTAACTCAAATATTCTCCTCCACGATCAGATCGTAGAAATTTTATTTTCTTGTTACGATGATTTTCCACTTCATTCTGAAATTCTTTGAACTTTTCAAATGTTTCAGATTTGTGTTTCATTAAGTAGATATACCCATATCTGCTCAAATCATCTGTGAAGGTGAGAAAATAACGATACCGCCAAGTGCCTCAACATTCATTGGACCACAAACATCGGTATGTATGATTTCCAACAAATCAGTTGCTCGCTCCATAGTTCCGGAGAACGGCGTTTTAGTCATCTTGCCCATGAGGCACGGTTCGTAAGTACCAAGTGATTCATAATCAAGTGATTCCAAAAGCCCATCAAGATGGAGTTTCTTCATGCGTTTTATTCGATATGACCCAAACGGCGATTGCCACAAATAAGTTGCATTATCATTATCAACTCTGCATCTTTTGGTTTCAACACTACGAATATGTGTATTACTACTATCGAGATTCAATAAAATAGACCACTCTTCAAGGGTGCATGACCATAAAAGATATTATTCATATAAATAGAACAACCATTATTCTCGGATTTAAATGAATAACCGTCTGCATCAAACAAGATCCAGATATAATGTTCATGCTTAACGCGGCACCAAATAACAATTATTTAGGTATAAAACTAGTCCCGATGGTAGATGTAGAGGTAGCGTGCCGACCGCGATCACATCGACTTTGGAACCATTTCCCACGCGCATCGTCACCTCGTCCTTAGCCAATCTTCGCTAATCCGTAGTTCCTATTTCGAGTTGCAAATATTAGCAATGTAACCAGATCACATACCGGTACTCTGCGAGTGTTAGTAAGGTACACATCAATAACATGTATATCACATATACCTTTGTTCACCTTGCCATCCTTCTTATCCGCCAAATACTTGGGGCAGTTCCGCTTCTAGTGTCCATCTGCTTGTAGTAGAAGCACTCAGTTTGTGCTTAGGTCAGACTTGGGTTTCTTCTCTTGAGCAGCAACTTGTTTGCTGTTCTTCTTGAAGTTCCTTCTTCTTCCCTTTGCCCTTTTTCTTGAAACTGGTGGTCTTGTTAACCATCAACACTTGATGCTCCTTTTGATTTCTACCTCCATGCTTTTAGCATTGCGAAGAGCTCGGGAATAGACTTGTCCATCCCTTGCATATTATAGTTAAAATTGCCTGCTTTTGATCTCTATGGTTACCCAGATGATGGCCAAACACATAAAGTAGTAGTGCACAACACGAGAGATATGGGCATACTACTCACAACTCCCGCAAAGCATAACAACAGCACAAGAACCATTTCACGGTGTTTAAGCACTAAAACAGAGGACGCAAGAGAATCGAACACATTAAGCTACGTGTCAATCGCGCCTCCTCAACCATGCCACGTTGGATCGCTAGAGACAAAGAGAGACAACCGGGAGCTGGGAAAAGAAAAGCGCTGAAATCCATGGCAGCCCTCACAACACTCATGAACCGTTTTTATGCTGGAGAGGACAGCTGGCTAGCTCGTAGTAACAACATGACCAAGAGCCCTTCTAATTGGATACCAAGGACAGCGGTGGCAGGTCGCGTCGCAACAAGCACAAGCGCTGCATTAACGGCGATAATACTGAGGATACGGCAGTCAATGCCGGATTCAGAGGCTCTAAACCTGGTCTGCGAAAAAAGCCATTTAAAAGAAATACTCCGAGCCCGTCAAATTTGGACCGAATACTCGATCGCTCGTGCCAGATACATGGCACCCCTAAAAAGCCAGCCAATCACACCAACAGGGATTGTTGAGTGTTCAAGCAGGCAGGCAAGTTAAATCCCGAAAACAATGACAAGGGGCTGCATAGCGATGACGAGGAGGAGCCCCGGCCGCCGAACAATAGAGGACAGAAGGGCTTCCCTCCGCAAGTGCGGACGGTGAACATGATATACGCAACCCACATACCCAAAAGGGAGCAGAAGCGTGCACTAAGGGACGTATACGCGATCGAGCCAGTCGCCCCAAAGTTCAAACCGTGGTCTTCCTGCCCGATCACTTTTGATCGAAGGGACCACCCCACTAGCATCCGCCATGGCGGATTCGCCGCATTGGTTCTAGACCCAATCATCGACGGATTTCACCTCACTAGAGTCCTAATGGACGACGACAATAGCCTGAACCTGCTTTATCAGGATACAGTGCGCAAAATGGGCATAGACCCATCAAGGATTAAACCCACGAAGACGACCTTCAAAGGCATCATACGGGTGTAGAGGCCAATATGCAAGCTCGATTACACTTGAAGTGGTCTTTGGATCCCCGATAACTTCCGGAGCGAGGAGTTAATCTTTGACATAGTCCCGTTCCGCAGCGGCTATCATGCACTGCTCGGACGAACCGCATTTGCGAATTTCAATGTGGTGCCGCACTATGCATATCTTAAGCTCAAGATGCCAGGTCCTCGAGGAGTCATTACGGTCAATGGAAACACCGAACGCTCTCTCCGGACGGAGGAGCATACGGCGGCCCTCGCGGCGGAAGTGCAAAGTAGCCTCTTAAGGCAATTCTCGAGTCCGGCTATTAAACGTCCGGACACCGTCAAGCGCGCCCGGAGTAACCTACAACAAGACCGTCTGGCACGTTCCGAGCACGCATAGCAATGCGGCCCAAGCCCCAGCCCTCGCGAAATCGCGAAACCAGTATTACGCGTACATAATTACGCTCTGGAAATACCATGGGCATAGGGGAAGGGGCACGACCACGGCATGCCCAGAATGCGGCTCAACCACACCAGGGGCTCCCGATTGTGTCATTTCTTTTTTCTCTTTCTTTTTACTTTCAGGACTCCGTTCTCACGAAACCCGGTCCGGCATTAGAATCGCCGAACACACGATGCAACAGCCAGGGAAGCAGAAAGCTACGTCGAGTGTCCAGGTGGTCTCTATTACGAGCAATATATCTGTTTTACACAACATCCGCTGCTTACCCCGGAGGGAGACATGTTAAAAGTCCGTCCCTTGCTTATCGCACTATTTGTATCGTTCGCTCTTACAGCAGCCCTTTTGAATAAACAATATATAGCTTCGCCTATTATTGATTTCCCTTATATATATATATATATATATGTGTGTGTGTGTGTGTGTGTGTGTGTGTGTGTGTGTGTGTGTGTGTGTGTGTGTGTACATTTATGACATTGTGCAACCGTACACTTTAGTGCGGGCAATACACTGGGGCTTAAGTACCCCATAACATGGTGTGATAAGTCCAACACTTTCACAAGTCGGGCACCCGAACTTATAGCATTATATGCATCGGCTCGAATCATGTCTTGGGTCAATAGTTGGGTTTGCGGCTCCCATGTTTTGGTACCTTACGTTTAGTTATATCGGCTAAGGTAGCGCTGGGAGAACCACTGCGATTGTGCCCGGTTGAGCTGGGTTAAGCACCTCGGAGAAAGCTAAAACTGACCGTCATGATAGGGCGAGAGCCGTTAAGCTGTTCGAGAGGTTTTCGAGTCCCTAAAGACTTATGCCGCTTAGAGCGAGGAGTCGGCATTGTCCGGCCTAGGCGTGGATAGCGCCCGAACTCGGTCTTCGAATACCAGGGCTTCACCAAATTTAAAATTATAGAATTCTATGGCTAAGTGAGAGTGTTCAAGCATTATAGTCCGGTTTCCTTGTTTGTTGCGTTGGCGCCTCCTCGAAGGACCCAAGAATGGGAACAAGAGCGCTCAAGTTCATCCCGAACACCCCAGCACTCGTGGCATGAGGGCTGAAGCCAACGACTCTCCATCTCTCAAATTTAATACACGGCCAAACAGAAGGTAATATTTTAAATTAAAAAGTGTTGCTTAGCGCATATGAACAAGTTTTCAGCGTACATGATAACAAATGCGAGTCTACTAAAAAATTATATCTTTGGAGCATTCATCCGCTATAAGGCAGACACCCTTCAGGACGCCCTCATAATACATTTCAGGCTTGCGATGCTCCTTCTTCAGTGGTGGTTCGTCCTTCACAAGCTTCTCAGCATCCATCTTGCCCCAGTGCACCTTAGCAAGGGCAAGGGCCCTACGGGCACCTTCGATGCAGACAGAGCGCTTGATGACTTCAACCCATGGACAGGCGTCCACCAGCCGCCTCAACAGCCCAAAGTAGCTCCCACGCATGGCTTCCTTAGGCCATAGCCGAACTATGAGGCCCCTCATAGCCTGTTTGGCCACCTTATGGAGCTCGACCAGCTGGTTCAACTGGTCGCTTAAGGGCACCGGGTGTCCGGCCTCAGCATACTGAGACCAGAACACCTTCTCCGTCGAGCTTCCTCCTCGGCTCGGTAGAATGCAGCAGAGATCAGCCACATCACAGGGCAGATCTGCGAATGCTCCTGGAGAGCTCCGAATTCGGGTAAGTAACAGATAATTCACTTTCACATGCTTGCTTTGCATATAGAATGCCTTACCCGTCGCTATCTTCTTCATCGCCTCAATCTCCTGGAGGGCTTTTTGAGCTTCGGCCTTAGCGGCCTTGGTGCCCTCAAGGGCCGTGGCGAGCTCGGACTCCCGAGTCATTGAGTCACGCTCCAAACTCTCGTGTTTTTCCACGAGAGCCTGGAGCTCTTGCCGCACCTCCGCCACCAGCGCCTCCTGCTTTTCTCGCTCGATGCGCTCCACAGCCGCATTGCTTTCGGCCGGGACACCGCCTCCTTGAGGTCGCCACCTGCTCGTGGGGCCCTGCAATATTCATGTTATTCTGTCATTTTTGCAAACACATCTTTTAAATACTCCCATAAGGTATTACTTACCTTCCTTGTCCTTGAGCTGCTTTTTGGCAAGTCCAAGCTCGTTCTCGGACTGCTCGAGGCTCGCTTCAATGCACCAACCTCCATGCGGTCTGGCGAGGTCAGGTCAGCAGCCTGCATTCCCATATTGACACACTTATGTTAGACTCCTGCATATATCTTTTTAGATCCTCAGTTCGGCTTTTTCTTTCCGAACACCAAACTGAGCATCAGGGGCTACTGTCATGCGGTAATATTTTCACATATCTTAAATACATACCTCAAAGCCTGTTAGAAGGCTGTCACAGGCTTCAGTCAGCCCGCTCTTGGCGGATCGAACCTTTCCGGATCACCACACTCATAACAAGGCGGTGCTCCTCGTCGATGGAAGCGCCGTTAAGCGCCTCCATCAAATCATCCGTGCCTCGGTTGGGCGGAGGTCACCGGCGTCGCAGTCTTGCCCTTCTTACGAAGGGTCGCTTTGTCGGACTCGGAACCACCGGGTTCGACGCGAGTCCGCGCGAGGCTGACTTGAAGCCCTTCGGGTTTTATCCCTTGAGCCCGGATTCGGGAGGTCGCCTTCTTGGCGCCTCCATAGCCACCTCCTCCTGGCTGGGCCCCTTTTGGGACTCCACCCCGGCGTCATCCGCGGCGGGAGGAGACGAGGCAGTTGGAAGTGAGGTGCTATTCACCTCCGACGAATCTAGGGAGCCGCTCGACGAATCGTCGAGCCCATCCTTGGGCGGGCTGCATGGTTATATCCGGCGTTATAGGATGATGTGCGACAAATTAAACGCCATGAGTTATTCTGGTGTCCGGACACTTACGATTTCGCCAGGGGCTTGGTCCTTGGAGCCCGCCCCTCTTCGCCACCGTCGGCATTGGCGGTGTAGTCCGGAGGAAGGGTCCTTCCCTTCTTGGACCCCTCGGCCTCCCCAGTTGGGGCGGCCTTCCTTTTCTTCTCTCCCCCCACTGGGGGAGAGGCCTCTTTTTCCTCCTCCTCGTCTTCGCGGGAGGAATCCGCCTCGGCATCATCGGACGATGAGTCCGACAGCACCTGGCGCCGGGAACTCCTTCGAGTTCCCGTGGCCTTCTTTTCCGGCACCACGTGAGGTGCCGGAACCAGGAGCCCCGTCAAGCGGGCGTCCGCTGGGTCTTCTGGCAAGGGAGCCGGACTGTAACATCCCAAAATTCTAAATTTTGGAATGTTATAATAAATAGATAGATTTGTTTGTTTGTTTGAATTGTTGTGTGATTGATTGAGTGAAATTTGAAACTTTTTGAAAGTTAAATGAGAGGGAATAAAAGGACTTTCCCAAACTTTCATTTTTGCTTTTATGCTTTTCGTGAATTCAAATACTCTTCATCACAAAACCCTGGAGAGAAGATGACATGACTTCTTCCATTTATTTAAATGACAAGGGGTGTTAAAAATATTTGAATTTCATTTGGAAAATATTTCCAATTCTGAAACTTTATGCACCTCAATGATTTTCACGAGCGAAGATAAAATGACTTCTTCAAAACATATGAAATATGAGTAGGGAGTTTCAAAGAAATAAATTCAAAGTTCTTTTGAATTTATTTTCAATTTGGAGTTATTTGAGTTTTATTCAAATTATTTTTCTCCAAAATAAAATACATGGAAAATAGGGTAACATGATTCCCTACAACAGAAAATTGGAGAGGAATAAATTTGAATTCATTTTGGTATTTTAAAATGATTTTTATTGGATTTTATTAGAGCTGAAGCACTCTTTGCTTTATTTAAATTTTTATGAATTTTATTTAATGCTATAGAAGTGTTCATGTTGTAGAAAATCTTTTTCTGAAAATTTTGATATATTATATGCCTATATAAAATTTTATTTGGTTTTATTATTTTTGTTTTGTTGTCTCTGTCTTAAAAAAAATCGCTATGCCCTTGGGCCAAGGGCCAAGGCCCAAGGCCAAGCCAGTGACCGGCGGGCACAAGGCCATCGCCAAGACGCACCAAGGGAGCCAGGAGCCTCCTTTTCCTTTTCCTAGTAGGAATCTTTTCCTACTTCCGCTTATTCCGATTTGTTTCTAGATCTTTTCCCTCTTTGTTTCCTAATCCTAGTCTATTTCTTGCCCCCTACCCCAAGCAAAACCCTCCCTCCCCAATATAAATACCCAAGCACCCCCTCCAACACATCAAACCAACACCTCTCCTCTCTTCTCCGCAGCAGCAGCAGCCCCACACCCACGTCGCTGTGCCGCCTCGCCGGAGTTCGCCGGACCACCGCCGCCAAGTGCTGCCGCCGCGCCCTCGACCTCTCCTGAGGTTTATATGATCTCTCCACCGTCCCGTGATCTCCTTCCCTCTAGGAGCAACCGCAACATCGGATCCGATCTTCTTCCCCAACTCCGACGACTACTCCGGTGAGATCCATGAAATCCCGTAATTCATTTTTTTCAAAAAATAGCAATCTTAGAAAATTCATATATTTTAGAGTTTTTAGTATTTTTGAGTGATTCCAATTGCTATGTGTCACAAATTTGCTGAAGTTTCTGTTAGTGTCTCTGGATTTCAAATTTGAGTAGTTTAAATTTGAATTTGATAAATTTTGTTCAGATTAGTATTTTGGCAATAACTTGAGTTTAAAAATAGGTTTTTAATTAATTCTTTTTGCTCCTGGTCTCTAGGACCTTTGTTTATCCAGTAGTATTTAGTATTTTATTTCTAGGTTAATTTAGATTAGGTTTTAGCGAAACTGTATTGTTTTATTATTAGTTCTGTTTTAGCTTTTTCTTTATTGTTTTTATTAGTTTTAAATTATTTCTTTTGTCACTTTTGACAAAATTAGTTGTGTTCTGTTAGACAACAGGAGAAAATTTATTTTAGTTTAAAAATTTATTTTCCTTAATTTTGTATGAAACCTTCTATAGGTCATAGTTAGAGTTTTATAAAAGCTTTTATTTGTTTCTTTTTGCAAATAAAATTTTATGGAAAAAAATACTTTCTGTTAACTTAGTTGTTTTACTTTTTATTTTCTGTTAAATTATTAGTTTAGTGTTTTAATTGTTGTTAAGTTTTTTTTTACTTAGGGCAAAACTATGTTAGATGCTTGTAGCAAAGTCATAGATTTTCGTTAGTAGTTTTTATTTCTAGTTTTATTTGAAGCTTCTTTGGACTTTGTTGGAGTTTTATTATTGAGTTTTTTTTGTTTTAGTTGTTATTTTGAGTGTTAGTATTGCTTGCTAGAATGATTGCTTATGTGAATGCTATGTTTGACTTGTATAGATTTTCTTCGGAGAGTGACGAATAGTTCTATCAAATTTTGTGAGAGTGTTGTTATCTTCATCAACGTATTCGAGCAAGTTCACTTTGACCATGCTTTCATACCTATGTTTTATTGCATTTAGTGGCTTCTTGCAACCACCCCTCAAGAGTGTTATTGAATCCTTGTAGTTGAGTAGTATGCATGAGGTAGGAACCCATCACCTGTTACCAAGCCCGGGCGATATTTTATTTTAATGCTACGCTATAGTAGACGGGTTTGGTATGAGTGCTCGAGAGTGGTGTGAGAATGGAGGATCCACGTCAATGACGACAACTCCACGATGGACTCTGCAAGGACTGCATCTTCAAGGCCTCAAGACTTCAAGACTCGAGACAAGAATTCAGTACACACTCACTGGGTGAAGGATGGTTGACGGGCACCTGGAGAAACCAGTGGTTGGCGGGATGCATGGAGAAGCGCCATGACATCTTGGAAAGCTTCACCCAGACTCAAAGAGACGGAAGAATACTTCATGCCCTAAGCTTACCTGCAACCGCAAGTCATTATGGGCTCGCTTGGTTGACCTTAGTTGTGACTCTGGCTGGGACGGTACTAGCAGATGTAGAACTACGGTAGGATGGGATGAGTACCGGACGGTGGTCGAGGAACTCTTTGAAGACCATGTTTCGGTCATCTTGATCTCAAACACTCTGAAGTGCGAGAACATAAAAGAGGATCGAATCTTGCGGGTAAAGTGTACAAACCTCTGCAGAGGGTTTAAACCTAATCGATTAGCCGTGTCCCGATTCTGAGACAATTTGAGCCTCGGACTTGGATCTATCTCGGAACTCTCAACACCGGATTGATAACTTAATTGTGGGCAACTTATGATGATTTTGGGCTATGAGACATCGGTTGGCGGAACCATGTCATGATAGAAAACTCCATAGTACAGACTTCATTTATTCCTTTGATGTAGGAAAATAAAACCAGCTTTTACGCAAAAAACCCGGATACGAGCCACAAAGCCATATTGCATATAGTATAGTTTTATCATCTGCTCTTTTATTGTGATCTTGCGGTACATTCAATGTAATCGACCTACACGGCTGCAACGTATCATGTTGCGATACTTTCTTCCACGAGTAAGAATACGGTGCAGGTTACGGTCTACACTCAACCTGCCGATGGCGTTGATGGGACTCCACACCGATTACTTGTTTCACTGAGACTATTGAGGTATATATCAGTTTTACGTTATTTATACATGTGATTGCACTTTGATATATACATTGATGTACTGTGTGTGCCAAAGATACTTGATCCGAGGATGGCACGGATACACGAGGCTTGACCGTCGAGGTCGGGTCGCTTCTGATATGGTATCGAGCACATGTTGATCAGAGGACGTGACCCTAGAAATCGGAAAGCCCCTAGGACAGAAATCTCTAAAACTTTATTTTCAAAAGGATCCTTTACTTCTCGTTTTCTGATTTTATCAAGTAGTCCCTCCGACCTGAAATAGTTAGAATATACACCTTTCCTTTTTGACCACACGGAAGATCAATCAAGTCACTCCAAGAATTAAAGATATCGGACAACCGATGGCCATTTCAAAGTAACAAGGGTTTCACCATGCATTAGAAGAGTTGAAGCTGCAACAATTGAAGACTCAAGACTAGAAGAATTTGAAGAATCTGAAGAATTTTTGACCTTTAGAAGACCAAACCCTGTTACACACTTACGTTAGATGCGGCGATTTGTGAGTTGTCATTTGTTTGATGTTTTCCGACAGCCACAAAGTAAAACCCGCTTTCTTCAAAAACTATTGTTTGTATTGTGTATCCCTCCCCACCTCTCTCATATCTCATCCCAAAACTTTTGGACCCAGAGATGATGAATGAAGTTGGATCGGTATTCTCTGGACGAAAACCCAGCCGGAGGCGAGCTATGGATTTAGAACATGGAGAGTCACTTGGGAGCAATTTGGTTTCAAGGAAGAATGAAGTATCGTGACGCTCTTGAAGACTTTGAAGGAAGTGCTGCAACATGGTGGCAGATGCATCAAGCTATACAGGATGGAATGGAGCAAAGACTTGGGAAGAATTCAACAAGACTCGACAAGATCTCGCCTTATCCGAAGCACCATGATACACCAAGAAATAAACCTTGTGCCTGCAAGATTTATGGAGAAATAGGACACACCGGGGAGGAACACAAGGATGGATGCCCTCATTGTGAGGAGAAACACCCAGTGAGGAATGCCCAACTAGTCGGTGACTTGTTTCTTGTGTGAAGGAACCACCCACTACCCGACTCGGTGGTCACATTTACCCCATGGTGCAACAAACTATTCAGGAGCAGGAAGAAGGAATGAAAGAAGCCCTCCGAGAAGTTATGAAAGAACACATGATGAAGGAATGTGTTGAAGACCCTGATGGAGAAGGCCTCAACAGATTTTACTCCAATGCACGGTATTCATGTGGAGAAGAAGGACATTTTCACAAGATTGCACCAAGGAAAGAAAAGAGTGTCTCGATACTTCCGGCGGAAGCAATAGAGTTTGATCCACAGGGAATAGAAGGTTTGATCGAACGAAGAAACCCTGGAAGAGAAAACAAACACACCCTCGTAACAACCCAATTTCGCAAAGAGGGACAAGAGTCGATTACCTTTTTTGAATGTAAGGACGTCGGGCATTATGCCAATCATTGTCTTGAAAGGAAGCAAGGAACTCAAGGAGCAGGCACCATCTCCAAGAAGCCCAAAGACTTATCGAAAGTTATGTGTTTTCCTTGCAAGGAAGCAGGACATTATGCTACTAAATGTTCCTACAAGAAGGAAGCTGGAGTTGAGTAGTTGGAATTTTGATATGGATAATAAGAGTGGTAGAAACCAATTTTTTTCATGAGTACAATAAGTTGAGTTATGTAATGGGTGCTCGAGTTTGTAATGGATTCATGAAATCAATAAAGTTAAGGTGACATGTTTTCATATGTTTAATTGTATGAGTTGTTACTCTATGAACACGGATTTTGACCGCTTTCGAGGATATGAGAAATATGGTCTATGGATGGATTTGTGAATTTCATTTTAAGGGTGATAGTACCCTATGAAGAACACTAGACCAATGGAAATGGAAATGTGTCCCACAGGTTGGAGTTTGGAAAAAAATGAGTTGAAGTTTTATCTTTGACATGATGGTATTAAGAAATGAAATGTTATTGGATTTAAAGTGGTGTAATGTTGGAAAATGGAGCAATTGTAACTCCAAGGATGAGTGAAATTGGTACAAGTGTTGAAGTGGGCTCATAACCCACAGGCCCAGGAATTAATAAGGGTCAAGTACCCATGGAAGAAGAAATTTTGGGAAGACTGCATTTTGATCAACAGACGTTTAGAGGAGGTTACGCAAAACCCGAGAGTTGTGAAGAAACGATAGATGTTTTGTTCAGCTTGCGTAATCAATGGAATTATCCGAACTAAGTTCGTTGAGAAGAGAAATTCTGCAATGCTTGTGAGTATGCCCAAGTGTTAGAATACGTGATTCACTGTTTACGTATGTGGTAATGATTCAAGCACGGATGGATTGGCCCCATACCGAGACTTCTATCATGAACTATCATATGTTGATGGAAAATCGAGAGACTTGAAAACTTTAGAAGAGCGTCGATCGACAAGCCAAAACCTTAGAATGGTAGGACGATTGATCCATGTACCGCAACCGTTGCAAACGAGGTCATACGGTGAGACCCAACCCAACCCATTATTCCTCAGAGGAGAAACCTGTAATGGTGAAACCACCATGAGATCTCGATAGTTGTTTATTGGCGGCAGACACTGTCATTAAGGAGACATGATCTCGGAAGAACCTCACCAGGATGAAAGGACACGATTTGAGGAAAAGGTTTTGACCCTCCGGAAGAGCCCCAAGTAGGAGTTACTTGAAGTTGTGAGAAGACCGATGGCGTTGATGGGACTCCACACCCGATTACTTGTTTCCGCTGAGACTTATGAGGTATATATCAGTTTTACGTTAATTATACATGCGATTGCACTTTGATATATACATTGATGTACTCGTGTGCCAAAGATACCGATCCAGGATGGCACAAGAATACGCAGGCTTGACCGTCTGAGGTCGGGTCGCTACACGGACGAATGATCTGTCCGGACGTCTTTAGCCAGTCCTGTCAAAGGTGAGGGAGTTTTAGATCCCGCATAGAGTCAAATCTATGAAAAAGAGTCCCGTAAAGGGTAAAATAACTTACCTCGCTGGCTTGATGTTGCGAGCTGAATCACGATCTTCCGTCATGGATGCGAGAGCTTTACGCCTTTGAACAGCACCTTCCGTGCATCTTCGTGCGTAGTGTCAAGAGCCGGCTCAAATTTCGTGTTGTGCCGGATCAAACTCCCACAAATTGAAGGCCCTTGCTGTCATGGGAGAATCCGCGGATGAGCATCACCTGATTACGTTGACAAGCTTGAGATTCTTGTCCACCAGTGTTTCAGACGCAGTTTGGAGTCCGCCAGCCCTTCCGAATTACTCCGTCGCCAGCCCTCTCTTTCCATGAGGTGAGCCGTGTGGGAAGCCAGATCGAATTCGGGGCCACCGCCCATTGAGAGTCGCATGTGCTCGGTGATATAGAACCACCCGATTGCCACCTTTATGGTCTCCACAAAGGAGCCCTCAAGCCATAGGACGTTGGCCATCCGCCCACCATGGCGTCTCCACTTTCGCTTGGCGGCCGCCCACTACCTTCGGCTTGACATTAAAGGTCTTCAGCCATAAGTCAAGTGGGGTTGGATGCAGAGGAAGGCCTCGCACACGACGATAAACGCCGAGATGTTGAGGATGAAATTCGGGGCCAGATCGTGGAAATCTAGGCCGTAGTAGAACATGAGCCCCTGGACGAATGGGTGAAGTGGAAACCCTAGTCCGCGGAGGAAGTGGGGGAGGAACACCACCCTCTCATGGGGCCTGGGGGTGGGGATGAGCTGCCCCTCGTTGGGGAGCCTATGCACGATGTCGCCGGACAAGTATCCGGCCTTCCACAGCTTTTTGATGTGCCCCTCCGTGATGGAGGAGGCCATCCACTTGCCTCCCGCTCCGGACATAGTTGGAGAAGGTCGAGGTGGGATGTGCGGACTTGGGCGCTGGAGCTCGAGTGCGCGGAAATGTATAGGCAAAGGAGGAAGAAGGCGTGTGTGAAAAAGTGGATCCTTATCCCCTTATATGGACGGACAAAGCTATGCGTCCCCACCGGCCTGATAAAACTCACTTATCTCCCAAGCGCCGTAATCAATGGCGCGGTTAGGTTACCAACGCCCGTATTGATGAGAATCCCGTAATAAGGGGACACGATCTCTGCTTTGACAAGACGTGCCAAGGAAACCGCCTCGCTAAACACGCTGAGATGGGACAGTGAAAACGATTCGAATAAAGGCTTGGCCGTGGCGTGATGTCACGCTGTGGAGTACGTCAGCAGATTGAACTTGTGTAAATGTTATTCTCTCTACGGTGGTATGTGGAGCTTATTTTGCAGAGCCGGACACTATCCTTGTGTTCAAAATCTTCTATGAAGTATTCGGAGAAGGAACCCGCCTTGCAATGCCGAAGACAATATGCGTGCCGGACCCGTCGTCTTTGAAGCCTGGTTCAGGGGCTACTGAGGGAGTCCTGGATTAGGGGGTGTCCGGATAGCCGGACTATGACCTTTGGCCGGACTCCTGGACTATGAAGATACAAGATTGAAGACTTCGTCCCGTGTCTGGATGGGACTTTCCTTGGCGTGGAAGGCAAGCTTGGCGATACGGATATGTAGATTTCCTACCATTGTAACCGACTCTATGTAACCCTAACCCTATTCGGTGCCTATATAAACCGGAGGGTTTTAGTCCGTAGGACGAACAACAATCATGCCATAGGCTAGCTTCTAGTGTTTAGCCTCTCTAATCTCGTGGTAGATCTACTCTTGTACTACCCATATCATCAATATTAATCAAGCAGGAGTAGGGTTTTACCTCCATCGAGAGGGCTCGAACCTGGGTAAAAACATCGTGTCCCTTGTCTCCTGTTACCATCCGCCTAGACGCACAGTTCGGGACCCCCTACCCGAGATCCGCCGGTTTTGACACCGACACCCTCTAGTCGCAATAAAAAATTCCTTTTGTCCATACAAATTGTAAAAGCGTATTATGACATGAGAAGAAATCGTATTGCGACGGTGAACCCGGAGACTCAATTCGTGCTTTATTATTAGGGAGAGATTTCAGTGTATTTAGTATTTGTTTTCCCATCCATACCACACCTACTTTGGATTTATGAAAAATTATGTAATATAAGAGCATCTACAGCCGGGCGCCTTAAACCCGTCTTATAAGCTTGGGCGGGCTGCTTGGTCATTGACCGGTCATGGTTTTTCTAAACGGGCCTCAAACGCCTGAGCTGACTGGCACCCCTCGTATCCAGCCCAAATATGGGGCGCCCGGGCATGCTCGCCACGTCGGATTGACGGCGGGGAAATGCCCGGAAACCCACGGTCCGAAACTCGTCTCCTCTGTCGGACCGGCGTCGCCGCGTGGCGCCGCTCTGGCGGGCCGCGTAGTGTTGGGGAACGTAGTAATTTCAAAAATTTTCCTACGCACACGCAAGATCTTGGTGATGGCATAGCAACGAGAGGGGAGAGTGTGTCCACGTACCCTCGTAGACCGAAAGCGGAAGCGTTATAACAACGCGGTTGATGTAGTCGTACGTCTTCACGATCCGACCGATCCAAGTACCGAACGCACGACACCTCCGAGTTCAGCACACGTTCAGCTCGATGACGATCCCCGGACTCCGATCCAGCAGGGTGTCGGGGATGAGTTCCGTCAGCACGACGGCGTGGTGACGATGATGATGCTCCACCGGCGCAGGGCTTCGCCTAAGCTCCGCGACGATATGACCGAAGTGGAATATGGTGGAGGGGGGCACCGCACACGGCTAAGGAACGATCCGTAGATTAACTTGTGTGTCATGGGGTGCCCCCTGCCTCGTATATAAAGGAGCAAGGGGGCGGCCGGCCCTAGGAGGAGGCGGCGCGGAGGAGTCCTACTCCCACCGGGAGTAGGACTCCCCCTTCCTAGTTGGATTAGGACTTGGGGAGGGAAGAGGAAGGGCGCGCCTCTCCTCCTGTCCTATTCGGACTAGGGGAGGCGGCGCCTGCCCTGGCCGGCCCTCCTCTTCTCCCTCATGGCCCACTAAGGCCCATTAACCCTCGGGAGGTTCCAGTAACCCCGGTGTTCGGTAAAATCCTGATTTCACCCTAACTATTCAAGTCCAAACATAGGCTTCCAATATATCAATCTTTATGTCTCGACCATTTGAGACTCCTCGTCATGTCCGTGATCACATCCGGGACTCAACAAACTTCGGTACATCAATACTCATAAAATTGTCATCGTAACGTTAAGCGTGCGGACCCTACGGGTTCGAGAACTATGTAGACATGACCTAGAACTATTCTCGGTCAATAACCAATAGTGGAACCTGGATGTTCATATTGGTTCCTACATTTTCTGAAGATCTTTATCGGTCAAACCGCATAACAACATACGTTGTTCCTTTGTCATCGGTATGTTACTTGCCCGAGATTCGATCGTCGGTATCCAATACCTAGTTCAATCTCGTTACGGCAAGTCTCTTTACTGCTCAGTAATACATCATTTCATAACTAACTCATTAGTTACAATACTTGCAAGGCTTAGGTGATGAGTATTACCGAGAAGGCCCAGAGATACCTCTCCGACAATCGGAGTGACAAAACCTAATCTCGAATTATGCCAACTCAACATATACTTTTGGAGACACCAGAGAGTACCTTTATAATCACCCGCTTATTCGCTGTGACGCTTGGTAGCACACAAAGTGTTCCTCCGTAAACGGAGTTGCATAATCACATAGTTGCAGGAACTTTGTATAAGTCATGAAGAAAGCAATAGCAACATACTAAACGATCAAGTGCTAAGCTAACGGAATGGGTTAAGTCAATCACATCATTCTCCTAATGATGTGATCCCGTTAATCAAATGACAACTCATTTCTATGGTTAGGAAACATAACCATCTTAGATTAACGAGCTAGTCAAGTAGAGGCATACTAGTGACATTCTGCTTGTTTATGTATTCACACATGTATTATGTTTCCTGGTTAATACAATTCTAGCATGAATAATAAACATTTATCATGATATAAGGAAATAAATAGTAACTTTATTATTGCCTCTAGGGCATATTTCCTTGATCTCCCACTTGCACTAGAGTCAATAATCTAGATTACACAAGAATGATTCTCACACCCATGGAGTCTTGGTGCTGATTATGTTTTGCTCGTGAGAGAGGCTTAGTCAACGGTCGCAACATTCAGATCCGTATGTATCTTGCAAATCTCTATGTCTCCCACTTGGACTTGGTCCCAATGGAATTGAAGCGTCTCTTGATGTGCTTGGTCCTCTTGTGAAATCTGGATTCCTTTGCCAAGGCAATTGCACCAAGATTGTCACAGAAGATCTTCATTGGTCCCGATGCACTAGGTATAACACCTAGATCGGAAATGAACTCCTTCATCCGACTCCTTCATTTGCTGCTTCAAGCAGCTATGTACTCTGCTTCACATGTAGATCCCGCCACGACGCTTTGTTTAGAACTGCACCAACTTACAGCTCCACCGCTTAATAAAAATACGATCCGGTTTGCGATTTAGAATCGTCCGGATCAGTGTCAAAGCTTGCATCGACGTAACCCTTTACGACAAGCTCCTTGTCACCTCCATAAACGAGAAACATATCCTTAGTCCTTTTCGGTATTTCAGATATTCTTGACCGCTGTCCGATGGATCCACTCTGGATTACTTTGGTACCTCCCTGCTAAGCTAATAGCAAGGCATACATCAGGTCAGGTACACAGCATTGCATACATGATAGAGCCTATGGCTGAAGCATAGGAACTCCTTTCATTTTTCTCTATCTTCTGCGGTGGTCGGGCATTGAGTCCGACTCAATCTTACACCTTGTAATACAGGCAAGAACCCTTTCTTTGCCGATCCATATTGAAATTTTTCAAGACTTTATCAAGGTATGTGCATTGTGAAAGTCCAATTAAGCGCCTTGATCTATCTCTATAGATCTTGATGCCCAATATGTAAGCAGCTTCACCGAGGTCCTTCATTGAAAAACTTTTATTCAAGTATCCTTTATGCTATCCAGAATTCTATATCATTTCCAATTAACAATATGTCGTCCACATATAATATTAGAAATGCTACAGAGCTCCCACTCACTTTCTTGTAAATACAAGGCTTCTCCAAAAGTCTCAGATAAAACCATATGCTTTGATCACACTATCAAAGCGTTTATTCCAACTCCGAGAGGCTTGCACCAGACCATAGATTGATCGTTGGAGCTTGCACACTTTGTTAGCTCCCTTAGGATCGACAAAACCTTCCGTTGCATCATATACAACTCTTCTTCCGTAAATCCATTCAAAATGCAGTTTTGACATCCATCGCCATATTTCATAATCATAAAATGCGGCGATTGCTAACATGATTCGGACAGACTTAAGCATCGCTTCGGGTGAGAAGGTCTCATCGTAGTCAACTCCTTGAACTTGTCGAAAACCTTTTGCAACAAGTCGAGCTTTGTAAACATAACATTACCGTCGTCGTCGGTCTTCTTCTTAAAATCCATTTATTCTCTATTGCTTGCCAATCATCAGGCAAGTTAACCAAAGTCCATACTTTGTTCTCATACATGGATCCCATCTCCGATTTCATGGCTTCAAGCCATTTTGCGGAATCTGGGCTCACCATCGCTTCTTCATAGTTCGTAGGTTCACCATGATCTAGTAGCATGACTTCCAGAATAGGATTACCGTACCATTCTGGTGCGGATTTTTTTCTAGTTGATCTACGAAGTTCAGTAACAACTTGATCTGAAATTTCATGATCATTATCATTAACTTCCTCGCTAACTGGTGTAGGTGTCACAGAAACCGATTTCTGTGATGAACTACTTTCCAATAAGGGAGCTGGTACTGTTACCTCATCAAGTTCTACTTTCCTCCCACTCACTTCTTTCGAGAGAAACTCCTTCTCTAGAAAGGATCCATTCTTAGCAACGAATGTTTTGCCTTCGGATCTGTGATAGAAGGTATACCCAATTGTCTCCTTTGGGTATCCTATGAAGACACATTTTTCCGATTTGGGTTCAAGCTTATCAGGTTGAAGCTTTTCACATAAGCATCGCAACCCCAAACTTTCGAAGCGACAACTTTGGTTTCTTGCCAAACCATAGTTCATAAGGTGTCGTCTCAACGGATTTTGATGGTGTCCTATTTAACGTGAATGCGGCCGTCTCTAAAGCATAACCCCAAAACGATAGCGGTAAATTGAAAATAGACATCATAGATCGCACCATATCTAATAAAGTACGATTACGACGTTCGGACACACCATTACGCTGTGGTGTTCCAGGTGGCGTGAGTTGCGAAACTATTCCGCATTGCTTCAAATGTAGACCAAACTCGTAACTCAAATATTCTCCTCCACGATCAGATCGTAGAAACTTTATTTTCTTGTTACGATGATTTTCAGCTTCACTCTGAAATTCTTTGAACTTTTCAAATGTTTCAGATTTATGCTTCATCAGGTAGATATACCCGTATCTGCTTAAATCATTTGTGAAGGTGAGAAAATAACGATATCCGCCACGAGCTTCAACATTCATCGGACCACATACATCTGTATGTATGATTTCCAACAAATCTGTTGCTCTCTCCATACATCCGGAGAACGGTGTTTTAGTCATCTTGCCCATGAGGCACGGTTCAAAGTACCAAGTGATTCATAATCAAGTGATTCCAAAAGTCCATCCAGATGGAGTTTCTTCATGCGTTTTACACCGATATGACCTAAACGGCGGTGCCACAAATAAGTTGCACTATCATTATCAACTCTGCATCTTTTGGCTTCGACATTATGAATATGTGTATCACTACTATCGAGATTCAACAAGAATAGACCACTCTTCAAGGGTGCATGACCATAAAAGATATTACTCATATAAATAGAACAACCATTATTCTCTGATTTAAATGAATAACCGTCTCGCATTAAACAAGATCCAGATATAATGTTCATGCTCAACGCCGGCACCAAATAACAATTATTTAGGTCTAAAACTAATCCGAAGGTAGATGTAGAGGTAGCGTGCCGACCGCGATCACATTGACTTTGGAACCGTTTCCCACGCCAGCATCGTCAC